>PVIA01000860.1:0-345895 GCA_004024845.1 Tonatia bakeri
TTTGCGAATATTGAACCATCCTTGCATGCCTGGGATGAAACCCACTTGGTCATGGTGGATGATCTTTTTAATGTATTGTTGGATGCGGTTTGCCAGTATTTTGTTGAGGATTTTAGCGTCAATGTTCATCAGAGATATTGGCCTGAAGTTTTCTTTCTTCGTTGTGTCTTTATCTAGTTTTGGAATTAGGATGATGTTGACCTCATAAAAAGAGTTTGGGAGTCTTCCATCTTTTTGGATTTTTTGGAATAGTCTGTGTAGGATAGGGGTTAGCTCTTCCTTAAATGCTTTGTACAATTCTCCTGTGAAACCAT
This sequence comes from Tonatia bakeri, assembly GCA_004024845.1. Lineage (NCBI taxonomy): Eukaryota > Metazoa > Chordata > Mammalia > Chiroptera > Phyllostomidae > Tonatia > Tonatia bakeri. The sequence goes on from PVIA01000860.1 coordinate 315, forward strand.
CTGGTCCAGGGCTTTTGTGTGTTGGGAGTTTTTTAATTACTGCTTCAATTTCTTTTGCTCTTACTGGTTTGTTCAGGTTTTCTGCTTCTTTTTCATTGAGTTTTGGAAGATTATATTTTTCTAGGAATTTGTCCATTTCATCTAGGTTTTCGAATTTCTTGGCATACAGTTCTTCGTAGTAATTTCTTACAATTCTTTGTATTTCTGTGGTGTCAGTTGTAATCTCTCCTCTTTCATTTCTGATTGTGTTTATTTGGGTCTTCTCTCTTTTTTTCTTGATGAGTCTGCTTAAAGGCTTGTCAATTTTGTTTATCTTTTCAAAGAACCATCTCCTGGATTCATTGATCCTTAGAATTGTGCTTTTAGTCTCTATGTCATTTAATTCTGCTCTGATCTTGGTTATTTCCCTCCATCTACTTGCTCTGGGCTGTCTTTGTTGTTGTTCCTCTAGTTCTTGTAGACGTAGGGGTAGGTTGTTTGTTTGAAATGTTTCTATCTTTTTTAGGTATGCTTGTATCACTATGAACTTCCCTCTCAATACTGCCTTTGCTGTGTCCCATAAGTTTTGGGTTGTTTAAGTTCATTTTCATTTGTTTCCAGAAACCTTTTGATTTCTTCCCTAATTTCATCCTTGACCCATTCATTGTTTAATAGCATGCTATTTAATCTCCATGATTTTGAGTGTTAGAATTTTGTTTCACCTAAAGTGATTTAATCTGTTTTTATACCAAAGCTCTGTAGTGTGAGTTAATTTTTATCATAGTAATACTTACACAAGAATAAATGCTAATAATGAAAAATAGCAATGTTCTAACTCCGGTTCCCTTCCTGTCTGCCTTCTCCCAAGGGCTTATATTTTTTTTATTATCTTTTCAATTAATCAGTTTTGGGATTTGGGCTATTGACTGTTTTCCTATCTTGGGAAGTGGAGATTTGGCTCTCCTCTTTCTAAGTCATTCAACCTAACTTTGCCCTGCTACACCTAATCATCCCAGTATTACTCTGTTGTAATAATTGGTTAACTCATAATTAGTATTTACATTTTTTAACCAGTGCCAACATTATGCCCAGTTGAACCAAGTAGAGTACTATGGCTACATTTCCTTTATTATTCAACTTTTTTTTCCTCATGATAAAAATTGTGTTTTGTTTTGTTTTATTTTGCAGTGGTTTCGTTTCTTTACCTATTGTGAATCTTCCTATATCTTCAATATATTTCTACACATTCAAATCAATAAGATGACTTGTCAGTTCTTGTTGTTGTTTTCCTGGAGACTTCCATCTTGGAGTCCTTTGTCCTCCTGCTCTCTCTGGGTTGGTTCCTCAGTGGGCCTCAGCCAGTGGGCCTGTGTGCATCTGACTTCCTGAGCTACCTGTTGCCATCTTGGGAATTCCTTTGTCCCTTATTTCTGCTGATCCCTTATTTTTTGTATCTTGTATCTTTTTCTTTCTTGGTTTAACAAATTCTTTTTTGTTGCAGTATACTTATACTCTTCAGGATCTAAGAAACAATTTGTAAGTCATGAGTTTTAAGACTTGTACAAGGGAGAGCTAAAAAGAAAAAAAGCAGAATTACCTTCTGGAGTGTGGGTCCCCTGTAGTACAGGCTTCCTGGCCAGGTGAGTGTTCTAGGATCCCATCTGTATCAGTGTACCAGTTGGCATTGTTGTGAGAGGCTGCATTCGACTTCAGTGAGTTTTCTCTTGAAGTGTTTTCCCATTTTGTGATGGGTGGTTTACAAGCGCACCTGCCCACACTATGCTGAGTGTTGAGCAGTTTTTAACGAAAAATGGCATGATCCTTGTGCCCCACCCTCCCTATTCACCCGATCTCACCCCCAGTGACTTTATTTTTTTGTTTCCGGGATGAAAAAAGTCCTCAAAGGGAAACACTTTATGGGTTAGAAGAGGTGAAACAAGTGGTAGAAGGACTAAAAGGTGTCAAAATTGATGAGTTCAAAAACTGCTTTGAACAGTAGAAAAAATATCTCTAAAGCTGTATTGTATCAAATGGAGAGTACTTGGAAGGTGACTGAAGTTTCAACGTGTAGGAATACACAGTTTTTTATATTCCAGGGTTTTCTTGGGGTTCCCCCTCGTATATATTTTTGATCTGCTGTTGGGAATCCATGTATGTGGAGGGCTGATTTACATCACATGTAGATCTTTGACTTTGAGGGAGGTGGGGCCCCTGACTCCCATGTTGTTAAAGAGCCAATGTATGTCTAATTCTGCCTCATTCTTGGTTGATTGTTTGGCTAGGTATCGATTTCTAGGTTGGTCCTTTCAGAATTTTGAAGACTTTTTTTTATAATCTTCAAACCTGCAGAAAATTATTCTTGAAAGGCATGGTTAAGAGTTCAGGCCAGACTCTGTTTGAATCCTAGCTTTAAGTACATTATTTAATTTCTTTGTATTATAATCATCTCATTTGTGAGATGGGTTTATAAATAGTACTGTCCCCATATATGGTTAGATATAATGGTTAAATGAGTTACTACATGTAAGCATTTAGAACAGTGCCTAGACCTTTATGAGAACTTTGTCAAATTGGCAACTTACTATTATTATTTGAAATCCTTTACATGTGACCTTTTTAAAATAATTGAAGTTTTGGCATCTGATCTTTTTCCTAGATATTTTGAAATTTTGTGGTAATGTAAAGCTGTTTGGCACCATTGTGTATGTTTGGGCAGGGGGGAGTTTCAGCTTAGGGGCTTTATTGTGGAATGCTGGGGGGAGATACTAGCTGTTTTGTTGCTGACTGCCAAATGTCAGCATCCAAGCAGGGTTCTTCGAGGTGGTTCAGTTTTTCTAGATAAGGCCCTTCCAATCCCACGCCTGCCAGTTTACTCCTACTGCCAACATTATGAGGGTGCAGGGCAGTGGGCAGTGTGTGTGTGTGTGTGCTGAGGGGAGGTAGTGATAGGACAGGGAGGGAGCTCATGCTTATTGAGTCCCTCCTGTTGTTAGACACCATTCTAAGAGCTGTAACTCATTTAATCCTGACATCAACTCTATGACTTTGAACCTATTTATTTTTAAATTTATTTTTATTCCCACCTGAGGACATTTTTTTTTTCATTGCTTTTAGAGAGAGGAAGGGGAGAGAGAAACATTGATGTGAGAGAGAAACATTGATGTGAGAGAGAAACATCAATTGGTTGCCTCCTATGCATTTCTGGACCAGAGATCACATGAGCCCAGGCCAGGGATCAGACCTGCAACCTAGGTATTATGTGCTCTGACCGGGAATCAGACCCACAACTCTTTGGTTATAGGCCAATGCTCCAACCAATTGAGCCACACTGTCCAGGGCTGAACCTATTATTACTGTCATTTTATAGATTAGGGAACTGAGGTACAGAGACATTCAGCAGCTTGTCCAAGGTAACACATCTCTCCTAATTGACAGGACTGAGACCGAACCCAGGAACCCCTCAGATTCTGCACTCTTAATGCCTCAGAAAATCACCTCTGTTTTCATTCTTGTCACAGCCTTTGCTGTGTCCAGTGTCCCCAGGACTGGGTTCTGTGGGTCATTTTGCCAAAGGAATGAGCCTTCAGTGTCAGATGCTGTGGGGAATAATTGCCTGATTATGTTATAATTGTGGCTCTGAGTGAGAGAGCATCGTCCAGCTGTGTGGGTGCCGGGGCTAGCCTGTTCTGTGAGTGGCTTTCCACCAGACCTTCTGGTTTAAGCCCATCCTTCCCTTCTTCCAGAACTGGAACTTCATTCCTGAGCCTTTGCAGGCTTGCTTCTGCTAGGTACCTCTCTGCAGGCACTCAGGCCTCACTCCGCTCTGTGAAACCCGTTGCCACTTACCCATTTTCTGGCTTCTGTGCTGTGGCTTGGGTACCCTTGAAGATGGTTTTGTGTTTGTTTTCATGCTCCTTGTGAGGATGTCTAAGAGAAGGATTGGAATCATCTTTATTTTGATATCTTAAATGAGAATTATCCTGTTAAGATATTTTAAAAGGTTCTTAAGGGCATTGAAAGTAGATTTATTTTCCTAAACAAAACCAGAATATAATAGAATTATATTTTATTTGGAAAACAGAATTTGTCAAAATAATAGCATTGTTCTTTTTTTCTTTAGTAATTTGTTTAATTTTTTTCCCTCATGGAAATAAATTATGTCTGAAAGTAACTTAAACACATGGAAAACACTGTCTTTTGGGTGTGTTTTTGATGGCAAGGGTGAGAGAGGGATATGGGTACAAGGCAGTAATTTCTTTGGTAATAGCCTCCTAGGGAAGCAGCTTTAAGCTGCATCATGTCAAAATGGGAATGAATGAGGTTGTTATTGAAGTCCTGGACAAATAAATATTTCCCTGACTCTAGCATCTGTTTGTGATTTATTAATAGGTGAACCTATGGATTCTTGAACCAGACTGCTTGGGTTTGAGCTGAGCCCCTTTCTGTATGAGTTGGGACAAGTCACATATTTCTCTGTGCATGGTTACCTGATCTATATGGGAACGTAGCACCTACTTCCTAACCTGCTTGTCATGACTGCAAGATACAGCTCGTTTTCTTAGTTCTTCTTTGATTGTTCCTAGACTCGCTGTCATCTGCTTTTTTTTTTTTTTTTTTTTTTTTTTTTTTTTTTTTTTTTTTTTTTTTTTTTTTTTTTTTTTTTTTTTTAGGCTGAAACAGTAGAGCCATGGCCACTCTGCTGAGAAATGGCCTCTTGATCACAAACTATGGGAATGGAGTGTGAGGCAGGAGGCAGGTGAGGAGTTAGAAGCAGGGTTCAAGGTGTTCCAGCTGGAAAGGAGACTGGACTTGTGCTACTAGTTTTATTACAAGTTTGGGATTCTGGGATGCTAGGCACCTCATCTGTGTCACCTCCATATCTGCAAGGTATTCTTGACTCATCTTAAGCAGAGCTTGTTCATCCTGCCTACTTCCATCCTAGTCCACAGAACCTGAGTCATGGACTCAGGTGTACACGGAGCCATCTAGTCCTCCTTCAACAGAGGGGCCGTTAGGCATAATGCAGAAGTGGATCCACAGTGCACTGCGCAGGGCATGTCGTGTTCTAACTGGAGGTTTTTGTCTAAAGTTGGTGAAAGTCGTCTCTTCAGGATATGGTCTGGTATGGGGTAGGGAGGGTAGGAAGGGAGCGAGAGCAGGGAATCTGTGCTGTGCGGAATTGGTTCCACCCACACGCTTGACTCTGAATATCCCAAAACAAACACGCCTGCGTGTTTTGCCCAACATTATACTGCGGGGTGTTTTTATTGTACCTTCTGGTAACCTACATTTGGTTTCTCTTCCTCATTGTTGCTGTTTTATGGAATTCTTGCTGGCATTTGTGTTTTGATCACTTGGCCTAGATAGATTTGATCTACTAAAATGCAGAGGAAATTATCTTGTCCTAGGGACCTTTCTTTATTCTGAAATAATCCTCCTGTTCAAGCTTACTTCCCATATTTCTTTCTCCTTCCTATATATAATCTTAACAGAATTCAAAACAAACACCAGTACTGTCTGTATTGGTTCTATTCTTCTCTTTCTTTGCTTCTTAATTTTTTAAATTAAATTTATTGGGGTGCATTGGTTAATAAGATCATATAGGTTTCAAGTGTCCATTTCTATGATACATGATCTGTATATTGTATTGTGTGTCTACCACCCAAAGTCAGCTCATCCTCCATCACCATGTATATGGCTGCCTTTACCCTTTATCATCCTCCCCACCTCCTTCCCTCTGGTGACCACCATACTGTTGTCTGTGTCTCTGAGTTTCAGTTGTATATCCCACATTTGAGTGGAATCATATGGTTCTTAAGCTTCTTAAATTTTTAGAGTTTAAAGAAGTATTTGTTCATCAGATCTTTAAAATAGGAAATAACCTTGGAAATAACATCGTCATTAAGGTATATTTTGTGAACTCAGTAGCAGAAATAAATGTTTAATGGCTTTGTTTTCAAGATAATATAAGTTAATGTTTAGACTTGGGGAATGTATTTCATTCAAACAGAGTTTAAAAACAAGAGTTTAAAAGCTGTTGTCTCTAATATGTCTGTTGGCTATCTGTGTGCCCTCTTTGGAGAAGTTTCTACTCAGGTTCTTTACCCATTTTCTAATTGGATAATTTTTATTGTTGAGTTTTATAACTTCTTTATACATTTTAGATATTAACCGCTTATCAGAGTTATCATTGGTAAATGTTTTCTGTGGGAAGACACTTTAAAACCATGCAGGTATTCTGTTCCTTATCAAAATTTTCTCCCTAGATTTATCATCCATTGATGATTCTTGCTTGAAACCTTCTTTACTATAATGGTTGCAGAATGGCAATTTTCAGCTTTAATACTCCTTCTATAGAATGTTGCTGGTGGACACTAAAATGCGGAGGAAATTATCTTTTCCTAGGGACCTTTCTTTATTCTGAAATAATCCTCCTGTTCAAGCTTACTTCCCATATTTCCCTTGTCCATTGTCCCTTGTTCATTCATTTATTCATCTGTGCATCCAGCCATCTATCCATCCATCCACCTTCCTAACCAGTATGAACTTATTGGTTTTCTTTTTTTCAGTGCTTAATAACTTAATTATTTAAAGCCAGTTTTGCTCAAATTTTTCCAGATTTGGCCATCAGAAGACCCTTCTGGCTAATGTGTCCTTTTAATGCACTCCAGTCATTGGGGATGCCCCTGTCTGACATAGCATTATGTTCCAGCCTGATCTTGTACTCACCCTGCCCCAGATCTGCCAACAGTCATTTCTCCAAGGAGAAATGCTTTAAAAAAATTTTTTTTTTTGTGGGAGGAATACGGTATTAGAAACCAAGATCTGGCCTCTAGGTGTGCTCATTGTTTCTGGGGTAACATTGCTACTAGGCCCTTGCAGTAGATACATACCTACAGATACACATCCATACATACCATAGAAGTCTGGCCCACTCAGGAGACAGACACCATACAGCAGGTGGAGTAACTATAAGAAATAAGGAAAGTCTTTATGATTTGCTAGGGCTGAGGGAGAGGACCCAAGGAAGGACGAGCTTGGAAGGGGTTCAGATCCCATTAGAGAAGGTATAGTTAATCTTAATAGCACTGACAGCCAGACTGGAGCTGGTCTGGAAGCAAGAGATAAACAACCCTCTGGAGTGTAGGTAGAGCAGTAGGTGGTCACCAGCTGGTGGTATGGTACTTGGGGGTTCCAGGGGCAGAGGGCTCTCAAAGTGAAAGTGTCATGTAGGGCCTTTAAGGAGGAGGGCTTGCAGAGGAATGATTGCTCAGTGTGAGCCTCCAGCCATAGGCAGCTGGGAGTACAGGTGGTGGTCAGGGGCTCTGGTTTCTGTGTCTAGTACATTGTGGAAAGGTTGTCACCAGGTCAAAGCTGCTTGGTCACAGGAGGGGATGTGTTTTGGGCCAGTGGCTGGGTCAGATGATACTAGATTTCTTCACACCCACACAGCATCTCCCATCCCCAAGACCCCTGGATTGCAGGAAGCCTTTGTCTTCTTGCAGTGTCCCTCCAGTGCCCTCTGCTAAGAAAACTTAACATTGTGCTCACATTAAAGGAAAAACACTGAACTGAATTCCATTGTTTATTACAGAGCAGACATTGAAGGGTACACTTGGAGTTGGGAGGTGATTAACATGTATATGTATACATGTACACATGCATGTATGCATATTTTAGAAATCATGAGTCTGCACCAATATCTCCAATTCCAAACCACCCCTTGGCTTCCCCCATTTCATATTTGTGTTTTTTTCTTACATAGTTTGCTCATTCTCATAATATGTATAAAGTAATTTCAGAATGTCTTCACCCATGCTAATACTGAAAACAAATGTGCGAAAAAGATCTGATGGACCTTGGTCTCCCTGGAATTCATATGCAAAGCTCTAACCCCCAGTATGGTGGTGTTTGGAGATGGGCTCTGTGGGAGGTGATTAGGGCTAGGTAGGATCATAAGGGTGAGGCTGTCATGATGGGGTTAGTGCCTTTGTAAGAAGAGACACCAGAGGGTTTGCTTTGCCCCCAGTGCATAGTGAAGAGGTCATGTGGGCACACAGCCAGATACTGGCCATCCCAAAGCCTCATTATAAAACCTGCCTTGCTGGCACCTTGATTTTGGACTTCCAGCTTCCAGAACTATGAGAAATAAAATTTGGGCTGTGTATGCTGCTTAGTCGTGTATTTTGTTTTTGCAGCCTGAGCTAAGTCAAGAATTCAGAATCTGCCTGCAGTTCTTCCCCCCATGCTAGGTGTTCATGGTTGAGGTGGGGGTTGTCTTTAGTTGATCAGATTAATTCTCTGCTTCTTCAGTGTGGGTAATGAGTTTATTTGAAATGCAGTTGAGTTTATTTGTTTCATTTTTATTTCAGATTTTGGGTTTTTCCTCTTTTCTTTCCTGTTGATTTTATGTTTTGAATATGTGGAACATTAACATATATTAAAAAGTAAAAAAAAAACACATGGAAGGAGATATATTCACACTCCTTCCCTTATTCCTTCCACCCCTTCCAATCTTATAAATACTTCATTGCTTTCTAGTTTATTTTTTCTCTTACCTTCTGTAATGTGCATGTGTGTGTATGTCGACAAGAGAGCATAATATATGTGTGTTATTTTGACTGTTTTATTGAGATATAATACTATATTAGTTTTATGTGTATGTGTGTGTGTGTGCTTTTTTGTACTTTTCTTTCCCCACTGAACATCTGGCAGTGACTCCATGTCAACTCATGCAAGTCATTCTCCTCCTTTTTCTCAGCTTACAGCACTCCGTTGTATGTGTGCACCAGAGTTTATTCACTCTCTAAGTTTAAATATTTAGGGATTGTAATTTAGTTTGTAATTTTAAATAATGCTGCAGTGAATAATTTATGCATATGTGTTTTCATGTTGTTGGAGATATATGAAGGGTAAGCTCTTAGAAATGGGATTGCCATGTTGAAGTGTGAAAATGCATGTAGTGTTGTTAAGATATTGCCAAAGTCCCTTCCATAATGATTAAACCATTTTGCATTCCCACCAGCAATGTATGAAAATATCCTTTTCTCCCACAGCTTCACCAATGGAGAATATTATCAAGCTTGTAAACTTTTGCCAATCTGCTAAATAAGAAATGACATCTTTGCTCTGGCTAGGTGGCTCATTTGGTTGGTCATCCCATACACCAAAAGATTGCAGGTTTGATCCCTGACTGGGACATGTATGGGAGGCGACCTATCACGTTTCTCTCTCACACCTATGTTTCTTTCTCTCTCGCTCTCTCATCAGTAATAAAATACTGGGGAGGTGAGACTTAAAAAATAAAAGAAATGACATTAGTGTAGTTTTAATTTGGATATTGTTTATTATAAGTGAAGTTTCAAATATTTAAGGATCATTTTTATACTTTATGAGTTGTCTATTTGCATCTTTTATCCATTTTTCTATAGGATTTTAAATCACTTTGCCTTATTCAAATTTTAAAAGTTCTTTGTTTATTGGGGATATATTAGTCTTACATTTGTGATATGGGTTAGAAATGTTTTCTCTCAGTTTGTCATTTATCTTTTGACTTTGCTTATTATGTTTTTGCCACACAGAAGTTTACAATTTTTTAAAGATTTTATTTAGTTACTTTTAGAGAGGGGAAGGGAGAGAAACACCAATGTGCGGTTGCCTCTCATGCACCCTCACCAACGACCGGGCCCACAACTCAGCCATGTGCCCTGACTGGGAGTAGGAGCTGCAACCCTTTGGTTCGCAGGCCAGTACTCAATCCCCTGAGCTACACCAGCCCGGGCACAATTTTTTTTTAATCTAGTCAAATTTATCAGGTTTTTGGCTTCTGGATTTTGAGTCATAATTAGAAAGCCTTTTTCTAAACCTTGGTTATAGAGGAATTCACCCATATTTTCTCTAGGTTCAGGAAGACTTGTGACAAAATACTGCTAGTAAGAAATCAACATATCCTTTGTACTTGTTGTGGAATCTTTCATCCATGACTTTCTTACAATAGGACAAATGGTAATTAAGTGCTCTTAGACCTGCCAGGCAGGATGGGTTTTAAATTCCTTCTGCAAGGAAATAGACTTAAGAACAAAGAGATTGCAGTTTAAGTCAAGTTAGAATTTCAGTCAGTGACAGAATTGAGAATGTAACTCATTCAAAAAAACCCCAAAACCCTTCGATTTCTTCCTGTGTTTTGAGTTCATCCCTAAGACCAATCCATTCCTTCAGAGATTCTTGTCTGTTAAGTGGGTCTTTCTGTTTAAGGGGTTCTTCCTGATTTCACAGAGCATTTTGCCAGGTCTCATCAGCATCTCACTTAGAGCTCTGCCTGTGTGACCACAGGGCCAAGGCTGTCTGGAGAGAGGTTGCAGGCTGCAACTTTCCTTAGCTTGTTCTTGGTGACCCAGACTGAATGGGAGGCTCAGAACAATGATTACCTCTCTGTGTGGGGTGGGGGGGCTCAGACACAGGCCCTCAGATCCCCCTTTTTTGGTAAGAGATTTGTGTGAAAGGGTCCCTCTTCCAAATGAGCTCACAGCAGTCCAGAGGCTGGGAGAGAGCAGGCTCCCCTCAGCTACTGAATAATTGAAAATAATGTTGTAATGTAGTGATTCACTTTCATGCAGTGAAAAATGAAGACGGAGACCAGGGAGCAATGAGTTTATAGAGCAACGAGTTGATGCAGAGCCAGTCTTTTTTTTTAAGATTTTATTTATTTATTTTTAGAGAGAGGGCAAGGGAGGGAGGAAGGGAGAGGAACATTGATGTGTGAGAGATACGTTGATCAGTTGCCTCTCGCGTACCCCGAACTGGGGATCTGGCCCACAACCTAGGTATATGCCCTGATTGGGAATCAAACTAGTGACCTTTTGGTTTGCAGGCTGGCACTCAGTGCACTGAGCCACACCAGCCAGGGCTGCCCTAGTCTTTTTAAATTCCCATGCCATGCAGGACTGGAAAGGAGGAGGAAGCCTTGGCTTCTTTTCCAGCTCTAATGGTCCCTGGATGTGTGACCCTCGACATCTACTTTCTGACCTTTAGTTTTCTTTGTCTTAAAAACCACGTGGTCTATAATAATTTTTCCAGCTCTAGGGTTCTGAATTCTTCTAGTTTATTTTCTACTCTTAATGTGTTTATTACATTATCCAAACTACTAAGCACTTTCGAGTCTTTGTTGCTGTTTTTTTTTAAAATCAAACTTCACATCTTCCTAAAAATTTCTTTTTAAACACTTTTTGGATTTAAGAATATTGCTCACCCCTTGTCTGGTAGCTTGGTTGGAGCACCATCTTGTATACCAAAAGGTTGCAGGTTCAATTCCCGGTCAGGATGCATACCTATGTTGTGGGTCAGGGTATGTACAGGAGGCAATCAGTAAATGCTTCTTTCTCACATGGTTGTTTCTCTCTCTCTCAAATCATTTTTTTAAACATATCCTCGGGTGAGGATTAAAAAAAATAGAATATTACTTAAATAATTTGATTGCACTTGACATTTTGTCATTTCTGTTTAAGTGTAAGCTCCATGGGAGCAGGGACATGGTTTCGGCACCTTAAAATAAAAGGCAAATAGTGCATTTCTTCTTGGTGTGGCTTAGTTCTAGAAGGGAGAAACAATTCTAGGGGCTTAGTTACACTGAGGTGGACCTTCATGTTTCAGGTTTATTACCATATATGTCAGTACTTGACTATTTCATGGCCCTAAATTGCACCTTCTGTAACTATGGCCAGAGGTCATGAAAATTCATTGTTGGGTGTAGAAAGGATGGGAACTGTGGCTTGATCTTTACAGATCCATTTCAGCAACTTGAAAAAAAACACTTAAAATATGGTAATGAATTCATACTGAAAACCATGTTCTGTATGTCTCTACATCCTAACCCTCCTAGCTGATGTTCTGCTGTTTCACTTGTATAATGGGATTTCCTTTATGTGTGGAGAATGGAGAATTTAATTATTTAAAAGAAAATTTATTCTCAGCGGGTCTGACATTTATTAGGAATATTTGGCCCTATTGTTGAGCAGCTATTTTATTTTCCCTATATGGAAAAGGAGCCAATTAAATTTTCAGAGACGTGACCCAGAGCCAGATGTTGTCTAGATGTAGCCCACACCCCTTTCATAATGATGAAGAGAACAAAACAATTCATGTTACCACATAAACAGTCAGTGATTATCGTAGATTTAGTTTAATCTGGAAGGAGGGATCTCAAGACTTTTGTGTAGTATGAAGTTCATTTAAGTTCCAAGGACTTACAATAACTACTATGAATGGAAGTCTTCTTTTCTGACTAGATTTATGCCTGGAGAGTCAACTTCTCATATTTTTTCTAGTGAAGGTGAATTGTGGCAATTGTTTTCCTGTTGACATTTTTAAAAATTAAAAAACCTATGAAAGATGTTTTCACCCTAAGTTTTCATTCAACTCATTTGAAAAAATGCTAAGTGTCTTCTGTGTGTCAGCTGCCATGCCAAATGCCGTGGTTGTAGAAATGCTCAGATTGAACATGTTTTATTAATTACGATGTATGTAGTCACAAGTAAGAAAAAAAAAGTACTTATATTGACTTAAGCAGTTAGTAAAAGGGGAATGTATTTCCTCATGGAACTGAAACCATCCAAGGGATATCAGGCTTAAGTCATTACTTGGCCCAATGGAATCATGTGTCTCTCCATCTCTCTAGTCTATGTTGGCTTCACAAGTTGGCTCACTCAACATGGTTCCCTTGGGAACCTCAGGCTAACAGTCTCCCTCCAGTGAAAAATACAGACTGTTGTTCTCCAATAAAAGTGCTGGGTTTGACTTTTATTATATGGAGTTAGTCATGTGCCCAAAGCTGAACCAGTTACTGTGGCCAAAGGGAGGCAAAGCTCTGATTGGCAGGCCTGAGCCATGGGGGTGGCTGGAATCATCCCTTTTCCATCATGAAGGTTAAGAGCAGGGATTGGTGTTTCCCAGGGGAAAATCAAGACTCTGCCCTAGAAACAGGGAGTGAATGGAGTCACAAATTACCAGTGCCTGCCATACAGCCTCTGCCTTCCTAGCCCACGGCCTAGTAGAGGAAGATGGAATTTCAAAAGCAATGACCATAAACGTGCTGTGGTAGAGAAAATTCCCGCTGGAGTGGGAGCATCAGCAGGAGCATTTCTGTACAGGTCTTACTTTAAAGTGTAACAAATAAAAAGTAGACACTTAAATTTACATGTTTAAAGAAAACATAATTTGATGAAGGAGTGTGGCAGTTAGCCTTATTTTGTATTGTCTCAGACAGCAAACTTGTTGAGTCAGCACCTGTCAGCTTCTTCTAGGGGAGGTCGCACGGGCTGGGCAGTGACATCTCACCTCCACATACTTGGGAGCAGTTAACACTGCATTTCTGCATAATGGGCGTAGGTTCCTTATCGTGGCATTGAGGCAGCCACCTTATGTTGTACCTTCTGTGGGGGAGAGGTGAGCTGGCTGCAAGATGAGGTCTGTACAGAGACCCGAGTCACTGCCCCAGCGCAGAGCCAGGGGGACCAGAGATGGAAGAGGGGACTCTGGAGATAGAGGAGAGATTACAGAACATTCCTGGACAGTGTGGCTTTTGAGGTTGGCCTTGATTATGACAGAGGTTTCTCCTGAATGGAGCACTGCGTCATTTGTCTAAGATCTCCCCTCATGGGAGTCCCTGAGGACTGCCATTCTCGTGTAGGTATAAGTGCTCCTAGGTGGGAGAGACTCCCCGTGCTCGCTTGTGAGGACCGTCCTACGAGGTGTCACAGGGTTCAGGGAACATTAATCCAGTGGCCAGGTGAGCTTAGCTGAGGCAGATCTCCTCAGCATGAAATGGAGCTCTTGGGGAGGACAGAAGCAGGGTGTGGCTGGCCTGGACCTGGGGGCATCTGCTTGTCCTCTGTGTCCCCACCCGCATGATGTTGAAACTGCAGTGGCCACTAGTAGGCATATTCAGAGATCTGTAATTTCATTTGGTGGAGTCTTGGTAATTTGATGACTAATGAAAATGCATTTTTCTGGGTAAGTTTATGAGAACTATTTTGTATTTATTTAGCCTCTAGACTCAACAAACCTCAAATGGTAATGTAGACATTCAGCTGTAGGGCTACTCCCAACTGTTGAGTACAAATTATGTTTACTGAATTAAGTCCTCATAAATTTAATTTTATTAAATTTGTTCCTGAGTCACTGAGTGTTCTCCCCATACCCGCTACTGTGTGTGCATGCGTGTTGGGGAGGAGCCGGGGCAGAGTGGTGCATGTGCACAAGCGTGCGCGTGCACACGTGGGTGTTATTCCTCTTACAGGAAGGAAGTGGTTTCACAGAGGAGTCAGGACCTTTTTCCCAACTGTTTACCACAGCCGAATTAGCCCTGTGCTTGCTGTGAACATGCCTCTCTCTCATATCACCTGGATACCTGATGTCAGTTTTCGGGACTCTGTTTAGTCCTTTCTTTTCCCCGAATGCCTCAGCCATTTGGACTGATGGTTCCAGAGAGACCTCCCACCTTTGTACTCAGTGACTGCTTATACCACTTGCTGGGCATAGAACTCATTGCTTTGTATTATTTTTAGGGATGTACACAAACCATCCTTACCTGGTTTCTGCTATTCGAGTTAGAGCCTTGGAGGGATGGCTCGGCTACTGGAGATGGCAGGAGTGAAGTCAGACTGAAGAGTTAGCAAGTTTTAAGGCTATCTCTATTTTAAAGGCATGCATGAGAAACTGCTGCGCTTTCAAAAGATTAATGTACGTAAGCTTGTATTGTTTACCAACATGAGTCACATCTTCACTTTGTTGTTCATTTGCACATACTTTAGATCTGAATCTTGAAAACTGGTGATCTGTTGTGTAGCCTGGGTTATCTGTGGAGGGAAAATAGCTCATGTGGCTGATTCATTCAGGGAAGTGATTGCAGAGCGAACTTGGTACCTTTAGCATGTAGGGTTCCTTGAGTAAGGAATCAACTGATTATATATGTTTTAGGTTCTACTTACTTATGGGAATGGAGGGAGAAAAGGAGAGGGAGAAACATCGATGTGAGAGAAAAACATTGCTATTTTTTTCTCACATGAGCCCCAACCAGGGACTGAACCCACCACCTAGTCATGTACCCAGACCAGGAATCAGAACGGCCACCTTTCAATTTGTGGGACCATGCCCAACCACCTGAGCCACATCAGTCAGGGCTGTGTTGTAGCTTTTATCTGATGCTTTCAAGCGAAAGTGCAATCTGGTATGTTCAGTGCTCATATTACTAACCTTCTGACAGGGTGAATGAAGGCACATATTATAAAGAACTTAGGATTTGGAGTCAGACATTGCACCAACTCTTAGTTCTAACATTAGCTGTATAATCTTCAACATGGCTCCTTAGCTGTGAAGCAGGGATTATAAAATCATATAGGGCTGTTGTGAGGATTAAGTAGGATTATGTACACTTGCCTCATACATAAAGTATCTGGTATATTGTTTGAGTCTGAGAAGACACCCAATAAATGGTAGCTGCCAGGCTTCCTGTAGTGAACAAGATAAAAATAAACAGTGTTTTGGGGCCAAAATTTTATATTTGGGGATACTTCTTCACAATTATCATTCCAGAAAATCATCAAAATATGGGTTTGGTATGCATATATGTGAACATAGAACTGTGTCTGTTGCCAGCCCCTCTGCTCTGGGACTGCGCCACTAGACAGCGCCAGGTGATGGGAGAAGCTGGGCCCACTGCAGCCAGGCCAGCTGTGGGAAAGGGGGTTTCTCAGCGATGGCATGCTAGGCAGGGGTATCAAACTCATTTTCACTGGGGTCCACATCCACCTTGCGGTGGCCTTCAAAGGGCCAAATGTGATTTTAGGACTGTGTAAATGTAACTACTCCTTAACTAGGGGCAGGGAGCTTGGCGCTGCCACTGGGTAGGAACAAGGTGCCCGGCCAGATAAAACTAGGTGGAGGGCCAGGTTTGGCCCGAGACCTTGTGTTTGCCACCTGTGTCCTAGAGGCTCACAGACCGCTGACTCCAGGGGTTGTAGTTGTGCATGAATTGTGCTCACGTAAGTGGGCCTGACTTGGAGCTTCCTGTGAGCAAGGGTGGGGCTTTGTCTGGGTGTTGTCTGTGAAGGGGAGGGGACCCGACTCCAGAGGTGAGGTTGCTCTAGCTCCTGTCAGAGGGCTGAGCTAAAGCAGAGCACAGATTCTGGTTGCAACCCAGTCCAAAAGGATATGGTGATTTTACTTCTCCAAACTTTGGCTGGTTAATTCATTGTTGGTGTGCTTTTTCTTCTTTTGTGTTTCTAATCAAAGAAAACATAACTTAGGGTCATGCTAGGGAGTAGCAAGGAACATGATGAGAAAAAGACTAAGGGCTCTTGACTAGCTTTTTTTTAAATCTGTCAGGACAAACAGTTTGACTTAAAGTGAAAACATTAATAGCATGAGGTCTTTGGAGAAAATACTAATAAAGTATGAGAGTTGTTTTAGCACTCTGCCTAGCTCATCAGATATAAAAAGGACCTACGTGGTCTTCCTTTAAGTACCAGAATGTCCAGCATTAAGGGTCCTAAAGATTCATTTGGGCAGAGTACTTAATGATTCAGGAGTGGCCTAGAATTTCAGCTTTTGCTGAAGCCAAACCCCTTCAGTCACTCCTTTCCCTTCTTCCATCCTAAAATAGGGCTTACATTCCACGCTTTCCTCATCACTGAGATAATTAGGGTTCCATAATTCTCTGATCTTTGCTTTGTGCTAATTCAACATTGGGCTTTTAAGTTGAATGTGCGTGCATGTTTCTCTAAAATTGGAAATAAAATATGACCACAGCTGTAGCAAACATGCCAGGTAAAGTTCATTGTGCAATTCCAGAATATAGAAATGTCAGGTAAATTTTTTTCCCTTCCTTGGAAACTTTCTGCTGTACTTTTTTCCTAAAGTAAAGCCATTACAATAAAATATGGTTTATACAGTTTTTAACAAATTGGAAATCCTTATTTTTTTGTACTGCAAGGATAATTGGCATTAATGATATGTTGCTAAGGCGTTATAATATTCCAAAGTGTTTTTTTCTGAGTCATTAAAAAAAGATTATCTTAAACAGTTTTGTAGTTCATTCCATTTTATTGCATTATAATTAATTGAAAAGTAGAGATCTGTATATCTCATATATGTGAGAACTTTCCCATTTAAAAAGTAATACATGGCCCATTAACACATACATTTAATTATAAATATAGGAATATAAAATATATGTGTACGTTCCTAATCCAGTTGTTTATTTCCATTTTATGAACCTTGGTGTGAGGCCCCATGGGGCTCTGGTTTGGGTTAGCACACTGACCTAATTGGTCACCCGCTTCTCATCTGGTCTTAACTTTAGCGCACACAATGGCCAGAGCAACATTTCCAAACATTAGGAAGTCCCCTCTCCCACCCTCTGACTTGATTAGCCCCTGCCCTGCCTCTCACTTCCTCTTGCCCTCCCTGAGGCACAGTCCTGCATGCTGATCTCCTTCTAGGCCTGAGCCCAGCAGTCTTCCTGTGGGTCGGTCCTTCTCACACTTAGATTCCACTTTATTCAGGGTTGCTTCCCCAGAGAGGCTGTCCCTGACCACCAAGTCATGAGTTACCCTTTCTTCTGTTTTCTGGTCTATCCCAATTAGATTTTTTTCTGATAAAATTTGGGTTTTTGTACCTCTCTGGTTAAAAATTTAGAAGGCCTTTCTAAATTATCTCATCAAATGCAGACTCTCTTACCTGGACTTCTTTCTTGGTATGGTCTGTCATTTGAACATTTATGTTTTCTACAGTATATAGTATCCCTTCTCTTGCTGAGATGCTGAGCATCCTGATTGTACAGATTAGCCTCAGGGAGAGGAAGGCTGGCTGTGCACCTACAATGGTGGCATTTCATATTATTGATGATTATACATACTGTGTTATTAAAAGATGAAGAACCACTGGTGGCGTTTCTTGAGGAGGATGCTTGGTAGATGTGCTCCCGTTTATAACAGACCTACTATGGTATTTATGGACCCCCCAGACTTCAGACCACCAGGTAATTCAGGCATTGTCTGCATTGACAAAGCAGAATTTGTCATTTGTAAGGATTAAGTAGCATCTTTTCATGTAGCTATACCATTATTTGTTTAAGCATTTGCTCATTGGGAGCATTTAAAAATATTTTAAAGTTTTCCATGAGTAAATATGTGTTGCTCTCTTTGTATAAATTTTTCTGGGATTGTTTTTCTGAGCTATGGTTTCAAAAATGGGATTAATAGGGATTAGTGATTTGAGTTATTAAAAAATTTTGTTGTGCCCTGGCAGGTGTAGCTCAGTTGGTTGGAGCATTGTCCCATAACCGAACGGTTACGGGTTTGATTCCCTGTCAGGGCACACACCTAGGTTTTGGGTTTGATCCCTGGTCCAGGTACGTACGGAAGGCAGCTAATCAGTGCTTCTCTCTCACATCGATGTTTCTCTGTTTCCCTTGCCCTTCATCTAAAAAAGCAATGAAAAAATGTCCTTGAGTGAGGATAAAAAAAACTGTTGTGTATTTCCAGATTTTTTTTCCAGAATGATTGGCAAAATGATGACCACCAGATCTTTAAGAAGCCTTCTGGAGTCTAGAATTTCTAGGTCATGTGGACTCTCATTTCTTTGTGTCTAGCAAAGGGTATAAAGTAGTACATTATGGTTTTAGTTTTCACTTCTTCATTCAGTAATTGGATTGAAATTTTAAAATAATATCAACGTGTCATCTGTGTAGAGTGATATTGCTTCTTTAATTTTTGGAATCTAGTAAATTTTTATATGTTGTATTCATCATGTTTTCTCCATCCATTAATATATTGGGTTTAAATAACAAAAGGCAAATAAGATTTTTTTGCTTTCAAAATATTCTTTGGTATTTGTATTTATTTAATTTTCCCGATACATTTTACTGTCACTTTTTTACTCTTATTAATCAGGGCTACAGAAACCAGATTCTAGCTGATGGGGAAAAAATTGCAGGTCCCAAATGAGGAAGAGCCAGCTAGAAATCTTTACATGGGGTTGGTGTTGATCTGCAGCAAGTGGTCTGCCTGTTCCAGACCACCTGGCTGCAGTACTAGGGCTGCTTCTCCCATCCCCACTGCCTTGGCACTGCTGATGGTTTTCCACAGAGTTTCTTAATGCTTCAAACCTACACAGTAACTGGGCACATGTCTCCCCTGCTATATTTAGTATTCTAGATGGAACCTTCATGTATCTCTGCATTTGTTTTTAACTCCCATTAGGGCTTTATAATTTTTTTTTAGGTTGCTTAAATCCTACTTTAAGTTAATGCCCCCAAATTACTCTTAACTGCAGATGTGATTGCTTTACAATTTCATTTGTAGGTCGTGTAGCTATATATATAATTAATTGAAAATGTTGAAGTCATAGAACAGTAAACATTCAGTATATATTAGTACAGTGTAAATTGAAAGCAGTGTGCTTAGCGAAGTTTGTTATGCATTCTCTTTACCTGAAAATACCTTTCCAGCTTCTGGCTATGAGTTTCAGGCTTCTTTAATAAGTTCAGCCATCTCTTTATTGAGTACTGTTTGTGTAGAGACAGATAACAAGAACGTTAAAATGCTGAGTTGCTCATTAGTTAACATGTTCAAAAACAATGGCACTTGTATTTTCTGTCTTTAAATTTTAGATCCTTTAGATTCTTAAAGCCCCATAAACACTAAAATTTCTTCTCTCCTGGAGATTGAAACAATGTGAATTCTCTAACAGTAAAACTCTCTTAAATAAAGCCTCTGACTCTGGGATTCTCTGAAGTAGTTTTATTTTATATGGGCACTTCACTGTCTGAATTAGCTGCAGTGGTTGCTATAGAAATTGGCTCCAGAATCTTCAGAGAGCCTCTTCATTGACCCAGGAGGTGCTGTGTCCTTACCCCGAGGGTCATTTGAGGCGGGCCGCTCCACCATTGCTGTTTGCTAAGGAGCCCTTCTTGGATTTGGGGAGTAATTATATAACCACTGTACCTTGGGGATTTTATAATACTAGAGGTTATTATGTCTTTATGTCCCCCAGTATTTGCATTCTTAGAGAAAAGTATTTCATAATTGGTAATTGTTAGAAAGAATGAGTGAGTTAGTAGGATAGAAGCTGAAGTGTGAGTAACTTTTTTGTGTTTTTAACTTCCTTCAGTTCATCTCTAAGGTATTTGGAGAGCATCCAACTGCATGACATCAGTGCTAAGCAGTGGAGGCCATGGTGTACGTTCTGGTGTGTAATAGGCTGACATTTTCCATTCTGTGTACATCATTTGACCACCTTTGCTGACTGTTATTACCATGAACAAATATGAAGCTCTGTCTCCCGATAGACTTGGAATGTGTGTAATAGGTAGACTTAGCAGAGTGTTAGTTTTCTTATTTTGTCACTTAAAAAAGAAGCCCACCAGGAGACTTGTTGAGGCAAGTTCTCAATAACTGTGAAAAAAGGTAAAACATTTGTCCTCATGATGCTCATTGGCAAGAATAAATAAAATTGTCGTACCATGAAATAGTTGGGTAGAGGTGTGTAGGTGTTTTGGAAGCACAGAGGAGAATATGAGGGAATTCCTCAGGCAGTGGTTCAGGCCAGCCAAACTACGATCAGTTTTGAAGGGTACTTAGAAGTCTGTGAGGAGACTTGTTTGTCTCAGAGTTGGCCTTGGAGAGGAGCAAGTGGAGGAGTGGTGGGGCCTTGTGTAGCAAGTAGGGACAGTGCTGTCCCGTTGATGAAGGAGCAGTTGAAGGAGGAGAGCAGGGCCTGATGCTAATGTGTTTGCATCTGCAAAAGCTCTGTTTGTGCAGCATAGGTTCTGAATTGAAGGAGGGGGGAGCTGGGCGCTGAGACTCAGCTTTTGCAGGTATCTAGGCACAGAGGGTATGCTCAGGCCATGGCAATGGAATAGAGAGGGTAAATTTCAAAGATATGGAGGAGGTCAAAATTTAGGATTGCTGATAGGGTTTGATGTGGATGACAACTAAGGCAAAACTCAGAATGATTCTCAAACTTCTGAATGTATGTGATTGATGAAGGTAAACAATATGTAAACTACATTTTGAGACATGCATTTGAGGATCAGGTGAGATATCTATTAAAAACTCAGGTTCATATTTATACACAACAAGTGGACGAACCTCAGGAACATTATACCAAGTGAAAGAAGGCAGGCACGAATGGCTACATACACATTGCATGGTTTCATTCATACGAAACTCTAGAAAAGGCAACACCTTTTTTTCTAGTGTCAGACAGCTGATCACTGGTTGTCTGGGGGATTGAGTGGGTGGACGTGCATTAGGATATTTGGGTTAAAATTCATTGAAAGGTACACTTTAATACATGTATTTTATTATATGTAAATTATACGGCAATAAAGTTGATTTATAAAAACTCAAGTTCAAGAGACAGGTCTCAACTACAGATAAGTAAACATTTGGGAATTAGAAGGGTGTGGGTTGGTGTTGCAGTTCCAGGAGTGGATGAGATCATCTAAGCCAAGGATGAGGACACGAAGGGCCAAAGAAAGAAAGCTGGGGCACACCAGCCTTGAAGGATGAGGGACACCAGGGGAAGGAAGAGAAGCCTTTTCAAGGTTAGGGGTGCAGATGAACCAGAGGACAGTGCCATGAATTCAAGGAAAAGGGTCCCATGGATGGAGGGGGCTAGAAGTTTCAATCACTGCAAAGGCATTAAGATGGGGACTGTATAGGATTTGGAGGTCATTGTGTTTTCAGTATCGTGGTGGTTGATTACACATGTTGGGGTGAAACCACTGAAGAGTGAAGGAGACAGAGCAGGCCATTTTTTGGAAGGGAATTTTGGCTGAGAATGCAGCCAAAAAAACAGGGCAGGTACATGGCTGGGGGAGTCAGGGTCCGATTCTTAACAATTTCAAGATCCTTTTATCTTTTATAGGTAGAGAGACTCTGGTAGAAAAGGCCAGATTTTAGGTAGAGGGAATTTATGGGCAAGGCCCTGAAGAGACCAGTGGGTCAGATTTTGAAACAAGGAGACACCCCCTTTCTCTGGAAGCAGAGGGCAGAAGTATAGGGGTGGATGTACATGTAGACCTGTTTATGCAAGCATGAAAGACAGGGAGCAGGGCGGAGGGGCGGGAGTCAGGGGCATGGTGAAGCTTTGAAATAGCATCTAGACAATGGAAAAGGGACCTGGCCAAGGATGAGTAAAGGACAGTTGAGAAGAGCTAGTCCTTGAGACTGGAAACCTCTCAGGGGTTCTCACTGGAGAGGCTGTCATTTCTCCAGCTGTGCCCAGCTTTTTGAAAAAACAGGTTTTTGTCACTAATACTTCCTAAGATAACTAGATAACCATTTAACATTTTCTTCAGTCTGGTTACTGAGAGGCATTACTTCACTTGCTGGTGGATGTAGTCACCACCTGCAGTACCCAACTTCCAGGGAGTGGGGACATCATCCAGGAAGGGGAATGTCACGGGCCCTTTGCTTCATCCCCATCTATGACCCACACACAATGGAGGTAAGATTGGTAGGAGTTGTATTTGTGATTGACTTTGTGGCTCTCTGAATAAAGGTCTTGTTTAGCTAGATAATGAGCCTTCTGCCTGAGAATATGCCTTCTTACCCTCCCCCCCTTTATCGAGATACAATTGACATAGAACATTGGGTAAGTTTAAGGTATACAATGTAATGATTTCATACCTGTGTGTGTGTGTGTATTGCAAAGCGATCACTCCAATAAGGTTAATCACACATTCATTCATCACCTCATATGGTTTCAATATTTTTTAATTTTGGGTGGTGATAACTTTTAAGATCTCTCTTAGCAACTGTCACATATACAATACATAATTAGCTGTGGTGACCATGTGTTACATTACACTCCCAGGACTTACTCATCTTGTAACTGGAAGTTTGTACCCTCTGACTATATTCACCCAGTTGTCCCTTCCTGTAATGCTTTTTTTAATGGAAATACATGAAAGGATTAGCAGTTGGTATACCCAGCAGAGCTGGGCAGAGGGCTTATAATCAGGCTTAAATCTGAACTATCATGTGGGAGTCATTTCTGTGGTCCATTACCTAACAGACATTTGAAATACAAACCTTAGCTTCTTGTCTGAGGATGGTCCTGAGAACATTCTCCTCCTCAGGACTCTGTATTGGCCTGTAAAACCTATCTGAGACCCTGTGTGACTGGTGACCGCAGGACCCCAGATGCCAGTAGTTCCATCACATCGGTAGAGAAAGAGCTGTGGTTTCTGCTGTTAACTTTTCACTGGTTGGTTTTTGCTGTGATCCTGTGCTCAGGAAAGGAAGCATCTCCTGGAAACTCACATGCTTCTCTGGTTTGGAGGCTGGGCCCCGTCCTGCTGTGAGCACTGCCTGGCCCAGTTCACCAGGAACTCCTTGCACACCTGGCCTTTTTCAGTTCCTGGGTTAGTTGGGCAAAGCAAGGCAGAGAGATTTCAGGACCATCTTTGCTGCCCACTGGACTCTCTTACCTGCTGATTGGTTTTTTGTAAGACGTAGGACCTCAGTTATTTGCTACATTAAAAAAAATGTGGATTTCTGAAGACCCATTGATTGGAGTCCTGTTTATACCACTTAGGAGTAAGGTTGGGTATATCACTAACCTTTCTACATGTGGTGTTCACTTCTGGGAGCCAGGTTATGATTGTGACTGTCCTGCCTACCATGTGGGAATGTCGTGGGCAAGAAATGCGAGGGTCTAAGCAACGCACTTTGAAAAATTTAAAGCACCACACAAACATTAGTTGTTTTTAATGTTGTTAAAGGTTCTGAGAAGACCCTGATTTCCAGCTTTTCAGTTCTTCCCATGCCACCTCAAGATCACTTTCTTAGCATCTTCTCTGTAAAGCCATGTGGGGGTGAGGGTGGAGGAGGAAAGAGCAATTGGTCCTGAGAAACTCTGATAATTTTTAAAGATTTTTTTACTAATCTAGTGAGAGGGGGAGGGGAGGGAGGGGAGAGGAGAGAGGAAAGAGACAGAGAGAGAGAAACCTTGATTTGCTGTTCCATTTATTTATGCATTCACTGGTTGATTCTTGTAGGTACCCTGATTGGGGATCGAACCTGCAACCTTGGCATGTAAGGGATGACACTAACCAACTGAGCTACCTGCCAGGGCCTGATAACTTTTTAAAAATAAAGACTTTACTACATAATGGAATACCATTCAGCTGTAAAACAAAAAGAAGAAAATCTTACCCTCTACTACAGCATGGATGGACCTAGGGAGAATTATGCTAAGTGAAATAGGCCAGTCAGAGAAAGGCAAGTACCATATGATTTCACCCATATGTGGAATCTCATGTACAAACTGAACTAACAAGCAGAATAGACACAGTCAGAGAGCAGGCTGACAGCTGTCAGAGATGAGCAGGGTTGCAGGGCTGGATGAAAAAGGCGAAAGGATTAAGCAAAAACAAAAACTAAAAATTCATAGGCACAGACAACAGTATGATGATAACCAGAGGGAAAGGCGGGTGGGGAGAGGTAGAAGACAGTATTGGGAGGATAAATGGTGATGGAAGGAGACTTGACTTTGGGTGGTGAACACAAAGTACAATATACAGATGATGTGTTATAGAATTGTACACCTGAAACCCATAGAATTTTTTTGTTTTTGTTTCTAAAGATTTTATTTTTAGAGAGAGGGGAAGGGTGAAAGAGAGAGAAAAAAACACCGATGTGTGAGAGATGCATCAATTGGTTGCCTCTAGCACACTCCCAGCTGGAGACCTGGCCCACAACTCAGACACGTTCCCTGACAGGAAATTGAACTAGCAGCCTTTTGGCTTGCGGGCTGGTGCTCAGTCCACTGAGCCACACCAGCCAGGGCTGAAACCTATATAATTTTATTAGCCGATGTTACCTCAGTAAATTCAATTTTAAAAAGACTGGGTTAAATTAAAAAAATGATATAGTTATATGAACTCTTTTTAGAGGCAAAAGTCACTTTAAATGTATATTTAAATGTGCTTTGTGATTATTGTGTCAGAACTGTTCAGAATGCTCTACCTACCCTGTCACTACTAAGATATTTTATTTCTTTAAACAAGCCTGTCAGTCCTCAAGGAGTGTGTGTGTGTGTAAAACTTTATTTGAATTGGTCTATTTGGGAAACAGTGACTCACATGGATTTATACCTTGCTAAGGCAGCTCCTGTTTTGTAAAGAGATCTTCAGGGTGAAGCATTTGTCAGCATCATTCTGGGTCACAAGAACAAATTTTGAGTTCTTGCAGTAAAAGAAACATCCTTTATAGGCAAGTCACATTTCCTTAGCAAAAGACCCTGAGAAATGGCTCTGTACTCATATGGCTTTTCCTGGAGGATGGGAGACTCAGCTGCCCTCATTTATTTTCATTTGTGTGGGTTTTGGTGCTGGCCCCACTTCCTGCTCCCATGTACCTAAGCAAACAAAATGGCATCTCTCTGTTTCATGTTGCCTGCTGATAGAACTTGGGGGGACAAGTTTCTTCTTTTTCTTTTAATAGAAAAAAAATCTTTCTTCGGTTTATTATTATTAGCAATTAATTATTGCTCTCTTCTTTCCTAGGTATATCAAAGACAGATAATATAGTCTCTAACTTATAAATTTAAAAATTTTAAATGCCTAGAACTTAACCTCTCTTCTCAGCTAAATAGACCATGGCACTAAAGGTTTATATTTTGTCCAATTATATGATGTACTTCTCTATGGGGTTGATGCCTGCAGATTATCTTTTAGTTTCTTGTTCAGCTCTTATCCTTTGCTTGTTCATTTCATCTGAATTTGGGGACATGGTAACTGTTGAACCCTGCTGGACTAAGGGTTAAAATTAACTTTTTTATTTTGATAAAATAGAGTAGTTTAAGGCTTTGTGCCGCTCCTCTTTTTTCCTCCTCCCAAATGTGAGGCTGGGAATTACAGATACCACGCAAGCACAAGGTGCCTGAGCAGCACTGTTTATTGTTTCTGTTATCACATTCTGCATTGTAGGTGTCCATCTGTCCATTTTGGAGTCTTTGGCAGGAAATGGAAACCTCCAGGAACTGATAGTACCTCAATTTACCTTCTTTTGCCCAGAGGATGTATTACTGTGTATCATGTGCCTTAAGAATCATTCTTCCAAGTTGATACAGCATTCTGAGTGACGTGGAAGATGGAATAAAAAAGCATATTGTTGGCATGCATTGACAGCAGCTAGAATGTGGCATTTATGAAGAACTGGGTTCTGTTACAAAGTGAGTGGGCAGTGATGACAGAAAATTGGGTAGAAGGGGAAGAAAGAAAGCCATTAATATTTATTTGGCAGGTGTTTGTTGCTCATACATTTACCAAATGCTGAAAAAGGTGGGAGGTTATAAGAATAATATTTCACAGGCTCTGAGCAGGCAAAATAGGATTTGAGCAAGTGAAGCCCTGTCCAGTAAAGAGGTCTAGTAAAAGATGCATCCCGCATGGTCATTTCCCCGCCAACAATCAGCCTACTGCTGCATTTATGTTGCAGAATTACTTTCAATGTAATTATTGATATAGTTGGACCAAGGTCTACCATTTTGCTGTTTTCTATTTGTCTTACCCCCTTTTTATTTGGTTCCTCTGAACCTCTTTTCTTGCCTTCTCTTGTATTAACTGAAAAGTTTTTTTTTCCTTCTCTTTTAAAAAAGATTATATTTACTTATTTTTAGAGACAGGGGAAGAGAGGGAGAAAGAGAGGGAGAGAAACATCAGTGGGTGAGAGATAACATCAGTCAGTTGCCTCTCGCATGCCCCCAACTGGGAACCTGCCCTACAACCCAGGCTTGTGTCCTGACTAAGTATAGAACTGGTGACCTTTTTGGTTTGCAGGCCGGCACTGAGTCCACTGAGCCATACCTGAAAAAAAATTTTAATACATCTTTTAAACTTTTCTGTTGGTTTCCAGTTCTGTGTCTTTGCTGTTTTTTTCCCAGTGGTTGTTTTAAGGATTACAGTAGTCTTCCCCTTATCCACGTTTTCACTTTTCACAGTTTTAATTGAGCTCAATCAACTGTGGTCTGAAAATATTAAATGGAAAATTTTAGAAATAAACAATTTGTAAGATTTTAAAAAATTAACTTACAATACTATATTAGTTTTAGATATACAACATAGTGATTCAATATTTATATAATCATAAAGTGATGTCTGCAAGAAGTCAAGTTACCTTCTGTCACCATCAAAGTTATTATAGTATTAACCGCTCATAAGTTTTCAACTGTGCACTGTTCTGAGTCTGTGATGAAATCTTGCATCATCCCACTCTGTTCCTCCCCAGATGTGAATCATCCTTTTGTCCGGCATCTCCCCGCTGTATATACTCACCACCTGTTAGCCACCTAGTATCCAGTGCTGTGTTCAGTAACCCCCGTAGTAGCCCGACACCTTGGCACCATGCCCGTGTCATTCACCTTGCTTCGTCTCAGCATGTAGGCACTGTCTCACCTCACAGCATTGCAGAACAGTGAGTGCAGTACATAAGATACTCATGGAACTTTCACCACGGTATAGTGTTACATTCTCTTTCATTGCTGTTCCTCTCTTACTGTGCCTAACTTATAAATTAAACTTTATCGTAGGTTGTATGTATAGAAAAAAACATATATATAGGGTTCAGTGCTAGTCACAGTTTCAGGCATCATTGCAGGTCTTGGAATATTTACCCTACATATAAGGAGGAACTACTGTATAGCATCATCTTGGATTTATCGCAACATACTTTACGTTCGTATTGACTTTGGATAAAATACAGGAGCCTTGCAGAGTATAGTTCTGTTTATCCCTCTCTGAGTTGAACTGCTGTTGCCATGGAGTTTCACCTTTTACTGAGTGAGATTGGGACTATGAGTGGCTTTTGAGCAGAGAAGTATGAGTAGCTGTTGCTGTCGACAGTACATCCAGATCCACTGGTTATTTGAATAGAGTAGTATTTAATTACAGTTTCATAAAAATGACAAGCAGAGTGTTTTTCACTGTTTAAAAAGAGCCATATGTTGCCCCTTAGCACTGAGAGAGATGAACCGTAGGTCCGTGAAAGAGAACCTCAAAAGGCCACTTTATCAATATTCTGGATTGCCTGGCTTTTCATTAGTTTTGCCTTAATTGGTGGATTAGTGTTATATTTAATTTAATCAAAAGTGAATCCCTAGTTTATAACTTGTTCCTCAAATCTATTAGCATTTTAAGTGTTTACCTCTTTTAGAGGTGCAAACTGCTTTTTTAAAAAAAATTATACCATGTAAAGACTGGAAACTGAACAGAAATGTATGAAGTTAAAGGTAAGGAAGTCTCTTGGTACATGAGAAGCTGGTTGTCTGTTATCACTTCCACATTTATTCCATGTTTTCTTTCTGACACAGCATATATACTCCAAGTTGTACAAACTTCCTCCTGACTTTAGAGGTTAATTTACAGATGAGTCTGTTTGTTCCCTCTACTTCTCCTTATGGCTTAGAACATTATCCTGTCACCAACATAAAAATTGTAGGTGGCTTACTCATTTCGCCTCAAGAATATTCTAGCTGTACAGCTCTGAACATTTCTCAGTTGGTTGACAATCTTGTTTGAGATTACTTTTATTGGATTCTACACAGCAGATCCCATAGCACATTGAAATAGCTCTGTTGCATAACTGTCCTGTGTCTAAAAATAATGCTTAAGTAGCATCAGCTCTTGCCCAGGGATATGAACTGCACTCTTTTGGTTATTTGTACTGACTCTGACCACAGGCTGGCTTCCAGTATGTCCTGCCAAATGATCCCTTATAGAAAACACCAAGCTTGTGCCAGTGAAGCCTGATACTACTGTAGTCCCTGATAGCACAGCAGACGGGCTGCGCGTGGTGTCCAGGTCTGACTGCCAGCACTGAGGGAGTTCATTATTGACTTCATACTTCTCTGAAGTCTTTGGTGCCTGGGGTTGTTGGTTGTCTGTCTGCGCTTAACCCATATACAAAAAGTGTTGTGTAGTAAATCAGACTCAAAGAAAGTCAGATGCAAAGTCATAGCCTCTGTATTAGGAGCAGGGTGTGTTTTCATACAATGTGCTGTTTGAAAGTATGTAGTACCCCTTTTTATTGTCTGTTTTATCACATGAAAAACTGTTTACCCTCTTGCTGGTAATATGTGGAAGGTTACCCCTAATTTGCAGAGCCTAAAAGTAGGCAGATAATTGCTTTGGGATTGAGATGCAGAAATTCTGAGATGATTTCATTAGAGAATGTGTTAACATATCACACACTGTACAAAGGAACCAATAGCTGCATCTGAATCACTGTTACATTTTTGAGAGCACCTATTTTTTTTTACTCACCTAAAAGTACCAGCTAGATTTTTATCTATTGTTATTTCAGCCTTCTGTTTCCATTTGGATTAAAGATACGACAGTCATATGCCTTTTTTTTTTTTTACTCAGTCTGTACACGTTTGTATTGGCATCTTACTTTAATGAGTGCATATTAAAACAGTGACATAATGTCACACTAAAAGAAAAATGCAGCTTTGTTTAGAGATGCACAGCGTTTCTCTCCATTTGGGTGCCAATAATATGAATTATCAGAACTTCACCTGTGCATTGATTAATAAAATCTCTCGGAATTTTTTCTCATTCTAATCATATTCCAGGGAAGTTTTTAAATTTAGAAAGGATAATAAGAGTTCAAATGTTGTGGAAAATATTTTGATAATATTTAGGAGCTGTCCACTTGTGGTTTTATATCTAACTGGAAGTTAAATATAAAATTATAAAATTAATCACAGAGAGAGTAAAGAATACTGATTTGGGAGTCAACATATCAGCATTCTTACTTGTCTCAGCCTTACTTGTAAAATCTAAAATAAGTCTTTTATTTTCTCTTAGCTTCTTCAGTTACCTTCCTTATCTTTGGATTTGTCTTAAAAGATTTTGTTTGCTTACTTTTAGAGAGAGGGGACGGGAGGAAGAAAGAGAGGGAGAGAAGCATTGATGTGCTAAAGAAATATCAATCAGTTGCCTTTCGTGCGCCCCCAGTCTGGGGACCTGCCCCATAGTCCAGACATGTGCCCTGACTGGGAATCAAACCAGTGACCTTTAGGTCCACAGGCCAACTCTCAGTCCACTGAGCCGAAACAGCCAGGGCCCCTTTGGGTTTTTTTAAATATTTTTTGTTGAGACACACACACACCTACCCCTTTAGTATTTCCTGTAGTAACTGTTTATAGGAGGTAAATTCGGTTCTTATATTTCAGAAAATGTCTTTATTTCATCCTCACTCTTTCTGGGTATGGAATTCTAAGTTAACAGTGGTTTTCCCTCAAACTTATCAAGTATGACTTTATTGCTTTCCTACTATTCATTGTTGCTACTAAGAAGTCCACTGCCAGTCTAATGATCATTTCCTTTTAACTCTTTTCCATTTTTTTTGAAGATTTTCTCTTTATTTTTGATGTTTTTCAGCCTCACTATAATCTAACTAGAAGATATTTACTTTTATCCAGTCTGCTTGGCACACCTGTGCACTTTCAGTACCAAGAGTCATGTCTTCAATTCTGGAAAATTGTTAGCATTAGTTCTAATGTTGCTTCTCACTACCATTCCTTCTAGCTTCATTTCTGGAAATACCCTTAGAATATGTTTCCTCTCACCTGTTAAGTTACTTGACTCTGTGTATAAGAGGTCTGTCCAGAAAGTATCCAGCAATGTAATATGAAAAATAGAGACATTTATTAAAGAAGATACAAGATACAGAGACATGCCTGGCCAGTGTAGCTCAGTGGATTGAGCGGGCCTGAGAACCAAGATATAGAGACATTGTACATAAGACAATGACATCTCAGTCCCCTTCAAAGTAGGCACCTTGGCATCTCACAGTTCTCCCAGTTGCCATCAGCTGCCCCATCGTATTGTCCTCATCAACGATCTGAAATCTGTTCCCTTTCAAAGGTGATTTTAGTTCCGGGAAAAGGCAGATGTCACAGGGCACCAACTCTGGACTATAGGGGACTGAGTCACCTGGTGGATTGATATTTCGCCAACAAACTCT
Organism: Tonatia bakeri; assembly: GCA_004024845.1. NCBI lineage: Eukaryota > Metazoa > Chordata > Mammalia > Chiroptera > Phyllostomidae > Tonatia > Tonatia bakeri. The sequence goes on from PVIA01000860.1 coordinate 31,331, forward strand.
GCATGAGACATGATGTATGAGTAGACATATTGTTGTGACGAAGCTCCCAATCACCAGCTGCCCGTAGCTGCAGCCTTCTGAATCATCTGAATAGTTTCTGCGGAGGAATGTTCCAGCTCAGTGCAAAATTTGATGCAACTTCATTGCTCTACTCTCAGTCATTTTGAATGCAGTGGCCACACAGTACACATGTGCACTCAACAGTGTCTGCTGTCCCCACTGACTAGTACAGTGAAGTTGTTATTGTTCATATGTATGCATTCCAGTCCATTCTCCTTGGCTGCCAGGTTACATCCATGTTGTGTAAACTGTTCCTGTTATATTAACAGTGATTGCACTTTATCTGGATAGACTTCGTATTTTATTTCTTTTTCTGTACTCTAAGCTTCTACACAGGAGCTTGATTTTCTGTTTGTGCCATGTGTTGAGTTTCTCACATCTAATGACAATGTTTTTCATTTTCAGGATTTCAAATAGATTTTTATTTTCAAATCTACCACTTGATTTATTATCTGATGATTTTGTTTCAAAAATATTGGGGGTGTGATATTTTTCTTTTGTGTTTCTTTAAAGATTTTAACACATTAATGTTAAAGTCATTTTCAGTTTGCTGTGTTTTCATTTTGCCAGGAGTGACTTTATCACATTGTTGAGTTTTTGTCAGACTTCCCTGAAGTTAGTTTCCTTCTTGTGTGTTGGGCTTTTAGTTTAGACGCCTGTCTGAAGTGGGATTCTTTGTCCCTCTCCCTGCCCTCTCCTCTACCTGTGTAGTGGTTTTGCTGTTGTCGTAACCCCACGCCAGGCTCTCAGCTTAGAAGCATATCTTAATTGGAAGGTTCAGCTCTTATTCCTGATAACAAGGATAAGACAGATCCATTCCATTGGCCAGGTTTAGATCTCAAGCTCTGCTTCCTCCTGCTGCTCAAGGTGTTAGCTTTGGTTCAGCCACAGCCCCCAGCAGTGGTCACAGAAGCCCTTCTTTCCACAGATAATGTATGCTTCATCCAGCCCGTGTGGTTGAACGCACTGAGTCTTGCTCTGAACCATTTTCCCTCACCTTCACCTGTTCGGCCACCCTTGTTCCTTTGGCTGCAGTGCCACCCCAGGCCTCTACCCTATGGCCAGTCTGTGTTTGTTTCTGTGTCTTGTTTCTCTTGTTTGTAAACATGACTGATGTCCTCCCTTCTTCTCTCCCTCCCTAAAAATATTTTCTATCATTGCTACATTTGCAATGTAGCAGTGACAGTAGTGTCATTGTAGTGAGTGGTATTTAAAACCTGAACTCAGAAGGCATCCTGTCCACAAATTCTTAGTTTCCGCATTTTTACTAAGTAATCTCGAAGTTCCTTTCCAGTTCCAAAAATTCTGACTTCCCTAGGGACCAGCAGCAATGAGAGAAGTTATCTGGTAGTGAGGTGTTTGGCACATTACAATCAGCCCAATTACTTTCTAGTCCCTATGGATCTGTGCCAAACAAGCTCATGAATTATTGATCTAAAAAGATGTCCAAAGTGTTGTGGCCTCTGCAGAAAATTTTCCAGCTATTATTTGCCTTGTCAATTATTATATTTCATGCTGGGCTTTGCTTTTGTAGGAAAAACAAAAGCACAACCTCTCTAACCCATAGGAGTTCTTATCAGCCCACTGGCCACTATCTCCTTGTCTCTCCCCACATCCATCTCCTTTCCTCTGCATGACTTCAGAGATCTTCCAGAAACGGCTACATAGGAACCCAGGGTTTTTATTTTTTACTAGGAAGTGGTAGTATGTTTCCCAGCAATGTGGCTGTTCCAGCATGGCCCAAAGGAGACTTGAGAAGGCTCGGAGAGGGGTCAGTCAGAAGGAGGTAGAATTTACTTCTACAAGTTTCTGAAGTCTCTTCCTGGATGATCACTGGAGGTGCTTATGTTTTACAAATAATGTTTAATGAAGAACTGTAAAAAATTGCCATTAACATTTTTTGAAAAATAAATAAGCAAGGAAGCAGCCATATGGTATCTGTTTAAAACTGGAGGTCAGAGTCTGTTTTAAAAAACAGACTTACAAGAAGGCTGAACACAAACTGAAACATTCCCCACACTTAAATAAAGGTAATATTGAGCCATTCATAGCTAAATTTTAAAATTAGTCTGAAGAATTTAAAACTTTTACAAATGGCATATTAAATTTGGCAAGCAGAAATTCTGAGAATCTATAAATTTAATCCCAGTCCAGTGTTTCTTAGTGATTCTGTTAGTTACCCTTCTCAGCAGAAGGAGGAGTTGCAGATGACTCCAGTGTTTAGAGAACCAGGTGCTGCTAGAGAAGAGAGGGTGAGGGCCTGGCACTGGGAAGGAAGGAAGGAAGCCGAGGAAGTGTAGGTGATAATGGGGGCGAGATGGGCCCTCAGGGGACCTGGAGGAGAAGGTGTAGCTGCTGTGGCCCCAGTGGCCATGTGCCTGCCCTGTGACTGTGGCCCCTGACTGGCACACAGAGGCACTGCTACCTGGCCTTCAGAACACCTGGTTCTCAAAACTGACATCAAAAATGACATAACATCTCAAGGGAAAGTTGGAACTACCCATGAATTTCCTATTGATGACTCTGTTTCCTCTTGATTGGTTTGTCTGTAAAATAAAAGACCATCTGTAAAATCATTATATTTGTTTTGCATAAGAAATTATGATCATTAATGCTAAAATGATTTGTAACAGAATTGAGTTGTTCTTTTTAGTTTAACTGCTTGATTCAAAGTAATGTTCTTAGCCCTCTTAAAACAGCGTCTGATAAGCCTTTTGTCATATGGTTAAAGTGTATCAGGAATTCATCTATCTCTAATAGTCTCTTATGGCATTTGTGAATTGGGCTAATTAGCTTAGTTGGTTAAAACACTTTGTTTGAGAGAGCAGAGTATTGCTTCAGCCCCTGGGTTGGCCAGTTAATTTCTTCAAGTTTTCTGAGCATGGTCTCAGTTCCTGAAGAGGAGTGGATCCTTACATTGCTGTGACCAGGACAACTCCTGGTGTGGAACCGGAGCATAGTGCGTGTGCCAGTACTGTTTTCATTAAAGTGCATACACTTTTTGTTAAGTACATAATTATATAGTTGCCCTGGTGGGACAGGTAAAGAGTTAAACGTTAAATAAGATTTTATCTTTACAGTAAAAATTTGTACAGTATTCAGCAGATTATTTGTTCAGTTTATAACATACAGAGAATCCTTATCATGTGATACTAGGTCTCTGTGTGACCATAACTTTGCAGAAAAATTTACTGTGATGTGGTTTTATCTGATCTGAAGGTACTTGTTATTTTATTTAATAAACAAAGAGCCATTGTAGAAATATGGTGCCAAATTGCACAGCGTCTCCTTTCATATTTTATTTGAGTCAATTAAAAATGCAAATAAATTTTCATTGAAAGGCCATGATTTTAACCTCAGGATAGCCCTTGTTTGTACAGCTTTTATTTTGTTATAATGGCTTATGATGAATTTTACAAAGGAGGAAATTTGAACATCAAGAGGCTTTTTTAGTCAGCGTCTTCTATCAGGGGAGGCCAGGGCAGGAATAGGGTCCCGAGACTTCGGGTACCCACCTAGGCGGATGACTTTGCTACCTCTTGCATCAGGACGTCTTCACTTGGGACTTTCAAAGGTGGGAGCTGAGTGAGTTTCTAGTATATTTTTAAAAGCAAGGCACAGAATAAATTATGCTGCCATTTGGTTTTGGAATATCACACATGTATGCTCTTACACACATAGGTTATCTCTGGAGGAAATACAAGACCCCTGGGTAACCATGGTTCCCTCTGCTTGTGGGAAATGGTGCAGTGGTAACAAGATGTTGGTAGAGTTAGATGGCAGCTCTGGCCTTGGGCAGTTTATCTAAAGTCTCTAAGTCTCGGTGCTCTCTTCTAGAAAATGGGAATGTGGCGGACATCTGTTGTGTTTGACATGCAGTGTCCATCTACCTCTTATGTCAGCCCTCCCCTCCCCTATGTCCCCTACTAGGGTTCCAGTGCAGCCACAGGGGTTCCATGACCTGACTAGCTTAGACTTGCAGTTCCCTGGCCAGCAGTGATTGGGGTCAGGAATGGGGTCATCACTTTGGTTAGCACATCTAAAAGTAAAATTTTTAGTTTTCCCCCTGGACTTGAATGAGAAGAGGATGTGAGGGTTGCAGTAGCAGTCACCCACATTCTGACCTCAGGAACTGGACATAAAGCCAACCTGGAGGGAAGCATGGACCCTGGAGTGACACAGGTGGGACCTGAACTCAGGCTGCTCCTGGAGCTCATTGTGCCCTGGCTCCTGACTAGACTCCTCACTAGTGTAAGCTAATTAGGTCGCATTTTGGCTTTGTTTTTTCTTGTCATGTATGTCAGAAAACAAAATCCCGACAGGTACAGGATAGCAGCCTTCAAATTTTAGAATTACTGGATGATTAAATGACATTTATCTATAAAGTGTAGTGCTTGGCATGTAGAAATCACTCAGTGGTAATTTTTAGAATATTTAGTCAGAAGGTCACCTCCCGTTTCTCTAATAATTTGCTCTCAGGTGAAATAGAGGCTGCAAGAGTGCTTATAACCAGGTATATACTTTTTTAGCCTGACACAAATATACTGTTTTTTGTTCAAAGCCAAATACTTTCTTAGGATAAAATAAAAGTCTCTGACATACTACAGCCAAGAAGCACTAACTGTACTCAGGTTTTAGAGTTCATTTAAATCCCCTATTGTTTTCACACTTCAAAAAAAAAAAAACAAACGACAAAAATGAATTCATTTTATCTGCTAATTAAAAAAAGAAAAATCTGTGTTGGGTAACTTAAAAAAAACAAACTGAGAACTCAACAATAACACAACAAGCAAACACTGATCAGCCCTTCGGAAGATAACAACCCCTCATGACTGCATGGATTTTGACTACCCTGCCTTCCTCCTTCGTCAGCTCCTCCAAGGGGCAGAAAAATAAGATCAAGCTACTACAGAGACAGAAAAAAATTTAAGCTGTTAACATTGAACCACAGAACCTACTGGACTGTATAATATCACAAATATCATTGTTGGTTTTCTGACGTCTCAGCAGTCTCCTAAAAGTGCAGTGTGGCATATTTTTTAAAGATGAAATTTAATTAAAAATCAATTTCTAATTCAAGAATTTGAGTAGCATGAGATAACTTAAAAGGCCCTGAGTGCTTTGACAGTGGTTAAGAGTCATTGTTCTTAATAACAAAAGTGAACTCTGAAATGACAGGCATTGTGTACACTCTAGCTAACCTGATTTTTTAAATAAAATGGTTTCTAATGAGTATGGAGCTCGTGGCCCCCATCTGCAATAATCTTGACACTTTTTCCTTTAGGACTTCTCTGTGATCCTCTCGTCCCAATCACCGTATTTCTAAAGTGTTGGGTCTTTTATTACCAGTAAGTACAATATACAGTACATAGTTCTTGTTTACATTGCTTCATTATCTTTAGATTCTGAAAATGTAGCTATAGTAAATTAGTGAGAAAACATTAGGCATAAATACAAATAAGTAGGAAATCAGGGTGATAGATTATTTTCATGCAGTAATAATGGACATTGTTGATAGCATACTGCATCAGCTTGCTCTACTGATACACCTGAGATGCTGCTCAGATGGAAAGAACCTGAAGATTGAAGTAGATAATTAGTTTAGTAGGATTGGAGCTTAACTGTAAACAAATGGTAAGTGAGCTTCTTATGGGAAAGTTCTTTGATAAAAAAATGTAGAGTCTAATAATGGTTGGAAGAGGAATTACAGTAATGATAGGTTTTCCTTACATAGTTCTCACTATGTTCCAGGCACTGTGCTAGGCCCTCTTTGTGTACTAACCTACTGAATCTTCTTAGCAGTCCTTGGAGGCAGGTGCCATGACCACCCCATCGTGTGGCAGCAGAGGCATGGGGTTGTGAGGCGATTTGCTCTGGGCACCTGGTTAGGAAGTACGATGAGAGGGTGCTGGTGCTCCTCACCGCCACCTGCCTGCCTCCCAAGCGGAGTGTTCCTTTGGTGAGCCCGAGGGCCACAGACCTTTGGGGAGCTGCTGCCGTGGACACTCTGAATGAATGGTTAGAGTGCAGCATGCACCTTCGTCTTCATCATCCTGGGTGGCTTTGCGCTTGGACCAGACCTGAATGCCACACCAGGCTTGATAATATGGGAAATTCTTGAAGAACAATTCGTTTAGTCCCACTTACAGTTATGGAATTTATTTCCACATGGTAATACTTAATGAAATTAATGTTTTTCAAGGAAAGGACATTCAGATTAACAGGTTGTGGTAACCCCAGGTATCTGAATAGTTAACTCTTCCAAGAAGCTGCCTTTAACCTCCTTGGTCCACAAAGATTTTTCCTTAGGATTTGTTTATAATACTTATTTACCAATTGCCTTATAATGCGGCATGCTTTTAATTATTTTTCAAGTTGATATGTTCCTCAGATTTTTATTGAGACCCTACTGTGTTCCACTCATCGGAGATGGAGATTTTAAGATCAAACTGGTCCTTCAAGACTGGGTAGGTTCCATGTGGGTAGAGAGACAAGGAGATCTTACTAAATGAGAATAGCATATATAGTTCAGAGATGAGTATGAGAAAGGCTTTTTTTCTTTTATTTTGTAAAACACATCAAACTAGGAAACTGGAAATGTCTGTGTGACTTGTCCTGCTGCTTGGGAGCCTTGACCGCACACACTGTTTCTGGGCTTACTTTAGCAGTGCCATTGTGCTGCTATTAATAACAGAACAGAGCAGAGGCCTGCTTAGGTGCAAACACTGATTAGAAAAGAAATGGCAGGCATTTTCCAGGAGTGGATTGGTAGTATGGATGTATTGCAGATATGAGTGGTGTTTTGTGGGTTACATTGATTTTCTGAAAAAAGGAAAGAAATTGGGTGAAGAGTTTTAAAATTCAAAGGAGATAATTACTTTATCAGTCTTCTAGGTTCAGCTTCCCAATTTTGGGTTCTATCATGGGAGCTCTGCCAGGGAAACGAGCAGAGGTGTCACAGGGACCAATGAAAAGGTCAGGAGTTCTGCTTTCAGCCTGCTAATGACTTAGTCACAGTTTATTCCTTAAATTCTCCATGGAATTCCAAATACTCACTGTTTTACTTTTAATATCTTAAAAGGGTCAGAGTTGTTTATAGGTGCATTGTCCTTTCCAACAATACTAATATAGTGAGCACAGGAAATACCATACTGTACCAGCTATCGTTACGTAAGAGTTTCTGGTTTCAGCTTGTCAGCTGTGAATTTATTCATGAGCATTACCTCCTAGGACTCAATTATATTTTTGTTTTAAAACAGGTCTGAAGTGTAGCATTCTGTCAGAGTAGCTTGCTTATTAAGGTTATTTCTGGTGTGTTTACATACTTACCAGGGTGTTTTTCTCTCTTTAAAATTGTAGCCTTGCTATGCTTACCTAACCACTGACTCCTTTGCTTTGGCGATAACATGAAGTTAGGAAACTATTGTGCTGAACAAATGTTTATTAGCCCTTAAACAGCCTCTCTGTGTTTAGCAGCCATGCCTTAAATAACTTACTTGTTCTACATCACACCTTTCAAGCAGAGCAGGTTGTCAGAGGAAATGCGCCTGGCCCAGGTTGTTCAGTGCTGCTCTGAAGGGCATGGCAATTTGGTACGGGTTGTCTGCGTCTAAAGTTGGGATGACTGAAGAGAATTTGGGGCTACACAAATGACTTTCTGTTTGATACGAGTCCAGGCCCTGTGCCAGGCTCCAGAAAGAAAGACAAAGCCGATAGCCGTGCTTGCCCTTGAGCTTGTCCGGTGAGGAAGACCGGGCATGCCACGTGGTGGGCCCTTCGGGGGTCAGAGTTGGAGATGGCTTCCTGAAGGTGGCATGTTGTACCTCATCTGCACATTTTGCTCTGACTCTTGGTGATTTCGGGGAGTGACTGCAGGCAGAAAGATAGGTACTTCATTTTTTTTACTTGACAGTGAGTTATGCTCTCACAGTTGTATTTTTTTCTGACTTCTTCTATGCACCTAAAAAGCAAGTGCAGCACTATAATTTTATCTGAGACTCAGTTCTTGAATCGTGAGTATTTTGGATTTTAAAAGGTGTATGATGCACCTGCCACAGAGTGTGAAAGTCTCCTTGCAGGGCTGGGTGATACCTGCAGTCAAACACAAGCATCTCAGCAGAGCGTGCTGAGCGGGGCGAATGGAGGTCTGACTGAGCTCTGTGCCAGTTTGGGACAGTTTGTAGTTAGATGAATCAGTTCAGGTTTTGCCATCAAATGAGTTAGTGAAAAGTATTAGGTTTTCAGAGATTTTTAGAGTTCAGAATTGTGGATAATTGATTGTGGACTTACATTCCAAACATGGGACTCTGCTTTTTATTTTCTTCATCTTTCATGGACTTGATGTTCATTAGAATTGTAGGGCATTAGGTTAGAAGGTGGAGGTGAAATGACTGGATTTGTGATTTGCTGTGTGGGATGAGTTCTGTGTTCTGAGCTATAGAAGTAAATTGCTACCAAGATCAATTCAGGTATATTATTCTTTAGTAACAATAATAGTATAGTTTCATTTATCTTTCTAAAAGCTCAAATTATGAAATACTCTTAATGCAGCTCTGGGTAGAACGAAGTGTCTCTTTATAGTTTGTGTTTATTTGGATTCGGCACCACCACATTTGAGCATGTGCAGTGCAGTGATGTCTCCTTTACCAGACAGCAGACAGTTTTTGAATAGGGAACCTGGAATTTTTTCTTTTTGTTGCTGGCATCTGGCATAGCGGACACTCATGTACATGTCTGTAGGAGAAGTAAGAGTATGAGGAGGAGGTAGGAATACTGCCCTGGCTTGATGCTTGTTCATTCCGGTCTCACAAGTTCTTCAGAACCTACCAGGGATGTCACAGTGCTCTCTTACCTTACTGACTGTCCTGAGCACAACTTTTAAGAAACAGATTCAGGGAACTCATCTGACTGGCTGACTGCTCTGGAGTTCAGGAAAATTTATCTACACCTGTATGTGCCTATTTAGTTTTGGGCTCTAAGAACCCTGTACCTACTGATCCTTGAGAAGTGGAGGGCAAGAAATTGGGTTCAGTGCCCTCAGAAGTTATGGGGACTTTCTTCATCCTTGAGTTGGAAAGCTAGCCTTCCAGCACTGCCCACCTTGTCGTGGTGGAGTTTCTGCTCTTTTTCTCCATTTGCGATAGCTGTCCAGGCAGCAGGGTGGGTGAGAGGGAACTTTGGATCCCAGCAAACCAGAGATTGAATCCTTGAATTGTCATTCTTTATTAGTTTCTTTTTCGTGACTTACCTTAAATCTCTGAGCTAGGGTCTCACCTCTGAAGTGATATTGACTGATAGATACGCTCTACCTCACAGGCCTGCGGTCAGTATGAAATGAGATACTTTTGATAATGTAGGACAGGACATGCCACTTAGTAAGCCTGGATGACTGTGGTTCTCGTTCATCACTGATGGTCCTTTTGTGTGCCATGAGACAGTGAGTAGTTCTCACTGGCACTTAATGGAGAAGTTGAGATGTCATTACAGTAAGGTTTGAACTGTTAATTGCAAAAATGTCCTTTTCACATTCGTGAGTCCAGTACCATAATAAATACTATTAATCTTGTAAAGTCAGAAGGAGATCTTGAGAAGCAAAGAGGGGCAGTACCCAAAATGGAATGAGAAGTCAGGTTCAAGAATCAAGATCACAGCGAATTTAGCCACCAATGGGTTATAAGAAGCATTTGCTGGAGCAGTTTGGCAGATTGTGTTGAATCTAGGACAAAATTCAACCCGCCTTACCCTGGATTGTTTATACTGCTCAGCACCCACCTCAAAGTCCCATAGTCATTAAGGTGTAGGACATAGCCCTGGCTGGTGTGGCTCAGTTGGTTGGAGCATCATCCTGTGAACCAAAAGATTGTGGGTTCAATTCCCGATTAGGGTGCATATGAGACAGCAACCAATCAGTGTTTCTGTGTGTGTGTGTGTGTGTGTGTGTGTGTGTGTGTGTGTGTGTCCGTCCCTAAAAGCAATGGAAAAAAAGTGTCCAGGTAAGGATTAAAAAGAAAGGTGTAGCCCTGGCTGGCATAGCTCAGTGGATTGAGCGCGGGCTGAGAACCAGGCATCGCAGGTTCGATTCCCAGTTAGGGCACATGCCTAGGTTGCAGGCCATGTCCCCCAGCAACCGCACATTGATGTCTCTCTCTCTCTCCCCCTCTCCCTTCCCTGTCTAAAAATAAATAAATAAAATCTTTAAAAAAAAAAAAAAAAGAAAGGTGTAGAACCTAGACTCAGACCCAGTCGAGTGACTTCAGACATGGAGTACTCTATGCTGTCATCTTACTCTTAACTTAAAATAAGACCACCTGCCCAGCATGCATTCATGTCAGTGATCACGAAGACATTACTGTGTTAATTCTATGAAATCTTCCATCCCATTTCCCTGCCAGTGATATAGGAATGATTATATCCACTATTTTTTATGGTAATGAGATGAGGATTATAATGGAGTGATTGAACTAGAAGTGACACGCAACAATTTTATACATATTTTAGCTATTATTAACAAGGTGTAGATTTACATAATTTAGACAGGGATAGTGCCTGTTTTTGAGGTCATGTATAACTAATCTGGGGATGAACCTTATCAAGATGAATAGGATGGGCAGAGAATACCCAGAATATTTTGACACCCAAGATGGGGTGATGGGTAAGTCCACAGTGACTGGGAGCTGTGCTTTGAGCTGTACTTGCAAGGCCCCAGGCATGTGGGAGAGCACAGTCAAGTCACTCTGAGTGTGCAGGTGAAGATGGAGTGAAAACCTGGAAATGGCTTCCCAGGGCACAAGGCACATGGATTTAATGGGAGAATGGTGTGGTAACTGTGGACTATCAAAGGGAGTTTGTATTTGATCTTCAGGATTAAATGATGGCTTTCAGCAGAGCCAATTAGATGGACATACCTGGTGAACCCCCTTTTAAAAAGTTCCAAAGATGGTGACTGTCTTTTAGGGGTGTAATGTGGCTTGGATAAGACTTCAAAGAAAACAAGAGTAAAAGAAGTAGCCGGATTTGGTGGCTAATACATGGATGATTGCTACTGCAGAACCAAAGTTATCACAAGACTGTGGTTAGAGGAGGGGTGGCTAGCAGTGGTGGCTAGGTCTGGCTGGTGGGATGCAGGGAGGCTCTGGTGGGGTTCTGTGAGCTTTGTCTTAGCTCTCTGGATTACATTGACGATCTGTTTTTTTAACATAGATTATCTCCAGTATCTGAACACAATGTTTTTCTAGCGTAGGAAGCCAATTCTTTTATTCCCTGAATATAGCGCACATTATGACAAAGTTTAATTGTGAAAATTTGACTTTTAGCGTAACAACTACATGCTTTTTTAGTATTTACTTTGACATCTTATTAGTTGGCAGTGGTGTCCAACCTTTTGGCGTCTGTGGGCCACACTGGAAGAAGAGTTGTCTTGGACCACACATTAAATACATCGCAACACATAATCACACACAAAAACATCTCATCATGTTTTAAGTAAACACGCTTTTGTGTTGGGCTGCGTTCACAGCCCTCCTGGGCAGTGTGTGGCCTGCGAACCACTGGGTGGACACCGCTGCTTAGACCAGGTGTCTTAATTTGTTTGACAGGTTGTTAACCAGCTGTCTAAATTGGGATGAGGCGACATTATCATCCCAACTGGGATGAGTAGCTGACTCCATATCCATAGGCATCAGACCTGAGTGTACCCTTGTTGGTTGTGGCTGATGGATTCTGGGAGCAAGACATGCCAGGGCTTGTGGGAACGAGGTGCTTGTTGATTCCAAGCAGAGTCAAGGGCTCATCTCACAAGTGTTCATGGGTCTGTAACATGAGGGAACTGCAAAATCAAACGGTCTGCTTAGAAACTTCTCAGAGGTAGCTTCAGAAATCCTGAAACTAATCCCAGATTATGTCCTCCAGTACCCAGCCCCAAAGTCAGGTGTTCAGTTGGGTTAAGAGTTGGTTGACTAAAATAAACAAATATTACTTTATCTGAAAAGCAGTTGCCCTCACCTGCCTGAGTGAATTCTGTTGTGAATGGAGGTTCTGTCTGAGTAAACCACTCAGTAATTTCTAAGAAAAATGGAAAAAGTGCATGATCACCTACTGGCCTTCCACCCCCCTAAAATCGCTATCTTGATAAAAATATCGGGGTTTATGCTGACAGTTCACTACAGGCATAGCATTCTAAGACTGTTCTTACTGACTTTCCCTTGTACCTGGCTGCTGTTACGTATCACGTCAGCAGTCAGGGCTTCCAGCTCAGGGTCCCTTTGAATTAGGTTGTGCCTAATTAAAGGTGTTTTTGCTCAAAACAAGAAACTGTGGCAGAAAGTGCATGGATTCTGGAGTAGGCAGGCTCTGGCTTCAAATCTTTTCTTTTAGCTTAGTAAATGTGTCACCTTGAGCAAGCTGCTCTTTTAGATTCTTCTGTGACATGGTGATATCACCTGCCTCAAATAGTTGTGAAGATGAAATTAACATGTATATAAATATTAAATATACATATTAGTTATATACTAATATATACTGTCTAATTATATATGAATATAAATTATACAATTATACATTTTATGTATCATTTAGTATAGTGTTGGGTACATAAAGTTCCTTATTTGATGTTAATTTTTATTCTCCCTTCTTTTCCACAAGTCTTGCCATCAAATATAGTGCCATACAGCTCAGCTTTTATGTCAGTCAGGAAAATCTCACAAATACATTGTGTAATATTTTGATTATAAAGACTGAAACCAACCAGCTGAAATATTCATTCTAAACATTGTATTTAGCCACAACTGTCAGATCATTACCCTTGTTTCAAGTTTTATTACCAATTTCAGGTAATGTTAGTATCTGAATTAGAATAATAAATTTGGTATTTCAGTGCTCAAATCTTAATAAAACACTGATTTCTCAAAATTCAACAAAGCCAACATTTATTAAATATAGAGGATGTCCAGTCTTTCATGGTGACACAATGAAGTTTGCATGGTCATAAAAGATAGGTACTCCAGCCCTCTTGTAGGAGAGCAGCACTTGTGGAAGGCATTTGTAGGCGCTAGTGAGACAATCTAGTAAATTCTCTTCTTAGTGTTTTAATATATATAAGAATCTATTTTTGAACAAAATAATATATTATAAACATAACATTTCATGTCTAGGAAGGAACCTTCACTCTCTGGACTCTAGTTTTTTATGGCTACAGAGTTCAGATAAGGGCATTCCTTATTCAGAAAGGCAGTATATTGTAGTGGTCAAGCATGCAGATAAAAAAGCCAGACTGCCTGGGTTAGAAATCTGACTTAATCATTTATGAGCTGAACGACCTTGGGCAAATTCCTAAATCTCTTTTTTCTATATTCTTATTTGCAAAATCGGGACAGTAATAGTTACTGTGGTGGGGTTTATGAAAGGACTAAATGCGTTAACACCTAGAAAGTGCTTAGGGTTGTATCTAGCACAGAGTGTTAGCTGTTTTTAAAGCTTTGAGAATTGGGGCAGAATGAGTTTTTTTATTTCATCTCACAGTGATTACAGAAATAAATAGGAGAAATTGAGAGAAAGTAGTCAAAATGGGAAAATGTCATAAAAGCAGAGGATGAAACCAGGAAGAAACTTCATGTGGTGCAGTTGGGAGAGTGGGTGCAGCACCGAGGGTCCAAAGCTGAGAGGCAGTCACGTTCCACATCATAAACCTGCAGCTGTGTTTAAAGCTGTCAGCTAAAGCTTTCAGAGCAGGTGCGTTGCATCACTCCAAGGGCAAATCAAAAATTGAAGACCACGTCTCATCCAGGACATCCAAGTTACTGTGTGCCTTGTATATCAAATGGCCACCTGCCAGTCACATTTATTCTGACACTTCGTGAAGTTCCCAGCACAGCACACCATAATGTCTTTATTTTAAGGGTTTAAGAGATTGGGCCTGGAAGATGGTTAACCCAAGGAAAAGGAGAGAGAAAAAGTTGGTTAAAATAGTGAATCATTAAAGAATGGTGCATGGACACCTTATACATTTTACTGTAACGTAAAGCATACTTTCTGAGTAGCAGATGAACCCGTAAGTAGTGTTTCCATGTATTTACCACATGGATGCTGTGATATTTTTTGCATTGTCCAAGGCCTGTGCTCCTTGCTATGAAGCACAGCACTGCCAGTGTTTTACTCAAGAAAGGTTCTGACAGGTGTTCAGGCTGTCTTCCTTTCACATGCGCACACGTGTACACATGAATGTAATTCACAAACCACATAATTCACCTATTTAAAGTTTTCATGTACTGTTTAATGGTTACAACCACTTACTATGAGCAGGATTTTGAGGCCTCTGAGAAAGGACAGGTAACAAAGTACACAATCTCCAGATTATTGTCTCTAATTATTGACAGTTGTATCACATTTACTTAATTCAATTGAAATCTTTTTTTAGTGACCTGCCTTGAATCTGCAAATTTTACTTAGTTTTCATAGTTAAATCCATATTCATGAACCTGCATGTGATCAACTCAAACTGATTCCCCCAGCAAATGAATTCTATAGTTCATCAATTCTGCTGTCTTATTTAGTACATTTTTAACTTGTTACTTGGAGAGAATTGCTGCTTTAAGAGATTCAGGTATCTAAAATGGTTTAGCCAGAGTAAATATAAATAATGACATCTTTCTTGTTTTCTAGCTATTATAGCAAATTGCTGAATTCCATCTAATTCATACAGTATAAGACTTAGTAATTTCTATGCTTAACTAGCAAATAACTAGCCTTGAATTTTTTTTTATATAGAAGACTGGTGATGAAATTGGTTTTATCTATCATATAAAATGCTCAGAAAAAAATAATGCACTCATTTTCTAATGAATCAACAAAGCCCTTATCACAGGTATAGTTACTTGATTGTTTAACAAGGCAAACACCTGAAAAATAAAAGTTTCTAAGTAGCTTTCTGAAGTCATTGAGATAAATTAACTCTGTAAATCATGTCCAGTTAGTACCATAGTTCAAATCTTACTAGGAACAATATAGCACAGACTGGACTAGATGGGCTTGCTGTCTCTCTTGAGTTCCGTGGTGATGGCAGAGGTGATACTTCCCATCACCAGGCAGCTGTGGAGACACAGGCCTTCTGTCGTTGTGTCCAGGGTTCAGTTTCTCTGATCCCTTTCTGAGATTTGAAAAGGAGTGTCCCAACTCAAGATGATGTGGTTTGTTGGGTCATAGCTTTAAAAAGAGATATGAAGTCCAAATAAACAATTTCATAATTTTGCTAGCTAGGGTGTGTTTTTGCTGAAAGTATCTTACTAGGCAAAAGATTTCACGTGCTCACTACTTCCTACAACTCAAATCAATAAAGGCCAACTTTTCCCTGAGATAAAAATGACAGCTTTTTCTCTTTGTAGTTCCCATATACATAAAACTATATGTTTTATGTGAAGTTCAAAGAAGGGCATTTGGGAATTTCATTGTGCAAATCATTTCTTAGGTTTTAATTAATTGCAAAATTCTGTAAAGTTGTATATGAATGAATCATGTGGTATACCTCTTTCCTTGGAGTTGGCAAACAGTACTTTTGACAAGATGTCTATTTTTCAGTATGGATTTGGCCAGAAGATGGCCAGAGCCCAGTGGTACCCCTCCTGCTTCACGGGTAGAAAGACCCTTCAGTTTAAGATTAGAGTTTCTGTTGGAGAGTGTATACTGGTTCAGGTCTGTTGAACAAAAGTTACACATGAGCCAGCACCTAGGCTGGGTGGGGCTTTTTGTTTGTTTGTTTATTAGTGTTACAACATGTTTAATTGTGGAAGTCACTCATGTGCATAGTGAGAAATAAAGAAGCCTGTGAAGTGAAATGTCCTCTTCAGTGTCTGGAGAAGTAGCCATTGATAACAGTTTGGTGTTCCTTGTGAATTTTTGCTGTGCACATAATAGGCAAAAAGATACATCATGTTCACAAATGTGTACAGCTTTTTAGAAAGCAATTGAAACATGGAACACCTGATCAGCAGCTTGCTTTTAGAGAAACAAACTGTACGTGAACTTCTTTGCTTGCTGGTACACTAATAAAAGAAAAAAAGATTTAAAAAAGAATAATTGTTATTCAAATAGATGAATGTACCATTATTTAATTATTCCCCCATGGATGGGTTGATGTTTACATTGTTTTGTCCTTATTGATTTGTTATCATCTTCAACTTAAAAAAAAGCAACAACCTGAATTCTAGTATTTTTTGTCAGTTACTACAGTATGGAAACTGCTCCTAGCTAGAAGCAAATAACTACAAATTGCACTGTGGGCTTCTTCCTAAGTTAACTTTATGCTATATTATTACAAACAGCTACATTATTGCACTGTGGACTTCTTCCCACAGTTAACTTTATGC
Organism: Tonatia bakeri; assembly: GCA_004024845.1. Classification (NCBI taxonomy): domain Eukaryota; kingdom Metazoa; phylum Chordata; class Mammalia; order Chiroptera; family Phyllostomidae; genus Tonatia; species Tonatia bakeri. Next base: position 47,746 of record PVIA01000860.1, read on the forward strand.
AGCTAAGTGTTCATACCTCATTTGAACAGAAGGTTGACCCCTCCATGGAAGTTGGGCCTAACTCTCAATCTTTATACTCTAATTCATGGAATATATTTGTAGCTGTAGTACCCCTAGAGACCGTTTACAGGGTGGGGTTCATGCAACAGTTTCCTAGATAAGGAAAAGTCATTACTCTGCCTACCAGATGGGAAAATTCAATCGCAGCAGGAAAAGGAGCAAACAGAACGCTAAGATCGCAGCCTGTGTACCAGGGAATTGCACAGTCAGAAGATTGAGAAGAGAAAAAAAAACATTTGTCGAATGGTTTTGTGGAAATTGAAAACTTAAGAGTGAAGAATTTCAATTACTGTGTTTATTTTACTTTGGGTACTGTATTGTAAAATGGGAATAAAATGAAAATATTTGAAACAAACAACAGCATGGACACAGTTGTGACATAAGGTTTCTTAGCATAGTGTCCATGTGTGTTTATGTTTGTGGACAGGTAGGAGATTAGAGTGTTGCTGTTTATTTGCTTTTGTAAAATTTAAAATAAAAACCATAACGAAGTATTTTATTATAAAATGGAGTAAAGTAGCTACACATTGAAGAATTGGGTAATGTACAGCCCTTGTACACAGCAAGGACATTGGCAGTTACTCTGCTGCCTTTTAATAATTGCACACAGGAAGTGCATCATGCTCACAGGAGAGGGTGATAAGAGGCTGTGGCTTAAGTCAAATGGTCATTAGCAGTTTGGCCAGTATTGTTAAAAGCATATTTTCTCTTAGCGACAGCATTTTTCCTTAACATGAAATTTGGAATAGAGTAGAAATACTGAATGGCAGAGGCTTTGAAGTGTATTTCCATACCCGGTGGAGAAGACACGGAGTTCCTGGATGAAGGAGAATGAATCAGGTCCAGGCTGGGCTGCCTCGATACACGTGGCCTGCCTGCTTTGCAGTGCACACTGCTGTGTTTGAGGGCAGCAGTTTTGTCACATCTTTGCCGGTACTGGGCATTACTTATTGTGATGACTTTCGTTATTGTTATTTTTGCTTATGAATAGACACTTAGTTTTATCTGTAGGGATTAGGTGTGCTTCCCCTGCAGTATAAGGAAGTGCCCCTAGAGTAGGTAGGCTTTTTGTTCCCCCCTCACCATGTATTTCTAGAGCCTAGAACATAGCCTGGAATGTGGTCGGCGTGCAGTAAATATCCGTTGAGTGAAGTAACAACATGTGCCTAACTGTACCTTACACAAATAGCGATTTGAATCACGTAACAGGAAGCCCAGAGGTAAGAAGCTGCTGCTGTTTTTCAGAAGCCCAAGCTCGGCAGCATCTCTGTGGTTCTCTTGGTCTCTTCCTTATGGTCACAGATAGATGCCGCCTCTAGCTCCAGTACGTTAAAGGAGAAGGCAGGAGATGGCAGGATTGATGGCTTTGGCAGATTTGTGCTCACATCCCATCAACCAGAACTATGTTACATGGTCTCTCCTGACTACAAGGGGGGCTTGGAAATCAGCTGAGGTTGGCAAGGATGTAGCAGGTTGGGATTGGACAGCGGGTAAGCCATTCCCCATTCTACACTGCCGTCATACCTCTTTGTTTACATGTGTATTTGTTCACTAGGGACACCAAGCAGTTCCCCTTAGTATGTATTTATTTAGCATTTTCTCTTAATTCTTTGTTGTATTTGATAGACAAATTTTCCCTATTTTGTTCTGACCTTTTACATTTACTAATTTAGCAGTTTTAGCTAGCCCTAGTTATGTCTCTTACATATCCCAAAACAGGGAATTTATTGCCTCTTGTAACTGAAAAGCCCTGGGTTCATCTGGCTTTGGGCACATTTCAGTCCACTTATTTGGGTGGGGTCTTCAGCTCCTCATTCTCCATGTGCTGACTGTATTCCTTTGTCAGCTTCTTCCATAGTAGGTGGTTTTTGATAGCCCCAGGCTTCCATGACCCCAGCAGCTCACAGTGCCGGGTAAAAAGGAAGCCTTCTGTCCCTAAGGGCTGACAGGTCAAGTTCCCCTAGTAGTGACCACTGTTGGCCAGCCTGAGTCGTGGTTCTTTTGGCAGCCAGCTGGCTGGGAGGCACAATGCTGGGCAGTGCTGGCAGGAGCACAGCGGGAGGAGGAGCAGTGGCCCCCTCCTTTGGGGGAACCAAGAGTGCCAGGGTGTCTGCTGCAGGCCCAGCCAGCTGCAGGCATGTGTTTCTGCAGCTGAGTCTGGTGTCCTTTGATTTTTCTCCTGTCTCCTCAAAGCTTAGACGCTGTACCTGTACAGTTCTCTTTTATGCAGATGGGCTGTGTTGGATGTTTCTGTTCTTTGCTTAGTCCTCCTGGAGTTGCTCTGAAATGTGATGTGGGCAGGGTATACAGTGCTGGCTCTTGACTCGATTGCCTGCTTCTCATCATGGCTCCAGCCACTGCTGCTGTGAGACTTGGGCAAATTATGAAATCTTCCTGTCCCTCTGCTTTCTCATTGCTAAAAGTAGGGATAATGCTTCTTACTAGCAGAGTAATCCTCAGAGTTGAATGAGAAGATGCATGTAATCCTGTTGGAGAGCCAAGCGGAGTGCTGGCCCCAGTGACTGTTAGCTCTGGTGTTCTTACCACGCCCATCACTGGCATTCCCTCTCTCTCCAGCCTGTCTTGTCACATCTGGTGTGTGAAGAGCAGGGCCCTGGTTCTCTCTCCCCTTCTTGCTCTCGCAGTAGCTTCATCACTTGCTTGTTCCTGGCAAGAATCATTTTTGCTTATAGGCAACTCAGATGATTAAGAAACATTTACAAAAAGCTTAACTCTGCATGACTTTGAGACAGAATCATTTTTACAAATCAAGCAAATACTATGGTAATCAGCTTTTGCTTTGTTTATATGAGGTGCAGTACTTTTGAAAAGTTAGAGTCAAAAGGAGTCATTATTATGAAATGAATCCTTTGAAAATATTCTGAAGGGATCTAATTTAATATGTTTTCTAATTTTTATGTAATCATATATATTTATATATATGAATTGTATAAATAGTTTATTTTGTAAAAAGTGTGCAACAGGAAGAATACAAATATCTTTTGTAATCCCATCTCCTAGAGCTAAAACTGTTGTTTACATTGGGGTATTTACTTGCAGGCTGCCTTTCTGTAAACACACATATATTATAATATATCTTAAGGTGTTTCACTTAAATAGCCACAAGTAGGAGAGATTTTGTTTTAAAACAAAAACAAAATGCCTTGTTTTAACTTCCTCACAAATGCACGTGCCTTTTTCTTAAGCACAGTCATTCAGAATCCCAGAGAGCTGGGCTGAGCCTGTGCCTGGTGTGTTCTGATGGGCATGGAGCCAGAGGTGGTGAGGCTTTGGGCTACGCTATTTTTACATCACATTAACTAGGGATTGAGAAAAGTGGATCATGGTGGGATTGTGGCGCGGATGTAATCATGAAAAGTGAGACTGCTTAGCAGGAGAGAAATTTTTAACAGTAAAATTCTTTTTCATGGAGGCAGCATACTACATAAGAACTATCATAACAATTTGAAAGTCAAAGTCTGAAAGTGAAAAAGATAGATATAAATGTTCTGCTGAGTAGTGAGGGCAGATCCAGTGCCAGAAAACTAGCAAGCATTAGGTCTCTACGGGGCCTTACTCTTCATGCTCCAGCAAGTCCAGTGGGTTGTAGGGAAGGAAAAGTGTCTTTCCTCTACCCACCTCAAGTTCTCAGCTGGGTCTCTTCACAAAAGACAGGTGATAAGAGGAAAATGTACATTTTATTAATATACATTTTACATGACACAAAACCCTTTGTAAGGAAATGAGAGCTGAAGACATGGTTTAACCTGAGTGCTTTATAGTGGATTTGATAAAGAGTGGGAACTGCAGGGAAATGTGATACAGGACAGAAGGGCCATGGGCTAAGGGGACCTATTTGGCGGAAACTCAGCAAGCCCCGTCTTCTCAAACTTTCTCCCACGTCCCTCCTCTTTCAACATAAGGACACTCCTTTCCTCTGGGCATCTCTCAATGGGGTCTTGTGCCCTGCTTTAGGAATGAAGGATGAGGGAAGGTCAGGAGAGTCCTTCCTGTACCTGTCGTTTCTCAGATTCCTTCCATTTAAAATGTTCAGTGTGCCAACATGTGGCATATTTTGGGGTAGTGTGTCCTGAACCCTGTCAGCAGACTTCACAGGTACCTAGTACTCCTGCCAAACTAGCCAAAGGCCTTCCACCTTCTTCGGATGTGCACCATATTTTAAGGTGCACAACATAATGATTCCATATTTGTATATATTATGAAATAAGCACAGTAAATCTAGTTGCATTCATCACCATACATAAGAACAAAAAATATTTTTTTCTTGTTATGAGAACATTTAAGGTCTACACTCTTAGCAACTTTCAGATGTGCAGTACACCACTCTACGTTGTATCCCATGACTGTTTATTTTATAACTTGAAAGTTGGGTCTTTTGGCTGTTGAGTTATATGAGTTCTTTATGTATTTTAGATATTAATTAACTCCTTAGCAGATACATACTTTGCAAATATTTTCTCCCATTCAGTAGGGCCCCCCCCCCCCCGCATACAAGCTTTTTAGTTTGTCTTAGTCCCACCTGTTTATTTTTGCTTTTGTTCCCTTTTGAGTTAGGTCTGAAAAAGTCATCACCAAGACCAATATCTAGGAGTTTTACTTGTCTATGTTTTCTTCTAGGAGTTTTATAGTTTTAGGCTTAAATTTAAGTCTTCAGTTCATTTTGAATTAAATTTTGTGTGTGGTATAAGATGGGCTTTAGAGTCTGACCAACCAGCTCATTTCTGGCTCTCCCCCCACTTGCAGAGAGATTTGGAACAAAGTGATGAACACCTCTAAGCTGCAGTTTTCTATCTTTACAATGGGGTGGTCCTACCTACCCCAGAGGTTTTTTTACATGAGGATTGAATGAGATGATACAGTAAAGAACCTAGCAGTGGCAAGTCCAGAATGAATAGTAATTATTCTCTTTAGCAGTTTTCCTCTCTGCAGTAGTCCTGTCAGTTAGGTGCTAGTCTCCTATTTGATAGATGAGGAAATGGAGGCACAGAAAGGTCATGTAACTCACTCAGCTACATGTCCCATTTTTGATCAACAGCACTTGTGATGGAATAGAATTGACTCTTGTATTTATAGTTAAGAGGTTGCTAAATTTTTTGGTCATCCAAGCTGCCTTTGATAATTCCCTTCAAAAAGAATGTTGTGGTTTCACCTGTCAGCAGGTTGCAGATGTGTGTGGGATAGTGGATCCTTCAGCAAAGTGGGGAAAAGTTGAGCTTTAATAAATAGTGACAGACAACTAAATGCAAGTAGAGAGTTGTTAAAATTGAAATTAGGTTATAAAAGAATTCAAAATCTATTTCAGGTCATCGAAGTTATTAACTGAGCCCGTGTTGAGTTGTACAGCAGAAACACACAAACAGTTGACCCTTGAACAACACAAGTTGGAAACCTCCACTTAATGGGCAATTTTTTTTTTTCAATAAATACTATAAATGTATTTTCTGTTCCTTATGATTTTCTTAAAAATATTTCCTTTTCTCTAGCTTAATACAGTATATAATAGATATGATCACAAAGACTATGTGTTAATCAGCTCTTATCAGTAAGGCTATTAGTAGTTAAGATTTTGGACAGTCAAAAGTTACATTAGAATTTTTTATTGCATGGGGGTGGGGACCCCTAACCCTTGTGTTTAAGGATCAACAGTACACAGGAACTCAAACAAATATTTTGAAGAGAGAATCCTGAATGTTACATATGTTAGAGAATGTGTAATTACAGTTTTCTGTTTGTAGCTGTTAATAAGCTCCCTCCAGTTTTCACTCTAAAGGGGAAAGCTGGGCGGAATAGAAGTTGCTTGCCTGTTGAAGGGATTCTGGGTCATTAGCATTAGCAGGGAGTGCTCAGGTTCCCCTGGCCGTGGTGTGTGGGGACACCTAACAAGTCCTTTCTTGCAGAGACTTGTGACTTGGGAAGCCTCCCCACATTCTCTTCTTCTGCTTCCGGGGCTCCCTACATGTATTCCTAGCATCAACCTGAGCTCATTGTGTAATTGCTTACCTGCCTGCCCAGTGTCCACCACCCCTATCCCCAGCCCTTCAAGTTGTTTGAGCCAAGTGCCTCCCTTAGCTGTCTCTGTGGCTCCAGCATGACACCTGGTATAGGATGAATGTTTGTTAAATGTAGGGAAGTACCTTGGACTCCTCCATTTTAATTGGGGTGCAGCCCCTTGTTATTTGCCTATTAATTGTGTAGTCGAGCCGACCTAGCACTTCAGTAAGTAATTGCATTGTTAGAAATGACTTAAGTCAGCCTGGTAATAATTTTGCTGATGTAAATTTCATTTTTAGCCTTTTAAAGTATGAAATAATTATACTGAATGTAGTAAGAAACACAGCCATATTTTTGCTCACATAGTTTGTATTTATTTTGCGTATTCTGTATTGTATAATTTAAAAAGAATGATGATATGATATTTCAGTTTTTAACAGAAGCATTGATGGGTTTTTAACAGAAGCATTTAACACAGCATAGTATGGCTGTGTACTGAAGTAAGCAAAACTAAGGTCTAATGAGACCTTTTTATTGAGAAAACCTTCAGGTAGTTCCAGGTTGACCAGTTTTTCTCTGGAAATAAACAAGTACTGCATAAAATGTGCTGAACAAAGTACTGAGCTGTTTACTTTCACCTGTTGAACATGACCCAGGCCCTAAGCGTAAAGTGTCCCACAACCTGAGAAGTGAAAAGTAAGTGTTCAACAGTGGTGAGGGACAGAGCCAGAGCTCTGCAGGGCCTCTTTCATTAGGAGGCACTCCAGGGGCCCCGCGTGGGGTGAAGCCTTTGCAGTGTTGAGCAGTCAGCTCTCCTTGTCCTAGACACTCACTCATCCTCAGCCTGTGGCTTACCTAGCTGGGCCTGCTGGTTGATTTCATTTCAAGTGCTGGTCCTCCAACTTGTGCTGCATATTGCCATTGTCCTAGTAGGTGGAGACTACAGCCCCTCACTCTGTTCTTTTGTTTCATTTTTTAAGATGTGTAAGACTTCTTTATAATTCTGAGTGACTGTGTGGTTTTTGTAAAAGTGTCTCCGTCTGTTTCCCAGTGTGGTTGAAATTAATCACTCAAAAGTATTCTGGACTAATTTTTAGGAGTCTGAATCTTAGTGGTAGCTCTACAGAGAAGTCATAGAAAGATGTTACATAAAACTTTGGTATATGTTGTCTGTGCATAATGCTCCCTGACTGATGAGAACATTATGAAGGCTCCTATGGGTATTATGAGAAGTTAAATAAAATTCTTTAGCTGCTTTGAGCTTCAGAAGCTCGAGCACCAGTTCTGAGGGGCCCTCCCATAGATGACTCATACCTTCCATATGATATTATCTTCCTAATAAACATGTCTTTAACAGACTGAAACAGAACCAAATATACAGTGTTTTCAAGGTATCACAGATACTCCAGCAATAATTTATAAAATGCCAGTCCCCCCCTCCCGCCTTTTAACTGGGAAATGAAAGAAAATTCAGTTAATTTTAATATGACTGTGATTTTCCTGTACAGAATACACCATCTTCATACCTGTTTTCTCACAGGTATGTCATTCCTCACTCAGTTTTGTGATACAAATAATTTTGAAGCAATAACCATGGTCAACACTAGCTGCCAATTGAATAAGAGAAAAAACAAATCTGTGGCTCCATCCATGTGCTCTGTTTTCCACTTTCTCAGTTCAAACAACTGAGCATTGCCAGTGGGGAGGGCTGTGCCAGGCACAGGGGCTCTGAGGGTTCCAGCACAGCGTGGCACAGGGGCCACAGCTGAGTTGGGGGAGGGTGACTGAGAAGTGGTGAGGACCAGGGGCACAGGCTACCCTGGCAGGAAAAGCTTCCTATGAGAGGTCAATTCAGCTGCAGCTTGCACATTGAAGGTGGTCCTCTCTGCATGTGATTTGTCACCTCTGTGCCACTAGACAGAGCAGTCAGCAGTAGCTGGCTCCTGACTTCATGCAGTAATGTCTCCCTAGTGTTCCTCATCTGACAGCAAGCTGTGCCAGTTCTTGGAGCTCTCATGCCCTCACTGATTGAGACAGACCTTTAGGAAAGCCATCCAAGGATTCTATTGAAGGTCAGTCTGTGGTGTCATTGAAGAAGTGCTCCCATCAATTTCCTTAAGAAGTCCAAGTTGGTTTATAAGAGCTTTATTAAGGAGCTACTCTTCCCTAGCAACAGATCTAGTGATGTGGGAACAGGAACAAAAAGAAGGGTGTTCCCTCTGTCCATGAGTTTGTGGTTTAGATTAAATACAAGTACCAAAATGTGAAATCATTGGGAAACATTAGTGTGGGCAAAGCTGATGACAGGAAACGGAATTGTTGGAAGGGGGTGTGCAGAACTTACCAATTAGTGAGTGGAGGATGAACACACATTTAGTTGGATTAAGGTGTCATATAGGTCCACTCAACAATAAATGAAAAATATGCTATGTCATGATGTGCTAGATGTTTTTTTTTGAGGAGGGTGAATTTTTAAGCTTTGCAGGATATTTCACTTGTAATGAGCATGTTGTAGTTGACCAGATAGAATCCAGTGAATCAAAATATTAGAGCTAGAGGGATCCTTGGAAGTACCTAGGCCAATTTCATTTGTTTCAGACAGAATAAAGATTCAGAGGGCTAAAGCCCAGACTGGAACTCAGATGTGTCGTCAGCTGAGTATGGTGTCCCTGTCCTGGCCTTGCTCTGCTTACTCAGCTGGAAGGTGGCTTCAGGTTGGGTCAGAGTTGGGCTAGAGTTGGGCTGTCCGAGGAAGAGCTAAGGGTTTATTTTCAGTTGGTAGTGAAACAACCTTGGCTAGAGATTGAAGGTGAGAGCAGTATGTTTGGAGTGATGCCATTTCCTGACCGACTGCTCGATATACTGGGCTAAGAGGGATTTTATGGAGCAAGATGCTGAGAATCCTGCTATCTTAGCTGCTCTGAGAATTGAAGAAGAACATCTTGAAAATTAATATGGTAGATTAAATGTAAATGATGAAAGTACACATCTGGTTGGCAAGATTATTATATTTAAAATGTAAGTTTTTCATCAAAATAGCCATTACCTATTTTAATAATTGAATTTTCCTTTAGCAAATTTAGTAGAGGTTTAGCAATAGGTAGGTACATAAATACTTAAAAGTTTAAGATCAGCAATCTCCCGCCCCCACTGTACGCACCTGTTGTTTTTGAAGCCATAACATCACTGATGTCAAGAGCACATTTAATTTTAATTTCTAGTCTTCGGAGTTGAATGGTAATATGGAGGTTTTCTAGTTAGAACCCAGTAACCCCCCGGTCATATCCATTGCTTCCAGGCACCCTGGCAGTTGGTTGTCAGACCTCCACCTAAACCCTGTCCAGTGCTCCAGGCAATTTTTGGAGATTACTCTTCCACTGACAGACAGCACCCCTTGTTAGAAAGTTCTCTTTCATAGTGAATTTTGAAGCATAGGGGCTTCTTATAATTCATGCTTATGTCTCATATTTCTGTTCCAAGATTTTGTATTTGTTTTCTCAGAACATTTTTCGTAGTTTATTTTAGACAGTCAGAAGTCTTAGACTAGAAATTTCTAATTTAAAACAATAGGATCATGAAATCTTTGTGCCCTAATTTATTTAAGTAGGAAAACACACTGGACAAAGGATGAAAATACCTGGTTCCTGGCTCCTGGCTCCTGGCTCCTGCTCTGCCTCTTGCCAGTCGGGTATTTTGGGCCAGTTACCCTTTCCAAATCTGCTTCCTTTTCTGTAAAGTGAAGATGGTCATGCCTTCTCTGGGTATCAGGCCATGGGGTCCTTTTGAAATTGGATCCTCTGGTAATCTATCCATTTCTTCACAGGTATAAGAAGTTAACTCCATTGTTTTAAAATGGGACATTAAAAAAATTTTTATTTATTGATTTTTAGAGAGAGAGAGGAAGAGGGGAGAGAGAGAGAAAGAGAAACATCTATTTGTTGTTCTACTTATTTATGCATTTGTTGGTTGCTTCTTGTATGTGCCTTGACTGGAGTTTGAACCTGCAACCTTGGCATATTGGGATGATGCTCTGACCAATTGAGCTACCTGGCCAGGGTAGAATGGGACATTTTGAATTATAAATATGATGACTTGGTAGGAGCTTGGGTAACAAAGGACAGTGATATAAAAACAGTTGATGCTTTCTGGCAGGTCTTGAAACCCCATGAATATGGGTGGTTGACAATTGAGTTTGTGCTTTTTATATTTAGTATAGAAGCAGGAAAGAGATTTTAAGAAATTCAAGAATAAAGAAAATATATTAAGTTACATTGAGGAGGCTAAACGTATTTGTTGGCTTAAATCAAATCAACCTCTTGATTTGAGCTGGTATTCCTGCTGCAAATTAAAATTAAATCTAAATGCAAGGGGGAAAATATTATTTGCTAATAATTTATAGGGTTAATTTTTTTTTTTATTCAGAACACTTTACTTTTGCTTTTGAGGTTACCTGATTCTACTCTTTTGGTACTTCAAGTAACTTGCTTTATTTGCAGCTGTATTGGCACCTAAGTTTTCTTGTTTGCTTTGTTTGCAGAGAATCCTTCCCTAAAATTAGAAATAACCCTTCCTGATCCCAGAACCCTTAAACAGTGTGTAGGCTGCAATGGGTGTTAGAATGGCGTCTCAACCCAGAGCAGTACTGGGGGAACACAGAACTGAGAGGGAGACAGGCAGGCAGAGAAATGTGACATCCATGTAGGGAAGCTGACTAGATGAGAAAATCACACATAAATGGAAGTGCTTGTACTACAATCAAAATAGCAGACACAATGCCTTTTTTCGTTTCCTTTCCCTTTTAAAAACCAAACAATAAATCCATTTTTTAATTAGTAGATCATTTTATTTTTTAAAGTAGATTTTAATGATTATGCTGTTACAGTTGTACCAATTTTACCTGTGCCCCCCCTTTACCAGGTACTCACCTTCCCTCCAGCGATTCCGTACCCCTTTAGTTCATGTCCGTGGGTCGTATGTATAAGTTCTTTGGCCTGTCCAGTGCTTATATTATTTTTAATCTCTCCCTATTTTGTACCTACCAATTATACTTCTTTATTTTTAGAAAGAGGGGAAGGGAAGAAGAAAGTGAGGGAGAGAAACATCAATATGTGGTTGCCTCTTGCGCACCCCCTGAAGACCTGGCCTGCAACGCAGTCATGTGCCTTGACTGGGAATCGAACCTGCGACTCTTTGCTTCGCAGGCTGGCATTCAGTCCACTGAGCAACACCAGCCAGGGCCTCAATTATGCTTCTGAATCCCTGCACCTTTTGCTCCATTCTCCCCCTCCCGCTTCCCAGCTGATAACACTCCAAATGATCTCCATATCTATGATTCTGTGTGTGTTCTTAGCTTGTTTGCTTAGTTTGTTTTTGTTTTTTAGATTCATTTGTTAGTACTTGTAAGTTTCTTGTCATTTTAATGTTCACAGTTGTAATCTTTAAGAAAAATGAGACCCTTTAACTTATCATATAATAAGGGCTTGGTGGTGATGAACTCTTCCTTTAATTTGACCTTATCTGGGAAACACTTTATCTGCCCTTCCATTCTAAACGATAGCTTTACTGGAGAGAGTCATCTTGGATATAGGTCCTTGCCTTTCATGACATTCAATACTTCTTTCCAGCCCCTTCTCGCCTATAAGGTTTCTTTTGAGAAATCAGTTGATAGTCTTATGGAAACTCCTTTGTAGGCAACTCTCTGCCTTTCTCTGGATGCTTTTAAGATTCTCTATATCTTTAACATTTGGCATTTCAATTATGGTGTGTCTTGGTGTGTACATCTTTGGATCCAACTTCTTTGGGACTCTCTGTGCTTCCTGCACTTGTATATCTATTTCCTTTCCTTTGCCAAGTTAGGGAAGTTCTCTTTTATTATTTTTTGAAATAAGTTTTCCATTTCTTCCTCTTCCTCTTCCTCTGGAATCCCTGTGATTCAGATGTGATTCAAATGTTGGCTCTCTTTGGAGATGTCCCAGAGTCATCTTAAACTCTCCTCATTTTTTTGAATTCTTCATTTTGTTGTAGTTGAATGTTTCTTTCTTTCTTATGTTCCGAATCGTTTATTTGAATCCCATTTATTTGAATGCCTATTTTGTATTTATTTATTTTTAGAGAAAGGGAGAGGAAGAAAGAGAAGGAGAGAAACATCAATGTGTTTACCTCTCATTGGTTACCTCTCTCTTGCCCCCAACTGGGGGCCTGGCCTGCAACCCAGGTATGTGCCCTGACTAAGAATTGAACCAGTGACCCTTTGCTTCACAGTCCAGTGCTCAGTCTGCTGACCCATGCCAGCCAGGGCTTAAAGTACACATGTTTTAAGAAGAATAACATCCTTAAGCAGCTTTCCATTACCAATAGGATACAGTCTAAGACCTTTAGTCTTCCTAATGGAAGACACTGTTGGATCTGCTTAATGCTTGTGAAGGTCACACCAAGGGAGCAAGTATTACATTTCCTTTGTTTATATCAGAGGAGTACAAGGATCAACTAAGTTGAGACTTAAACGCACAATGCTAAGTGTTCTCAAATGTTAATATTAGCTATTCAAATAAATGTGGAGAGGTCTTTCACTGTGCTTTTAGTTAGCATTTTCTAATGACTAATGATGTTGAATATCTTTTCATGTGCTTATTTGCCATCTGTATGTCCTCTTTGGTGAGGAGTCCATTCACGTCTTCTACCTTTTAGAAAAGAATAGGTTGTTTTTATTTCTGAGTTTTAAGAGTCATATTCAAACCAGGTTTATCACGTGCATTGAGTTAGGTTTATATGTCTTTTAAATCTTTTCACCTATAGGTTTTTCATTTCTTTATTTTTCTTACATTAGGAAAACTCAGAACATGAGAAATTCTATAGGATACATGGATTTTCCTAATTACATTCACAGGATGTTGTTTAATATGTTTTTTCATCTTCTGTATTTTCTGTAAACTAGTTATTTGGGTGTAGAGACTTCAGGCTTGATTTTCTTTTCCGTTTTTTGGTATTGCTTTGGTACTACATGGGTAGCATCATTCACATCCATTAGGAGGTATATAATATATGATCATCTGCCTTTTTTGTTTTATTAAAATTGATCAGTTAGTTAGGGCTTATTAGTTTGATTAATTCACACTGTAGCCCATCAACCTTTCACCCAGTGATTTTAGTAGCCATTGAAGAACTTTGCCTAGAGCAGTTGTTTCATTAGTAATTACAACATGGTGATATCCTAGACTTGTCAGTTCTTTATTATTTGTTTACTGGAATACTTATAGCAAGGAAACTTTGCCTCATCAATTATTTGGTTATAGGGTACTCTTTGTAAGTAATAGCAGAATAAATGTGGGTTTGGTTTTTTTTTTCTTTATTTTTGCCAATTTTCAGAGTAATAAATTACCATTTTTCAAAGGTTAATAGTGAGGATTTAATTTTATAGGATCATCACAAACTCATGGTTTTTAGCATACATAAATTTTTAGCATACTTGCCTCAATGCTTTGCACTGATTCTTTTTGGTGCTCAAATTGTCCCATCCTTAGTCACTGTAAGCTCCTTCGGGATGGTTCTAGAGGCTTTTGGTACCTGTTTTGCCATCTGGAATAACAAGATGTCCCAAGTTCATCTAACATGTTGATTCTTTTAAGGTCAAAGGCTTTTGACCCACTGTAGTAGCAATGAGCATACCTAGATCTTAGTTTCTTGAGTCTAGCACCCAGATCTTGGTATTTCATATCATTTTCCAATAGAAGAAACCAGGTCTCTGTGGAGAAATGTCTGATTTAAAGAGTGGGGCAGGAAATACACATGAAGAGTCCGGAACATCCTGTAGTGTCAGAAAAATAAGGTAGTGCTAAACACACACACAATAAACACAAACATCAAATGGGGAGGGGATATGTCAAAGGGATACCAGGAGCCAACTGAAGGAGCTACCAATAGCCAAAGTTGGAATAATTGGAGCAACAGAATAAATGAAGTAGTAATTGGGTTGTATCCCAAACTATAAAGTAAATATCCATGTGTCTGCACTGATCAAAATAAGTGTAATGGAGGAAAATAGACAATTCTCACTGGCAGAAGAGTTATAATTTAGGTAGATAACCCTCTGTCAGGTGCAGCTGCTTTTCCCACTACCCACACTGTACTGAAGTGACTACTTCAGTACAGTGTGGAAAGGGGAAGGAGTGACTTTACAGTGAAGAAACTTGACTAACTCCATTTCATCCTGGTAAGCAAAGTTAGTACCATCAGTGGTAAGTCATGTTGAGGGTATGTACCATGGATATGATGCAATGAGAAGGGCACTTCACCTCTGTACTCATTCTCCCAAAACCCATAACTCCAGCTAATTGCAAGAAAACACCGGACAAGTCCTAATAGGGATATCCAGCAAAATACCTTGGAGTCCTCGATCCTGTCAAGGTCTCCCAAAACAAGAAAAGTCAGAAAAACTATCATAGTCAAGAGGAGCCTAAGGAGACATGACAACTAGACATGGTATTCTAGATGGGATCCTGGAACAGGAAAAGGACACTAGGTTAAAATTAAGGAAATTTGGGGACTTCCAGCCAAGATGGAGGCATAGACAGACACACTTTGCCTCCCCACACCACCGAAAGAAGGACAACAACAGATTTAAAAACAAAAAATAACCAGAACTTCCAGAAAGTCAAAATGTATGAAAGTATAACAGCCAAGGAGTTAAAGAGGAACCATTCATCCGGTCTGTTAAGAGGGACGGAGATGGGTAGCCAGGGTAGAGAGGACCTGTGGCAAGGAAGCAGCTGGTGGACTAGGGGGGCAAGGTGGTGGCTGTCGTACCAGTTGGTCCCACATTTGAATGCAGATGACCAGCAAGAATAACTGGGGAGTGAGACAGACCACACAACCCAGGGTTCCAGTGGGGAAATAAAGCCTCAAAAACAAAACCTCTGTCTGCAAAAACCTGTGGGGGTTGCAGGGTCAGGAGAGACTCCCAGCCTCAAAGGAGAGTTTGTTAGAGAGATTCACAAGGTCCTGGAACGTACACAAACCCACTCACCCAGGAATCAGCACCAGAAAGACCCAATTTGCTTGTGGATATTGGGAAAAGTAACTGAAAGCCAGCAGAGAGCTGAGCAAGCCGCACTGTTCCCTCTCAGACCCCTCCCCCACATACAGCGCCACAATACAGTGGTGAGGTTGCCATGCCCTGGCGAATACCTAAGGCTCTGTCCCTTATTACATAACAGGTGCACCAAGACAAAGAAAATATGGCCCAAATGAAAGAACAAATCAAAGCTCCCAAAGTAGAACTAAGTGATAAAGAGGTAGCGAACCTATCAGATGCACAGTTCAAAACACCGGTAATCGGGATGCTCACAGAAATGGTTGAGTATGGTTGCAAAACGGAGGAAAAGTGAAGGCTATGCAAAGTGAAATGAAGAGAAATATACAGGGAACCAACAGTGAAAATTAGGAAACTGGGACTCAAATCAACAGTGTGGAGCAGAAGGAAGAAATAAACATTCAACCAGAATAGAATGAAGAAACAAGAATTCAAAAAAAGGAAGAGAGGCTTAGAGAACCCCCGGGACAACTTTAAATGTTCCAACGTCTGAATCAAAGGGGTGCCAGAAGGAGAAGAGGAAGACCAAGAAATTGAAAACTTATTTGAAAAAATAATGGAGAATTTCCCCAGTCTGGCAAACAAAATAGACTTCCATGAAGTCCAGGAAGCTCAGAGAGTCCCCAAGAAGTTAGACCCAAGGAAGCATACATCAAGGCACATCATAATTACATTACTCAAGATTAAAGATAAGGAGAGAATCTTAAAAGCAGCAAGAGAAAAGGAAAGAGTTACTTACAAAGGAGTTCCTATGAGACAATCAGCTGCCTTTTGAAAAGAAACCTTACAGGCAAGAAGGGGCTGGAAAGAAGTATTCAAAGTCATGAAAGGCAAGGAACCTACATCCAAAATGACTCTCTCCAGTAAAGCTATCATTTAGAATGGAAGGGCAGATAAAATGTTTCCCAGATAAGGTCAAGTTAAAGGAAGAGTTCTTCATAACCAACCCCTTATTATATGAAATGTTAAAGGGACTTATCTAAGAACAAGAAGATGATCAAAAATAAGAGTAAAATAATAGATTCACAACTATCAACAACAGGACCTACAAACAAAAACAAACTAAGCAAACAACTAGAACAAGAGATCACATGGAGGGTTATCAGTGGGGAGGAGGGAGAGAGGAAGGGGTAAAAGGTACAGTGAATAAGAAGCATAAATGGTAGATACAAAATAGACAGGAGGAGGTTAAAAATAGTACAGGAAATAGAGAAGCCAAAGAACTTATATGGGTGACCCATGGACATGAACTAAAGTCCTGGAAATGTTGGTGGGAGAGTGGGGTGCAGGCCGGAGGGAAAAAAATGCAACAACTGTAGTAACATAATAAAATATATTACAAATAAAATTAAGGAAATATGAATAAAGGATGAACTTTAGTGAATAATAATATACCCATAATTAGTTTATTAATTGTGATCAATAAACTATACTGTATAAGATGTTAATAATAGGGGATTTGGTATGGGGCATATGGGATCACTGTTCTATATGGGCAATTTTCTAAAGCTCTTCCAAAATTTAAAGTTTATTAGAAGTCTAAAAAGTTGTTTACCCTTTGTCAATGATTCCAAGAGCTGATGTTTATCTAGTGCATCAGTGTGTCTTCAAACACATGTATAATTTCTGTCTTTGAATTTCTTCTCTACTTTCTAGTTAGACAAGGTGATTATTATTAATTTTTTCTATGAACATTAAGCTCATATACCACAGAGGGAACAACACCAGCACTGCTGAAGTCTTTACTTAGCCTGGGGGGCAACACCATGTTGCCACCCATATCCTGTCCCCCAACACACACACACTCACGCACTCATGCACAGAGCTGATGGGCCTGAGGGCAGGGAGGGAAGCTGGCTTGGCTGGCCTGGACTCAGGCAATAGATGGTGTCAAATGGGTGGAGAGCTCTGGGAAGGAGCAGCTGTAGGGGAAAGGAGATCAGAGAACTCTTATGGACTTGCTTAGCTGTGTCATCTGTTAGGTATCCAGAGAGAGGTTTTAGATAGAGTTGGAATAAGTTCACTTGAAGATAAATTCAGGGTAGGGAAAGGCAGGAGGGGGACGGGGCAATAAAAACGTTAAGAGAATGAGTAAATTATGGTATGTTCGGACACTGGCTTCTGTGCAGTAGTAAAAATACATAAGTTAGAGCCACACTTGTCAACAGCATGACTTTTGCAACATAATGCTGAGTTAAAGACTATACAGAATGTTTTAAAGCTTAAAAACAGGCAAAAATGGTAATTTTTAAGCTAGATCATAGGTGCATCGAAGGTTATTATCCCATTTGTTTTTTTCTTGGTGTAAACATTTTTCTATAGTACTTAAAATTTAAAAAGAACAAAATCATGAAGTAAGAGTCAATAATATATAATATATAGGTATAAAAAGTACATTTGAATTTAGGACATGAAATGCCAGAACAGCGTTTTATCTCAGAGGAGGGGGATTGAGGTATAGGAAGAACACACGGGCTCTTGATAATCCTGCTGATATTTTCGTAAGCTGAATGAGAATACTTTTGGGGTGAATTTTTTCTTTAAACTTTTATCTATATCATAAATATTACCAAAAACATTTTTTAGAGTTTCTTTTTAAGTTTGAAAAGATGTTCACCTTTTCTCAGCTCTACTTTTTAAGTGCATAAAATGGGGAGGTTATATCAATGGTGATACCTTGTTCTAAGAAATTTGTGAAGATAAAACAAGTGAATGTCTGTGAAAATGACTTGTTGACCATTAATTACTATTGCTAAAAGAAACTGTTCGAAGTCCCTGTCAAAGAAGTGTGAAAAGCTGGAATATGTCCATTGCGGGAGGGTCAGAAAACACAGAAAATTCTATAAAAATCACATAAACCCACCACCACTTGCTACTATTAAGTTTCTTTCTTTTTACTATGGTCTTTGTTTTCTCTCAAAGGAGAACTTGTTGATACAGTTGTTTTTCAGAACATTTGTGCATTGCAGAAGTCTGACGACAAGAATGTATGCTTATTAAGAAAAAGTGAGCCCTGGCTGGCGTAGCTCAGTGGATTGAGCGTGGGCTGCGAACCAAGGCATGGCAGGTTCGATTCCCAGTCAGGGCACATGCCTGGATTGCAGGCCACAGCCCCCAGCAACCACACATTAATGTTTCTCTCTCTCTCTCTCTCTTTCTCCCTCCCTTCCCTCTCTGGGGATAAATACATAAAATCTTTAAAAAAAAGAAAAAGTGAGATGGCTTCTCTGAGCATTACACCAGGTGCTCCTTAAGGGCAGGGCATCTCGTCCACCTGCATGTGTCATTGTGAGGAGCAAGAAGGTGGTGCTGAGTGGCTGATGGCCATGGCCAATGTGGTTGATTCCGTAATGGAGATAAGTGTCCCAAAGAGGAGCAAGGGACTGGGTCTCTGCTTTGTACCCTGACTCATCTTGAACCTGTTATGTGACCATCAGCGAAGCCTTCACTACCAGGTGCCAAGGGCCAGAGAGGTGTTGCGGGCCAAAGGTGGCAGGAAGTGTATGGGGGTGTTGGTTTTTAAGGTACAGATTTGGTTGGGTGGGAAGTGCAAGAGACAGAATGCGGGTCTGGAAAGAAGGACTGTCTTTCAGATCATTTATCAGAAGAAGAAACAGTAGACGTAGGTACTGTGCTGAACCAGACTTAGGCTCTGGAAGTCTTAACTCACAAGTAAATACAGAACTCTCACTAATTGAACATATGCTGTGTGACCGGCACTGGTCTAAGGTCCTCCTCACAACTCTGGAAGGGTGTGTTGCTGTTCCCCAGCCCTGGCCGACCCGCAGAGGGGTGCTGAGTAGGTCCACTGTTGCCCGAAGCCATGCCATGTCCCAGGACCTTCCTGCTGGTGCACTGGTTCGGAAACCACTGGTCCCAGTGAACTTCTTCCAGCCTCTAGTTTAAGATGCTCTTGGTTCTTTGTTTAAATGAACTAATGTATCTAAAAATAAACTGGCATTCATTTTGTTTTTCTTGAACAATTGAACTTACTGCTGTTTCACTTAATAAATTACAGACTAAGAAGAACCAAGTGGTAATAATCATTTACAGGGATTTACTACTTGAACAGTTTGTATTTAACATTCATTCGAATTATACTCTTTTTCAGTTGAGGGAAATATTTCTGAATATTGATAATACTGGCTGTTCACTGAGGTGGTTTCCCATGTATTTCTATAAAATATAAATGATACTCATATTTATCTACACCATTTGAAGGGTTCTTGCTTAAAACAATGAACACCCTCGAGTTGGGTTAACTGACAGTTTTGTTCTCCCTGAAAATAGTTTTAGGTGTCAGAAATGACGTGACTTATTTAGGGCATTAGATCACAGCCCAGATAGGCTTTCAGCAAACCTGCCCTATATTTTTAGTATAGATTTCTCTGCTTTTAATAGTCCTCAATATTTATTTATAACAATACCTATAAAATGATAGAATATCTTCCATTAGAGAAAGCAACAGGCTGGCTTTTTTTTTTTTTTTTTTAAATAGTCAAAGACCTAGGTCAAAACTTAATTTGTCCTCTGTCTTTTCAGTAGAAGAAGATGCGGCCTAAACATTTCCGTGCCCAGTGTAAAACTGAGCCCCACTTTCCTTTAAAAGGGAAGGAAAGTTCTGCCTGGGCACCCTGCATTCTGCCACATAATTTGGGTGACTGAGAGCCCAGCTGGCCTGCTAGTTGGTAATTCCTCAACACTCTGGTATGTCCTGACGTCACCAAATAGACTGGAAGGATCCAAAGAACAGGAAGGTAGCTGCCGGAAAATAAAGCGGGCAGCTACAAACTGTAGAGGAGAGAGGAAATGAGAATACTAATCCAGGGAAACAACATTAGCTGCTTGACTTTATTTTTAAACCCAGAATTGTTGGAAAGATTTTTCCCCCTAATGTAGGGGTGCCACCCACTTATTTAGTTTTACTCATTAGAACTCACAGCAAAGAAGTGTGTATGGGGACTGCGTTTTCATTTAAAGCTGCATCTCAGCTGGTCAAGAATTACAAAAGGATGCACTGAGTCTGTGAACTTTTGGTTCACCCTACAACTATCACTGTATTCTCATAAAACCAAGAAATCTCTGACATTAGAAATAACCTCCAAATATTTCTTACCTCTGCTCTTTCATGTTTGGAATGCTGTGATCATGTTGGCTGTTTTCCTGAAGAAGAGGGGTTTGATTATTCACATGAACAAAATATGCAACCCTACCTAGATGTTGAAGCAACAAAGAAAAAGTATAGAAAAGGTGACTAACCTCCATGCTCTCAAATATGATGGCTCTCCACCAAGTACTGTTTTATAAGGAAGGTCATGGCAGATGAATGGTCACTGTGCTAAGAAAGTTCAAAACTGATAAGAAGAAATACCACATTATTTGTCATATTTCACCCTATGGTAGTTATTCTGGAGGCTGTCAGTGATTGTGGGCGTACATGCTGAGCCTGTGGCTTTGGGAACCAAATGGTAGCAGCACACATTTTTGTGGATCGTAAGGCCAGATCTTCACTGGGTCCAAAAGAACCTTTAAAGATGACACATTCACTGCATTTAAAGGCTTTTGTTGCTGTGTTGGTTTTATTCTTTTTAAAAATTAGATCAGTTATTTAGAGAATTTTGATAACTAGACTTAAAAAAGTGAATCTGGATTTGTTGCCCCACCATTCACCTGTGTTGAGGGCCCTCCTGTGTGTGTTCACAACTCTTACTGCAGATAGAGCACGAGATTATGTCCGTTTGGTGAACAGAGCTCTACGAGGACAATATGTCTGAGTATCTAACACTCTGTAATAGGCAGGCCAGCAGTATTAGCTGTTGTTAAAAAGACTTTAAGAGTTGAAAATAACACACTTGAAATAATAGTTCTTAATAACGTTTTATAGTTCAAAGATATTACTGAATCAGGATCATAACTTCTAATTACGTATTACTCTGGCACAATATATTTAAATCACTGTGTGTCGGTGTTCAGTGATAATCATGACTCTGTCCCTTTCCTCACGCAGCACAGCTCAGCAAGGAGGGGGGTGTGCAGCAACAGTTACCACCCACTCGGGGGGTGGCATAGGGAGTGAGCACTTCATGTGCAGAACGGGGACTGAACGAGGCAGCACTCTCAGCAGAGGGGTGGCTGGAGGGGGGTGCCAACAGGTGTCGGTGTCCACATCTGTAGAGGTTGCCTTTGGTGTGGGAGCGAGCCATCGACTAGGTTAGATTTGACTGGTAACTGCCATGTCTCAGAATTGCAACCTCATAGCTCTCTGATTTTTGCAGAATTTTACAGAACAGCTACAGTATTCTTACATTTTAAGTGAGTAAGCATTCCCTCTCAGAAAATTTGAAGATTTTATTATGCATCTTACAACTAATACTAATACCACTGAGTGTGGCGGACCAAGGCTGGGGACCACTTCTAGCACTCTGGTGCCTTGAAAACAAACGTAAAGACCTGAAATCACGGTGCTTGTGGCACAACTTTGAGAAATGGCTGGATTCTGTGTTGGTCTGTGTTTTGGACACACGCGGGCATGAAGAGGGGTCTGGTCATTGTGGGTCCTTGACAGTCTGTCACTGTGCAGTTGACCCTGGAACAACACAGGTTTGAACTGCATGGGTCTGCTTGTAGGCGGGGGTTTTCCAGTAAATACCCGTATGTAGGCAGCCCTCAGTATCTCCCAGGTTTTGCATCCATGGATTCCACCAACCACAGATACAGATGGCCAATTGTATGCATTCATCTATGCCATTTCA
This sequence comes from Tonatia bakeri, assembly GCA_004024845.1. NCBI lineage: Eukaryota > Metazoa > Chordata > Mammalia > Chiroptera > Phyllostomidae > Tonatia > Tonatia bakeri. The sequence goes on from PVIA01000860.1 coordinate 69,658, forward strand.
CGTAGGTGCCTTGTGCATCCATGGATTTTGGCATTTATAGCAACCCAGGAATAGTTTTGGGGAAGTCAGAACGTATGGGTGGATTTTGACTGTGTGGGGTTGGTGCTCCTAGCGCCCTCATTGTTCAAGGGTTAGCTGTGTAAGTTAGAATTGGGAGACTGTTTACACAGTGCCACATGTTCATGACAATTTTTAGTTTATTGGGCACAAAGCCCTGGGAGGAGATGGGGTTCAAAGGTTTCTTATGAATGCTGGCGTGCTCTTGCTGCTTAATGACAGTCCAAATTTGACAGACACATGTCAGTGTATGTCCACATATCTGTGGGTGTTCTGGCTCCCAGCTGGACTTCTCCCGAGAGCAGGACTGGGTCTTCTCCAGTTTCATATTGGTTGCAGTACAAACCTAAGTGTGAGCTCAGTGTCTGACTGAAGGACTTATGTCATTCAACATGATCGCCAGTATGGGCCAGTCAAGTGACAGTCAGGGAACGCGCACCACAGTGAATGCTCGGAGTTGGTTTTGTGGCTCCTGCGCTCCCTTCAGAGTCCTGTGCCCGTGGAGGTGTGCCTGGGCTCTCTGGGGGAGAGATGTGTGCTGTCGTCACGCATTTACCTAATCCGCAGACCAGAGGGCCTACCTTTTTGATGAGGGAGTGTGATGGCTAAGAAAGATGAAAGTTATTATCCAGATTCAGAATTTTTCAAATAAAAAAATTAAAATTTTATACTCTAGCGTTTTGAAACTTGTCGTTTCTTCCTATTTCCTCTGTGGTAAATTCTAAACACTTAGATATTTTAAATGTGTATGCTTTCCAAATTGGCCATGTTTTAGATGGTGAACTGTTTGAAAATAACAGTCTAGAAAAGATAAGGAAAATTTCACGTTGGAAGGAAAATGAAATTAAATAGGCCTCATCCCTTCTTCTTTCTGTACTAAATAGCTAATACTCTGATTCAAATGAAATGCACAGTAGATTTTGTGAATCTTTGTAATTTTGCCATCACACGGGACTGGCAGAGGAGAGATCCTTGCGCTTGTGAGAGGCAAGGCCGGGTTCAGACCACCTCGGGGCCGCTGGTTTTACAGTGATGGGCGCTCTCCTGCTGTACTTCACCATTTACTCAGGTGTCTGTCTGCTCTTTGCCAGGAAGCCTTTATGTGGGTCTGGTTCCCTGCACCTCTGCCATCTGTGTGGGTTGTGCCCTGTCCCCTCCACCGAGCTCCACATCCTCCCCCAGGCTTTTCTTTCAACCATGCATTCTGTTTAGTTCTGAGGTTTGATCTCTTTGTGGGCGTAATCCTGGCCCGCTGGCTCACTTCCTATGGTAACCATCTTCTTGGTTGTTTCTAGGTTGTGCTGGTGAGGTGGAATGAGCCATACCAGAAGCTGGCCACGTGTGACGCAGACGGAGGGATATTTGTGTGGATTCAGTATGAAGGAAGGTGGTCTGTGGAACTGGTCAATGACCGAGGGGCTCAGGTGAGTGGGCCACAACCTCCTCCAGGGACAGGCTGCCAGAGAGACTGCACAGACCACAAGTTCCAGGCAAATGAGCACTCTTTCCAGAAGTAGGTGGAGTAGAAATGAATGAAACTAGAGCCCCACTTTTCATGCTTTGTGAGTATATCGCTATAAAAAGAGAAAGATTAGACTTCCTTCTCCTCACCTGTGCTGCTGTTGTGGGACTGCTCCAAGTTTTAAAGCTTTAATTAAATCTGTGAAGTCATTTTTACACCCAGCATTGTGATTGCCTGTTAAATTTGGATCCTCTGAAGTACTCTGACACATCACTCTGTGCTCCCTTTCACGGGGTATTTTCCCTGTGTTATAATCTTCATGGTTCTCTCCCAGGGAGCGCCACATGACTGTTCCTCACAACCCACTCACCACGCTGAGGTTTTAACACTTTCTTCTATCAGGTTTCAATTAGCAGGCCACCTGTGGTCCTCCCTCAGCTCTTCCTTTCTGATACGAATTTGTCTGGCTCAGAGGAAGACAATTGCTCCAGGGACGCCCTGCTGAGTGGTGCCATTCTGAAAACCTGCTCCCTGGAGTCTTCTGGCTGCTGGGGCAGCTGCTCTGCTCTTCCTGCTCTGCTCTTCCTCCTACGTGAGGATGGACCACATGGAGCCCCTCCCATGCTTAAGGACTCAAGTCCCAGCCCAGAGATTTAACCCAACTAGGGCTTCAGAATGGAGTCCGCAGAGACCTTTATTGATGAGGGGTTTCTTAGACTGTTCTCCTCTCCTGGGATGGCTTTCCTGTGACAGCCTTTATCTATTTCTGAGGAAAGGAGGATTCTCACCTTCTTCTGTCCGCTCTGTTGCTTAAATAAGCTACAAACCCCCCAGGTTTGAAAGATAGAGATCAGTGAAGTGACATAAAATTGCAAGGAGTGAAGGTATCATTAGCAGTTATTATTAGCAGACTGAGGATCTTTATAAGATGTCATCACAGAAGACAAACCTACCTCTGGGTAAAACTAGAATTTTCTTTTTTTGTGTGTGTGTGAGTTTATTTGGTAGGGTAAATGTAATGATTTTGACTGACTCTGAGAGGGTCATATCAGTTTCCCACATACCTCCACACGGTGAAAAAGGAGGAGGTAGAACCCACCCTGTGACGACTAATTAACCTTCAGCATAGAGCTGCAGATGTGGAAGTCTTCGTGGCCATGAGACACGTTCATGTTGGCGGGGAGGGGGTGGGTGAGAGCATGAGCCCTGGAGTGAGACCACACAGGTCAGGAATCCCACTTGATGACTTGTTAGTGGAATGTATTTCTCTATGCCTCAGTTTCCTCATCTGCAACATAGGAACTCTAATGGAACCTGCCTCAGAGGATCACTAGGACTAAATAAGACTGAAAGTGGAAAGTGCTTATAGCACTTCCGCAAACGAGAGTCCCCACGAGTTGTTAGTTAGAGTGTCTCTAGAGCTGTGGGGCACTACTGCCTCACAGCTCCCACGCACAGACCCTGCCTGCCCAGAATAGTAGCCACAATGTCATCCCCAAACACCAGCTTCAGGTCTTGTGGCAGCACCTCTTCATGGCTTTCTGTAGGGTGAATGGAAACTTACCTGAATTTGCTCATAAGTGTCTCTCTAACATACTCTAATTCTGTCCACCAAAATGTGGATGCACTCTTTTCCCTAGAAAGATGCCGTGGTCAGGTGAGACGTGTTTTCAGTGGGATGGCAAGAAGTCTTTTAAAGTGTTACCCAGAGAAATAAAGTGAAGGGGAGCTAGGGGTGCCAACTCAGGGCCTGGCTTTTTCATGTGTTATCTCTTGGGTCTCCACAGGCACCCTTTCAGAAGCCGTTGTTATTCTCAGTTAATGGGGGCCAGAAAACAGGTCAGGGAGTTCAGTAACTTGCTAAAGCCAGAATTTGAACCCAGGTTCCAGTCCAAAACACTCAATCACACACACTGTCTTGTTCCCCAACAAGAAACTATTTGCTCTATTAGAAATGCGTGTATTCATGGTATATTGAGAAGACATATTGTTCCAAACTTTTTTTTGAACTAATAATACTGTTCAATTGGCTTATGTTTTTATTCCTGTATTGTGACTTCCCAAAGTCTTGTTTAATTCTTTCAGTTCTGAATGTACATTTGACATATTCCATATTCTAAGATACAGGCTTTAGGTGGGAGGTGCCTGAGAGATCTCCCTCCTGCCCCTCCTTGTTTCTCAGATGTGACTACAGTAGGGTGCCAGTCTGTGCGCTTTCCCTCTGACATGGGACGTAACTCCCAGGAAAGGTGCTTGCTGGCATCAAGGGACAAAAGGCCACTGAATCTGGAGAAACCTGACTCTTGATCAGCAATGCTTTTGGAGAAAGACCTTGATCAAAAGGGAGAAATGTGAAAATTAATAAGCAGAAACTTCACTTAAAATGGAGTTGAGAGGTTGAAAGAACTTTCACATAAGCTCACTTAATGCACACCAACTCCACCGGAAGAGAGGTAGCTGCATCTCTGACAGGAAGTGATCTTACCTGACTACGTCAGGAGGAGGAAGGAAGAGTCCTCCTGGCCCAGTAACAGCTCAGCCAGTGGGAGGTGGGCATAGCTCAGTCCATAAGAAGTCACCACACTTGGAACTTCTAGTTTCCTCCAATGGAATCTTAGTTTACAACAGCCTCGCCCCATTCCGAAGTCCATAAAAGAGCTGCCTTCCTCTCCTTGGTTTCTCCGGACCTGTGTGTGGTTCACTGCTAGACTGCATGTCAGGAATTGCAATTCTTTGTTGTTCCCAAATAAACACATCTGGCTGGTTGTTTGTTAAAGTTCAACATTACACAAAAGAGCTTAGGCTTCAGAACTGCTGGAGTCCAGCCTCAGCAGCCAAGTAGAGCCATCACCACATCGTTTCCCCCTGACTGGCAGCCTGTGTGAGGAGGGAACCTTCTGTCACCTCTGTAGCAGCTGTGTGGTCTCTGCCATCTCCATATTCTGCAGCTTTGCTTGTCATTTAGTTTGGTGCAAACATGCACGTAAGAGAAAAAAAAAGGAAGGGTAAATTCAGACCCGGAAGTAAATGAGCTTACCTAGACCACAGAACACCTGGAAGCACCTGGAATCTCACAAATGCCTGTGCCTGCGAGTACTGCTGAAGTAATCACTGTATTTTGTGATCTGATTCATAATTTTTATATAGTTTTACTTGTATTGAAGTCAGATCTTAATTTGAGTAAAGAACATCCCATTCTGTTGGTGATGAATCAATTGGTCGAAGATGCAGTGACTCTGTACACCTGAAACAGTGTGTAGTGGGAAGAGGGACAGTTTTACAACTTGGAACAGGAATGTCCTTGAGATCTGCTTAGAGAAAAATAACACTTTTTAGAAGAAATGACAGGAGATCGTTATTAGATAGCATTCCTTTCATTGAGACAAAGTAATTGAATATCTGGCAAAAACTAAGCCCCACTTTAACAATTTCTTTTTTAGGACTTACTGAGTCCTTCAGTTCAAAATTGAGTCTGGAACAGTGCATGCATAGTATTACAGAATTAGTCACCAAGGGTGGTCTGATAAAAAGCTGCCTCAGGCTTCTGTCCGAGGCCTGTCCGAGGATGCTCACTGGTAAAGCAGGAGCACTGCAGCCCTCTCAACCGAAAGACAGCTAGTGGAAGGGGCTTGCTCCTTACCTCCTTTATAGCATTTGGTACTGAACTTCCCGTTTTTGTTTTTCCAGTTGTAATACATTCTTATCACACTGTGCTGACCTGATTTAATAAATCACATTAGTTCATGTAAACCTCCTATGTTAGAATTTTTTGTGACTGTAAGATTGGTTGTGTCTTGGACAACATTTTTTTCACTGACTGTATGTTTCAGCCCATTACTAAGATGGTTTTCCTTTTAGTACAAGTATTTTCCAAGGTAAATGAGTTAAAATACATGTAAATAAGAGCATTATTTTTGCAAAATGAAAACTTCCAAATTTTATTGCAGAATTAATGTGTCTTCAGTTCTTAAGAAAACATGTTTTAAGTTCTTAAGAAAAACTAGATAGTGTAGTTGGTCAAACATAAAGTGGTCAAAACCAAGATTTTGAATTTACCTAATGAACCTTTTTTTCAGTAACTTCAAACTAGCTAGCAGTTCAAGAGCTATTTCACAAATCACTGCCATTGTCACAATGGAGACATTACTGATCACTCAGTGTAAAATAAACTCATAGCCCCTGCTGGGAAGCCAGCAAAAAGTTTATGTCCCTTTGATGTGTGTTCATTTATTTTATTATTTGAAATGTGATCTATCCAAGTAATGTGACAAATTTTAAAGTAAAAATGAACATTTTTAAATATAAACAATGGTGAGAACTATAATTACCAGGGTTTTTTGTTTGTTTATTTGTGTTTTAGTTAGTTTAGAAAAGATGGAAAAGAAAAGGCAATATAAAGTGAGAAAGTAACTTACGGTGATACAAAACAGGACCAAATACAACAATAATTAGAATAAATATAAATGGACTAAATTCACAAATGAAAAGATAAAGCTCGACAGATTGTATTTTTAAAAACATAGCTGTATGCTGTTAAGAACCACACCTAAAATCTAAATATGCAAGTTTAAAGTAAAAGGATGGAAAAGATATTTTGGGCAAATAGCAAGGAATAAAGAAAGCTGAAGTAGCTAAAATAGGCTTCAAAATGACAGCAGTATTTGGTTTATAGAGAACCACATTAGCAACCACATCATGATAAAAAGCTGTGGTTTATGAGGAAACTATTTCAAATATGTGTGCACCTACTAATAAAGTATATGGAAAAAAGTATATGGAAAAAAACTGATAGAACTGAGAGGAAAATTAGATAGATTCATAGGAAGTTGCAACAAAAACACAAACCAGTGAAGATAATAGAAGGCCTAATTAACACAACAAGCTTGACCGATTGGATACGTATACATTCTGAATCCACGAATTAGAGAACATACATTTTTCTCACACATAGAACATTTACAAAAATTGGTCATGTTGTAGGGTTCCACGAACTTCTCTGCGACGGTGCAGATAATATTTTTAAAGATTTTATTTGTTTTTATTTTTTAAGTATATTTTCTTGACTATGCTATTACAGTTGTCCCATTTTTTCTCCCCTTTATTCCCCTCCACCCTATCTTCCCCCAGCATTCCCCGCCTTAGTTAATGTTCATGGGTCATACGTATAAATTCTTTGACTTTTCCATTTCCTATACTATTCTTAGCCTCCCCCTGTCTATTTTGTACCTGCCATTTATGCTTCTTATTCCCTGTACCTTTCCCCCATTCTCCTTCCCCCTCCCCACTGATAACCCTCCATGTGATCTCCATCTCTGGGACTCTGTTCCTGTTCTAGTTGTTTGCTTAGTTTGTTTTTGTTTTTAGGCTCAGTTATTGGTAGTTGTGAGTTTGTTGTCATTTTAATGTTCATATTTTTTATCTTCTTTTTCTTAGATAAGTCCCTTTAACATGTCTTGTAATAATGGCTTGGTGATGATGAACTCCTTTAACTTGACCTTATCTGGGAAACACTTTATCTGACCTTCCATTCTAAATGATAGCTTTGCTAGAGAGTCATCTTGGATGTAGGTCCTTGCCTTTCATGACTTTGAATACTTCTTTCTGGCCCCTTCTTGCCTGTAAGATTTCCTTTGAAAAATTAGCTGATCATCTCATGGGAACTACTTTGTAGGTAACTGTCTCCTTTTCTCTTGCTGCTTTTAAGATTCTTTCTTTATCTTATCTTTAATCTTGGGTAATGTGATTATGATATGCCTTGGTGTGTGCTTCCTTGGGTCCAACTTCTTTGGGACTCTCTGAGCTTCCTGAACTTTGTGGAAGTCTATTTTGTTTGTCAGATTGGGGAAGTTCTCCATTATTTTTTCAAATGAATTTTCAATTTTTTGCTCTTCCTCTTCTTTTTCTGGCAGCCCTATGATGTGGATGTTAGAACGTTAAAAGTTGCCCCAAAGGTTCCTAAGTCTCTCCTCCTTTTTTTTTTTTGAATTCTTGTTTCTTCATTCTTTTCTGGTTGAATGTTTATTTCTTCCTTTTGCTCCAAACTGTTGATTTGAGTCCCAGTTTCCTAACCTTCACTGTTGGTTCTCTGTGTATTTCTCTTCATTTCACTTTGCATAGCCTTCACTTTTTCCTCCATTTTGCGACCATACTCAATCATTTCTATGAGCATCCTGATTACCAGTGTTTTGAACTGTGCATCTGATAGGTTGGCTACCTCTTTATCACTTAGTTCTATTTTGGGAGCTTTGATCTGTTCTTTCATTTGGGCAATATTTTTTTTTTATCTCGGCACATCTGTTATATAGTAAGGGGAGGGGCTTTAGGTGTTCACCAGGGTGGGAAAACTCTTATCACTCATTGTGGCACTGTATGTGGGAGAGGGGTCAGAGAGGGAACAATGCCACTTGCTGGCTCACTGCTGGCTTTCAGTTACTTCCCCCATTACCCACAAGCAAGCTGGGCCCTCTGGTGCTGATTCCCAGGTGGGTGGGCTTGTGTATGTTCCAGAACCCTGTGGTTCTTTCCAACAAGCTCTCCTGTGAGGCTAGGAGTCTCTCCCGCTGCCACAACCCCCACAGATTTTTACAGACAGAGGTTTTGAGGCTTTATTTTCCCACACTGGGGCTCTGGGTTGGGCAGTCTGTCTCATTGCCCAGTTGTTCCTCCTGGTTTATCTGCACAGAAATGTAAGACTGTCAGCTGCCACCTTGCCCACCCAGTCCTCTAGCTGCTGCCTTGCTGCGTGTCTTCTCCACCCTGGCTGCCTGTCTTTGCCCCTCCTAACATTCCAGGTGAATGTTTCTTCTTTAACTCCTTGGTTGTTGGACTTCCATACAGTTCTATTCTCTGGCAGAGCTGCTTTTTTTTTTTTTTTTTAATTTGTTGTCCTTTTTTTGGTTGTGCAAGGAGGCAGCCCAAACCCCCATCTTGGCCAGAAGTCTGTCTATTTATTTCTAGAGAAGAGGAACGGAGGGAGAGAAACATTGATATGTGAGAGAAACAAAGATCTGTTGCCTCTCACACACGCCAAACTGAGGACCTGGCCCACAACCCAGGCATGTTCCCTGACTGGGAATCAAACTGGCGACCTTTAGCTTTGCAGGCCTGCAGTCAGTCCATTGAGCCTCACCAGCCAGGACCAGAGAGTAAATACTTGAGGCTTTGTGGACTAGAAGCCAAAATTGAGGCTATTATGTAAATACTGTATAACAGGAAAGAAAATGGATTTCAAAATAAGTATTCTGAAAAAGTATTCAGAATGCTTTTTTTTATTTAAATTATTTTATTGTTGTTCAGTTACTGTTGTCTGCCTTCTCCTCCCATCACTGTCCCCAACCTCAGCCAATCCCACCTCCCTCCCTTGCTTCTACCCCTGCCCCCTTGGTTTTGTCCGTGTGTCCCTTATAGTAGTTCCTGAAACCCTTCCCTCCATTATCCTCTCCCACCTTCCCTCTGGTTACTGTCAGATTGTTCTTAATTTCAATGTCTCTGGTTCTGTTTTGCTTATTTTTTTCTTTTGTTGATTAGGTTCCAGTTAAAGGTGAGATCATATGGTATTTGTCCCTCACTGCCTGGCCTATTTCACTTAGTGTAATGCTCTACAGTTCCATCCATGCTGTTGCAGAGGGTAGGAGCTCCTTCTTTCTCTTTGCTGCGTAGTATTCCATCGTGTGAGTGTACCATAGTTTTTTGATCCACTCATGGATGGGCACTTAGGCTGCTTCCACACTTGGCTGTTGTAAATTGTGCTGCTATGAACACTGGGGTGAATAGGTTCTTTTGGATTGGTGTTTCAGGACTCTTAGGGTATAATCCCAGCAGTGGAATTGCTGGATCAAAAGGCAGTTCCAATTTTAGTTTTCTGAGGAAATTCCATACTGTTTTCCACAGTGGTTACATCAGCCTGCAGTCCCACCAACCACTGTTCTGGGAGAAAAGGATTCCCTTTTCTCCATATCCTCTCCAACACTTGTTTGTTGATGTGTTCATGATGGCCATTCTGACCCGTGTGAAGTGGTAACTCATTGTGTTTTTAATTTGCATCTCTCTGATGGCTACTGATGCTGAGCATCTTTTCATAGGTTTCTGGGCCCTCTGTATGTCCTCCTTGGAGAAGTATCTGTTCAAGTCTTTTGCCCATTTTTTTGGTTGGGTTTTTTGTCTTCCTGGAGTGGAGTTCTGTGAGTTCTTTATATATTTTGGAGATCAAATCCTTGTCTGAGGTATCACTGGCAAACATGTTTTCCCATATAGTTGGTTCTCTTTTCATTTTAATGCTGTTTTCTTTAACCGCGCAGAAGCTTTTTAAGTTGATGAGGTCCCATTTGTTTATTCTTTCCTTTATGTCCCTTGCTTTAGGGGACACATCAGTGAAGATGTTGCTACGTGTAATGTCTGAAATTTTCCTGCCCATATTTTCCTCTAGGACTTTTATGGTGTTATGACTTGTATTTAAATCTTTTACGCACCTTGAATTTATTTTGTGTATGGTGTAAGTTGGTGATCAAGTTTCTTTTTTTTTGCATGTAGCTGTCCAGACTTCCCAACACCATTTGTTGAAGAGACTAGAATACTTTTATTGATAAAATTTAAAACTTCATCTCTGGATCCTAAAGTTTGAGTTTGCTATATAATTTCACATGTAACAAAATATCATTCTTCTATTTGTTTTTTTTTTCTCAGCCATTTTAAACCATTCTTAGTTTGTAGGTTATACAAAAATGGGTGGCAGGACTGAGTTGGCCCACTGGCCATAGTTTGCCAGTCCCTGTTTTAGGGCATAAATGAAACCTTAAGAGAACTCACTTGGTACGTACCATGATTATAGACCATGATTTCTGAGCACAATGAAGCTTGGTTAGAAGTTAATAACAAAAGGATAAATTTAAGAAATTTTCATATATTTGGTTACTTTAAAATGCATTGTTAAATAACTCAAGGGTTAAATAATAAATTTAACAGAAATGTATAAAATCCTAGATCTGAGTGATGATAAAATCACATATAAAATTTGTGAGACAGGATTTAAGTGGTGATATAAGACAAATATATATCTTCAGTTATTTACATTAGAAAGAAATAAAACTATTCTATGATGTAAGGATCATCAGCCAGATAAGTATCTACCTTCCTTACAAAGTTACCAAATGAACAACAGGAAATCCAATGAAAATAGGAAGATAATTTTTTTAAGTGGAAATCAATGCAATAGGAAGAAAATGATACAGTAGAGGAGATCAACAAATACAAAATTTGATCTTTGGAAACAAATGAACAAAACAGCAAACTGCTGTCAAGACTGATTACAAAAGAGAAAACCTAAACAATTTTATGAGTGATAAGTTGGGCATGACTATAGAAAAAGTAAGTGGCAAGGTATAGTCAAAGGTAATTTTAAAATGCCTGGGTAGTTCAACAATGGGAAAGAAGTCTTTGACAAATATGCTAAAACAACTGAATATCTGTATTGTTTTTTAAAAGTACCTTAATTCTTACCTGATATCCTTCACAAAAATTAACCCTAAGGGAGTTACAGATATAAATGTAAAAGTTAAACTTCTAGAAACTTTGCATTTGCAACCCTAGATTAGGTAAAAGTTCCTCAGATTGGACACAAAAAGAGTGAATCATGAAAAAAATTGATATTGGACTTCATCAAATTTAAAACTTTCACTCTTTGGAAGATACGACTGAGGAAATGCAAAGGCAAAGCACGGAGTGGGAGAGGCGGTGTGCAGCAGACATTTCTGACAGGGGCTGTGTTGAGACAGCAGAGACGGACGACTGCTTGACACACGAGGTCTGTCCAGAACGTGTCCACCCACGTAATTGAAAAATGGAGACATTTTTTGAAAAAGATACAAGATGTAAGAAACATTTTATATAAGACAATGACACCTCAGTCCCCTTCAAAGTGGGCACCTTGGCACCTCACACAGTTGTCCCAGTCTCCATCAGCTGCCTGTCATGTTTTCCTGAATGTCATCAATGGTCTGAGGTCTCTTCCCTTTCAAAGGTGATTTTAGTTTTGTGGAAAGCCAGAAGTCTCAGAGCACCAAATCTGGGCTGTAGGGGGGCTGAGTCACCTGGGTGATTTGATGTTTTGCCAAAAAACTGCATGAGACATGATGCATGAGCAGATGTGTTGTCATGATAAAGTTGTCCATAGCTGCGGCCTTCTGAATCATACAAATAGTTCCCATTGAGGAATGTTCAAACTTAATGCAAATTGATGCAGATTCATTGCTCTATTCGTTCAGTCATTTTGAATGGGATGGCCCACACAGTATACATGCTCACTCAGTGGCGTCTACTGCCCACTGACTAGTACAGCAAAGTCTTCAGTTTACACATGTGCATTCCACTCCACTCTCATTGACTGCCAGGTTACATCAATGTCACACAAACTGTTCTCATGTTAACAATGGCTGGACTTTTTCCAGACAGACCTCGTATATATAGCTGATATGAATACATCACCTATACATAAATATATGTATATGACAAGGTATTTGAATAGACATGTCCAAATGATGATGTACAAATGATCAATAAGCACATGAAATCATGCTTAATATACTAGTCATTGTCAAAATGCATATTAAAACACAGCATACCACTACACAGCTACTAGGATAGCTAAACCAAAAGACTGACAACACCAAGTGTTGGTACTGCTGGTACATAAATGCACTGCTGTTGATAATGTGAAATGGTATAACCACTTTGAAAAGCAGTTTGGTGGTTTATTATGCAGTTCAACATAAGCTAAACATACCAACCAGCAATTAATTCTACTTCTAGGTATTTACTCAAGAGAAATGAAACCATCTGTCTACAGAAGGTCTTGCTGATTTTGGTTATCCTATGTGCTTGTTTTCTCTGTAAAATGGGCATGATAATAATACCTCCCATGATTGGTCTTTATGAGGTTTATTAACTTATGTGAAGCACTTAGCACCACACTGACATGTGCTTTCCAAATGATGTCTTTTACATTATATAATATTGTTTAATACATATATTATATACATTTATATTATCTTTAAAGCCATCTTGATCTTAGCGAAAGGCTAAGTTAATGATTATATCTAGTCTTTGATAAAAGTACTTTCCCTTTAAGATTACAAATTGACCACTTTTGTCTGTGTGTTTCTCAAAGGTGAGTGATTTCACTTGGAGCCATGATGGGACTCAAGCACTTATTTCATATCGAGATGGATTTGTCCTGGTCGGTTCTGTCAGTGGACAGAGACACTGGTCATCTGAGATCAACTTGGAAAGTCAGATCACATGTGGCATATGGACTCCTGATGACCAACAGGTAATGCCTCTGGAATATGGATGTGCTATGTTAAAATGACAGAGCTGAGGAGGAATGAGTTAAGTGTTATCACAGGGAAGAAGGGGTGGGGGTAGGGGAGTTGTCTCCAAATCCTTTTAAAGAATCACAAAGGGGGAAAAGAGCAGTGACAGTGTCCAGGTAAATATTAAAACAAAAATTTGAAATGAACCATAGATTGGAGAAATATTTCCCACCAACATGTTAAACATTGGGTTAACGTTGTAATTATGGAATATTGAGAAAAATTTTAGTTTTAAATCTATATACATAGCCAATCAATAAATGTATAATGGACATAAATAATAATTTACAAAAGAAGTTCAACTTGTCAGCAATAATATAGTGGAAAATGATTATAGTGGAAAAGTATTTTCAGGGAAAAAATGCAAAATATCATAGTAAGGATATATTTTCACTTTATTAGGAAAAGTGGCAATAGACTGATACAGATGTTTTACTGATTATTGATAAGAGTAAAATCAGCCCTTGCTGGTGTGGTTCAATGGATTGAGTGCAGGCCTGTGAACCAAAGGGTTGCAGATATGATTCCCAGTCAAGGCACATGCCTGGGTTACAGGCCAGGTCCGTGGTAGGGGGCACACAAGAGGCAACCACACACTGATGTTTCTCTTCCTTTCTCCCTCCCTTCCCCTCTTTCTAAAAATAAATAAATAAATAAGATCTTTTAGAAAAAGAGTATAAGCAAATAAGTATTCTCATTCATTACTAGTAACAATGTATATTTTAGACATTTGAGGAAGCATATTGGTATAAGAGTATGTCAGAAACCTTAAAAATTATTATCTACTTTGACCTAGTAATATACTTTAAGAATTTATCTAAAAGGAACAAAGGGAAGAAAATAACAGTTCTTTATTGATAGTAAAAATTTGGCAACAGCCTACTTGTCTAAAAATAGGATGGTTAAGTAAACACTTAAAATATTACATAGTAGTTCCGTAAATTGTAGATTGTGGTTACAAAGATTGTGTAATAATCTGGAAGAGCTCTTACAATATAATGTTAAGGGGGAAAGTCATAATTTGAGGCATTATATGTGATATGATTACCACATCATAAACACCCAAGAGAAACTGGAAGGAAGTTAGTCCAAATGCCATGTGCATATTGTGATTTTATGGTAATGAGCCTCTGGGTCATTTTTTAAAATATAACTTCAAAAATTTTTCATTAGTGCATGTTCTACCTTCATGACAAAACAATATACAATAACCTAATAAAATTACATATTGATAAATGATTTTTAAATATAGTATTTACTAGTTAAACCTTTGTAAATGTAAAACTTATATTTTCCAAGTACAGCAGAATCCATAAAATGCCAAAAATTTTTATACCAGAAGTTACAGTATAATACTGGTAAAAGCAAGTAGTATAATGTGGAACCATAACTTTTTTTTGAGCCACTTTTTTTTTTTTTTTACTAAATTGCTTTTTTCTGGTCACTATATGTTTCATGTTTCCATGTTTTAAAGTAAAGTGGCTAATATTTTTTCTTTTTTCTCCAGCTTAGTGTTGAGAGAATTATAGAAAGATATTCTGAGTTCCACATTTCTTCCCTTTGCCAAAGGCTTCTAATTATCCAGTCACATATGCATGTATCCATAGGAAGCATTTGGATTTACGTATTATGTCATTTAGTTTTGTACTGTCCCTCGAGTCTCCTGAAAGGGAAACGTGCCACATTCCACTGTGTAACCTTGCGTGGGCACTGAACCTCTCCCTGAGTTTCCTCCTCTGTGACGAGGGCTGTGAAGTATTTCCTGCCTAATTCCCAGGACTTTTGTAATGATCAAAAGAGGGAACGGAAGTGAGATCACTCAACAACAGATAAGTGGAAGTCTTGGCTTCACCTTCTGCCCTTGCCTAGTGTGACAGAACCTGTGAGGCTCCTGTCACAGTCCCCCTGATGAGGTGTGCCAGCCAGTGTCCCCAGCAGACAGCATACCTGAAGGTGGGACAGGCATCAGACCCAGAGGTGCTGGGCACACATCGAATAAGACTTGGTGCCTGCCTTTGAGGTACAAGGGACTTGTTGAGGAGACAGACCCTAGCATCCTGTGCTGTGTCCTGGAACAGTTGCTAAGGTAGCAGGCAGCATGGTGTCATGGGCATGGCAGGGAAGAGGGGCTGCAGAGTCCAAGCCAGGCTCTGGGACTTGGCTCTTTAGACCCATTGGCAAGCTAAGAGTGACTTTGGCGGGTGGTTGGGCTGCTGGCCCATAGCCTCTGTCCCAGTGGCAGCCTTCCCTGGTTCTGTACTTAGGGCTTATAGGTAAGAGTTGTTCAGGGAACAACTCTGTTTTTTAAAAAGATACTGAATCAATGAAGATTCTTGGAGGAACTGAACACAGAGAAGAGAGGTATGGAATACTCTTGATGGTCATGTTTGAACTGAGACAGGGAAAAATAATACACCTTTTATCATCTTTGTTACTCTTTCATTTCTGTTTCTTGTTTGGAAATTATTAATGAAAAGAGAGAATAAAGACAGCCTAAAGTTTATAATATGTGTTTAAAGTGGTGCCTCTGGAGTCTCAAGGTGTGGACTGCAAGAGGCCACTGTGTCTCTTCCAGCTCCCTGGACAAGCTCCTGCCCTTAGTGTAGAGTTATACAGCCTCAGGACGAAACCGCCTCCTCACATCTGGAGATAGCTTTGATCGTAAAGGGATTTTAGGCTGCTTCCCATTAACTTTTTAAAATATAAACGGTACTGTGTTATAAGCAGTGAGTTTGAAATCCAGCTCTTTTCCTATTTGTCATGTATTTTATTTTCTCTGGAATGGTGATTTATATACTCTGTGGACAGCTCTGAATATCAAATGGAAATGGGAACCCTGTCTCTGGAAAACTGCGCTTATACACATTCATGATTATATGTATCACTCTGCATAGAATTTTGGAAGCTCATAGGATTCCATCCATGGATTCTCCCCCTTCAAATTCTGATCTAGATAGCTTGGAGATGACATTTAGGGTAATGTTCCCCAACTTTTTAATATGCACATATTCAGACATTACAAAAAACTTGAAAGAATATACCCTCCTTAAATTCAACAGCTAACATTTCCCGTATTTTTGCTTTCCCTCTTCCTTCCCTACACCCTCCCTCTATATACACAGACACATTTTTTGTAGTACTACTTTTGAAAGTAAATTGTAGACATCATGGCATATTACCATGCATGTCCTAAGATTAAGGTCATTCTATATTATCACAACTAAAAATTAGCAGTGATATTATCTGATATTCAGACTACCTTTATGTTTTCCTAATTGTTACAAGAATGTATTTTACAGACTTTATTTTTCATTTCTTTGATGTTTGAGATGAGGATCAGTTTTGTTTATGTACAGTAGTCATTGGTTATTATATCTTTAGAATAGTTTCCTCTCTTTGAAAAATTTTTGTAATTTTGCCTTTATAATGAATTCAGTGTGGTCACCTTGTTGAATGTTCCATGCTTTGGGTTTCACTGATTGTTTACTCATAGTATCATTTAACTTCTCCTAGCATCTGTATTTCCTGTAAAGTATAAGGTAGATCTACATTAGATTTGGATTAAACAATTGTGGTACTTTATAGATGACATCATATTCTTCATACTTAACCACATTAAAAGGTGCATAATGTCATGATTGCTGAGTTTGATGGAACCTTTGTAAAAACAAAATTACTTTTCACAGCATGTTCTTAATTTCATCTATATTCATAGCTAATTTTTTCAACTGACGTGTTTCAGGCTAAATTTATCTCTCATTAAATTGCAAGAAGGGCATGTGACCCTAACTGGATTTACACAGTACCCAAGGATTCTATCTTAGTCTGCTTGGCTTCCATAACAGATTTCCACAGGCTTGTGGGCTTAAACAGCAGACATGTATTTCTCACAGTTCTGGAGGCTGAAAGTTGAAGACCAAGGTGTTGGCAGGTTTGGTTTCTCTTTGAGGCCTATCTCCCTGGCAGTGGTTTGGTCTAGCACAGTGGTTTAAGAGGTCTCCAGAATCTCTGAATGGGCTGATTAGGGAGGGACTTTTTTATACAAAGCTATTCCACTAAGGCTGGGTGAAGTGGCTGTTTTTTCTTAATGCACAAACACCAACACAGAGACTCAAGGAAAATGAAAAAATAGGGAAATATATCCCAAACAAAAGTACAACATAAATCTCTAGAGGCTGGCCCCAGTAAAGTGGAGATACATGATTTTTATGACAGAGAATTCAAAGTAGAAATTATAAAGGTGCTTCATGAGGTCAGAAGAAAAATGCATAAAACATTTTTTCAAAATTAGAAATTATGGAGCTGAAGAATACAGTAACTGAAATGAAAATTTCACAAATGGTTTCAACATCAGATCAAGCAGCAGATTAGATCAAGCCAAAGAAAGATCAGTGAACACGAAGACAGGTATATCTGATCAGAGGAGTGAAAAGAAAAAAAAAGTGAGACACGGTGAAGAAAGCCTAGGGAACTTTTGGGATCACTGTCTGCTGGACCAATATATGCATTTGGGACTCCCAGGAGGAGAAGAGAGAGAGAGAAAAGGACAAAAAGCTTATTCAAAGAAATAATGGTGGAAAACTTCACAAATACGAGAACTATAAACTGTTTTATGAAGCCTTGTGGTAACCACCAAGAAAATACCTATTGAAGATACACAAAAAAATACCTATTGAAGATACACAAAAGAAAGAGGAATGAAAGCATATGAATACAAAAAAAAATAGATGGAACACAAGCGGAGCTAGCAAGCGAGGAGTAGATGGACAAAAGAACTACAAGACTCACAGAAAACAATTAACAAAAAAGCAATAGTAAGTCCTTTCCTACCAATAATTACTTCAAATGTAAATAAGTTAAACTCCTCAATCAAAATACACAGAGTAACTGAATGGATTTTTAAAAATCCAGCAAAATCCAGCTATATGCTGCCTGCAGGAGACTCACTTTAGATTTAAGATCATATATAGGCTGAAAGCAAAGGGATGGAAAAGATGTTTTATACAAATGGTAGTCAAAAGAGCAAGGGTGACTGTATTTATAGCAGACAAAAGAGACTTATAGTCAAAAACCGTCACAAGAGACAAAGACATATAATGGTAAAAGGATCAGCTCCTCAGGAAGATATAACAATTATAAATATATATGCATGTAACAGTATCTGAACGTATAAAACACTAAATATATGAAGGAAACTTTGACAGAACTGAAAGGAGAAATACAGTGATGGTAGGAGACTTCAGTACCTCCCTTTCAATGGATAGAACATTCAGACAGAAAATCCATAAAGAAATAATAGACTTTAACAATAGTATAAACCAAATGGTCCTAACAAATACATTGAACAGAAGTAGAATGAATATATATATTCATATATATATTCACGTGTGTGTGTGTGTGTGTGTGTGTGTGTGTATTCTTCTCAAAAGCACAAGGAACTTTCTCCAGGATGAATCATGTGTTGGGTCACAAAATAAAGGGTGGGAGGCAGGGATGGGTGGGGTGAGGGTGGGGGAGAAATGGAGAAAACTGTACTTGAACAATAATTAAACATTATTTAAAAAAAAATTTAAGAAGACTAAAAGCATATCAGGTACATTTTTTTATCAAAATGGATTGAAACTAAATGATTAACATAAGGAATACATGAAAATTCACAAATACGTAGAAATTAAAAATTATAAATTAACCAAATGGTTAAAGAAGTCAAAAGGGAAATCAGAAAAACTTCGAAGCAAAATGAAAACACAATACACAGAAACTCATAGAATATAGTAAAAGCAGCACTAAGGGGACAGCTTATGGCAATAAACAAAATATATAAAAAAAGAAAGATTTCAAACAATCCAACTTTACACATCAGGGAACTAGAAAAAGAGCAAACTTGAATATTAACAGAATGAAGGAAATAACAATTAGAACTGAAGTAAAGTAATATGGAAAAATAGAAAAAATAACAAACCTTTAAGAGTTAAGTTTTTTGAGAAAAGCAACAAAATTGAAAAACTTAGCTAGACTAAAAAAAAGATGACCCACATAAAATCAGAAATGAAAGAGGAGACATAACAACTGATCTCACAGAAATAGTAAGTAGCATTAGAACTATTATGAACAATTATATGCTAACAAATTGGATAATCTAGATGAAACATAATTTTGTAGAGAATAGAATCTACCCAGACTGAATCATAAAGAAATAGAAAATCTGAACAGACTTATAATTAGTAAGGAGATTGGATTAGTAATCAGAAACCTCCCAAGAAAGAAAATGCCAGGACCAGATGGCTTTTCTGGTGACTTCTGCCAAACATTTGAAGAAGAATTAACACCATTTCTTCTCAGTCTCTTCCAAAAACTCCAAGAGAAAGGAATACTTCCAAATTCGTTTTTTGAGGCCAGCATCACCCTGATACCAAAGCCAGACAAAGACACTATAAGAACAGGAAAACTACCAATGTCTTTGATGAACGTACATGCAAAAATCCTCAACAAAATACTAGCAGACTGAACTGAGCTGCACATTAGAAGAATGATACACAATAATCAAGTGGGTTTTATCATTGGGATACAAGGACACTCAACATATGAAAATGAATATTCTGCATTAACAGGATGTAGTACAAGAGCCACAAGATCATCTCAATAGATTCAGAAAAAGCATTTAACAATTCAAAACCCTTTCATGATTAAAAAACACCTCAACAAATGAGGAATAGAAAGAAAAGACTTCAACATAATAAAAGACATATATGAAAATTCCACAGCTAATATCATCCTCAACAGTGAAAAACTGAAATCTCTTTCTCTACTGTCAGGAACAAGATGAGGATGCTCGCTGTCTCGACTTGTAGTCAACATAGTACTGGGAGTCTTAGCCAGAGCAGTTAGGTAAGAAAAATAAAAGGCATTGAAATAGGAAAGGAAGAAGTAGAACTATCTCTGTTTGCAAAGACATTATCTTATATGTAGAAATTTCTAAAGACTACACACACACACACTCTCTCTCTCTCTCTCTCTCTCTCTCTCTCGCTCCCCCCCCCCATTAGAATAAATGAATTCAGTAAAGTTGCAGGATACAAAATCAGTATATAAAAATTAGTTGCATTTGTATTTACTAACAGTGAACTATCTGAAAAGGAAATCAAGAAAATTTTATAACATCAAAAATACTAAAATACTTAAGAATAAAATTAACCAAGGAGCTGACAGACTTGTACACTGAAAACCACAAAGTGTTGATGAAAGAAATTATAGAAGACACAAATAAATGAAAATACATCTTGTGTGTTAATGGAGTGGAAGACTTAAATTATTGAAATGTTCATATTACTTCAAGTGATCCACAGATTCAAGGCAGTACAATTAAAGTCCAAATGGCATTTTTTACATAAATTTAAAAAATCCTAAAATTTAAACAAAACCACAAAGCACTACGAATAGCCAACACAATCTTGAGAAAGAAGAACAGAGCTGGAGGAATCACATATCCTGGTTTCAAAATATACAAAACTGCACTACAGAAAACAGTATGATATTGGTATAGACACAGACATAGGGACCAATAGAACGGTATAGAGAACCATGAAATTAGCCCATGCATATACAGACAAATGATCTGCAGCAAGGGTGCCAGGAGTGCACAATGGGAAAGGATAGCCTCTTCAACAAATGGTGCTAGGAAAACTACATATGATCATGGGGAAAAAATAAATTTGAACCTTGTCCTTTTTTTCTTTAGATTTTATTTATTTATTTTTGAGAGAGGGGAAGGGAGGGAGAAAAAGTAGGAGAGAAACATCAATGTGGGTTTGCCTCTCATGTGCCCTCTACTGGGAACCTGGCCTGTAACCCAGGTATGCGCCTTGACTGGGAACCGAACCAATGACCCTTTGGTTCACAGGCCGGCACTCAATCCACTGAGCCACACCAGCCAGGGCCAACTCTTGTCTTAACGCCATATAAAAAAAGACATTGACACTATAAAACTCTTAGAAGAAAAAAAAACTAGGGAAAATTTGATGACATTGGTCTTGGTAATGATTTCTTGGATATGACACCAAAAGCCAGGTAGTAACAGCAAAATGAGATAGGTAGGACTACATTAAATTAAATTTTTTTGCACAGCATAGAAAACAATTAACAGTGAAAAGGTAGCTTCTGGAATGGGAGAAAATATTAGCAAACCATGTATCTGATAAGTGCTTAATATCCAAAATATGTAGGGAGCTCCTTCAGTTCAACATCAAAAAACAAAACAAGCTCTGACCAGTGTGGCTCAGATGGTTGGCATTATCCTGCAAGGCAAGAAGTTGCTGATTCAATTCCCAGTCGGCACATGCCTGGGTTAGGGGTTCGGTCCCTGGACAGGGTGCTTACAAAGGGCAGCCAATCAGTGTTTCTCTCTTGAATTGATGTGTTTCTCCTTCTCTTTCTCCCTACCTTCCCCTCTCTCTAAAATAAATAAATAAAGTAGGGATTATAGCCACAATTTAAAAAACAAAGCACCAAACAACCAGAATTAAATTGGGCAAAGGATTAGAATAGACATTTCTCCCAAGAAGACATGCTGCTAACCAACAAATATGTGAAAGATGCTCATCACTAATCATTGGGCAAGTACATATCAAAATCAGAAACAGATACCACCTCAAACCTGTCAGGATGGCTGTTACCAAAAAAAAAAAAAAAAAAACAAGAAAAGCATTGGTGAGCAAGTGGAGAAATTAGAACCCTTGTACCCTGCTGGTAGGAATGTAAAATGTCGCAGCCATTATGGAAAACAGAATGGAGATTCCTCAAAATATTAAAAGTAGAAGCACCATATGACCCAGAAATCCCACTTGTGGGTACTTATCCAATAGAATTGAAAGTAGGGCCTTAAAGAGATGCTTGAACATTATATTCCTTGCAGTGTCATTCACAATAGCCAAGGTGTGGGAACAACCTAAGTGTTCATCAACAAAAAAATACTATGTATTTCTCAATATATGAAAATGCTAATTTTTTTGTGTGCCTACTAATGAACTTCTTTAACAAAAGGGCTAACAGGAAATAATTTCCTGGTCTAAGGAGAGCGAAAGGCTTCTGACTAGCCATTAACTGTCAGGGTACAGAGCAATGGAAGCAGACCCAACAGCACTTGTGACTGGTGTCAAAAATAAAGAAAGCCCAAAACTGGTTAGAAGTAAGGGCAGATTTTAACCAGGAATAACTACTCCAAAAGGAAGAGAGTAGACCATGAACTGAACTCAACTTCCATCTGTTCAGAGGTGACTGAGCATTTTAAAGGGAGAATTGGGGAGTAGGACATGGGGAGGCAGGAAGGGATGCAAGCAGAGTGGAAATTCACAAAAAGCAGAAGGCAGGTACCCTATTGTGATTAGGCCATCTGGGTTTGCTAACCGGTATTTATCAAAGTTAGAGACCTACCCTCCCACAGAGACTGGAAAACGGGGGCACCTGTTGTCAGGTGTTGTCTGGAACAAACAGTATATTCTTTTGGCAACCTTGAGCTTTTCCAGGCAAGAACTTAACGGAGCTGGGATTGTCATCCCTAGCAACTCAGCCTTGAGTCGACAGAACCATGCATGTGTGTGTTCAAATCTGTGTGTATGTGTGTGAAATCATTTGTGATGAGAATCTATTGCAGTAGTTTTCTAGGCCAAAGTTCAGGCCTAGTCAAGAAGAGGGCTCAGCAGGGGCTTCCTAGAATTTAGTCTGTGACTGGTAGTAGCACACATGTCACCTCCCTCCAGTGTGACACAAGGATGTGTTTCAGTGCCAAGGGTAGGGTTGTCAGAGCATTTGTGGATTAGAAGTGCCTCCCTGGTAAGCTCTGTTTTGGAGTTCACCATCTGGACAAACATGGTGTATATGCAGGGGTTCTGCGTCAACACCAAAGCCATTATCGTGCTATGGTATTAATAAAGGCATATGAAGAAAATATAACACTAAATTCACAAGAAACTGACTGTAAAATAAATTTAGACCCCAAATATATTACATTGTTTTACTATAGTAAGAACACTTAACATGAGATTCACACTCTGAACAAACTGTCACGCATACAGCACCACACTGGGAACTGCAGGCCCCACACGGAGCGGCAGGTCTCTGGAGCACAGTTATCTCACGTAACTGAAACTTTAGACCCATTAAACAGCAACTCCCTGTTTCCCTCCCTCCATTCCAGGGCAACTGCCCTTCTGCTGTCTGCTTCTATGGGTTTGATTGTTTTGGATTCCTCATGTAAGTGGGATCATGCAATATCTGGCCTTCAGTGACTGGATTATTTCATTTAGCATAATGCCCTTGAGGTTTATCCACGCATTATTCAGCCTTAAAAAGGCTGAATTATATGTACGTGAACACACCACGTACAAGTAAGGTTATCTCATTAGAAGTGATTGGGCATGAAAAGAACTTGTTGTAGTGGAGATTTTTAAAAATTTGATTTCAGGTTGTAGTAGTGTTCTTCAGTTATCTGTGACATACTTGTTCCAAAACAGTAACTCCCTCCATTGCTTCACAAGTAGACTGCTAGTGCTGGTTTTTTCCTTCCCTCAAATTTTATAGCATTATTATCTTCCCAGGAGAGCTGTGGTTGGAACTGGTTAATGGAAGGAAACTGGAGAGGGGGGCTGGCTTTTTGTTCCATTTTACCTTACTGTAATGTTGAGCACTGGTAACTCATTAAGTCACTGGCCCCTTATCCAGGAATTATGTGTCTGTTCTATGGTCTGGTATGTGTTCCTCTAAAATGAAAAAATGTGGGTGGGATTCAAAAGACACTTCAGTGCAGAGGTGTTTCCCCCTGCCTTCACAAATACTTAACTGCCACGTGTCATCTACCATGACAGGCCCTGGGGAGATTGCAGTGAGCAGAGCAGGCATTGTCCAGTCCTCAAAGCTTACCGTCTAGTGTGGGAGTCAGAGACCAAGTAGTCACACAGTACAGGTAGAGTGGTGATGGTTGCACCGGTAAGACGTGGGCACTGTAAGAACCAACACAGAGGGCTCAGGGGACTCCTTTCCTGTGTCTGTGAAGAGTGGCTGTTAGCTAGTGAGCTGTCAGTATTTAAAACAAACAGCCATAAGTGATAAATGATAAATGACCCCTTCAGCCAGCACCAAGGTACAGACAGAGTTGCTCTTCAGAACATACTTGAACAAATGAGTGAGTCACCCATGCCATGTGCTTTACAGTGGGGTTCCAGCATATCTTTTTGATTTGAAGTATATAAATTATACATTTCAGTTGAAGTTACAGGAAGTCATATTCTTTATTTACCATCATTTAAAACTGCTTTCCAGCACATTCAGTGTCTGCCTTTCCAGAGTTTCAGCAGAGTTCCTGTTGGTTTTGTCTATGTTTTAAGTGGCATGCACTAATAAATTCATCACTTCCCCTGGGAAAAGTTTTAGGCCTTTTTTTTTTCCAGCTTTCAGTCATTAAAATGTAGATCACATTTAAAGGAATATTTGATAGAAAATGATTTATTTTAACAGTTCTGTAAATTCTGTGAGCTTACTACTACTTAAATGAAATATATCTTCCCTTGCAATTAATTTTTTTAAATTTCTTAGTTTGTTTATCAAGAGAAACTATTCCTTAGCTCACATACTCATGTTTCGTAGTTCAGAACACATGTCAGTGACAAACTTCCATGGAATTCACCCCAAAGACATTCCAAGATCATTTTGTTCTCTGAAGGATACCAGCCTTCTTTATCTCCTCAAAATCTTTCCTGGGATCATAATTTCTGTAGAAACCTGCGTGTGCCTTCATTCTTTGTTCAGCCACACCAAACGTATGGGAAGCCGCAACCCCAGGAATACGAGGGTGGCTCCAACGAGATGAAATTGCAGATGTTGGGGCAGAAGGTCATGCATTGGGGTTTTGTCTGGAAGAATTGGTAGTTGTATTCTCAACACCAGCATCCTTGCAGATGGAGAAATGGGCACTGCTCCCTCAGTGAATCTGTCTTAATCATCAGCATTTATGTCCTATTGATAAAACTTGCCTTTTGATTATTACTGACTTTAATTCATTAAAAAACAAAACAAAACACTTAACGAGTGTCTGTTGTATACCCAAAGCAAGATGCTGGAGGTAACAACTGTGAACAGTCTTTGCCCTCAAGCTTAGTGTTATAATTTTATTTTTTTTATTTTTTGAAGATTTTATTTATTTATTTTTAGAGAAAGGGGAAAGAAGGAGACAAAGAGGGAAAGAAACAACAATGTATGGTTGCCTCTCATGTACCCTTACTGGGGACCCAGCCTGCAACCCAGGCATGTACCCTGACTGGGAATCAAACCAGGACCTTTTGGGTTTGCAGGCCGGCACTCAATCCACTGAGCCACATCAGCCAGGGCCTTACTGTTATAATTTTAATAGCAAAAAGAGGCAAGGATGTGAAAAACCTTAAATCCTTGTCTTTCTAATCAGATAGCTCTGGCTTGACCACTCTACTTTGTCAACTTGACTCTTCTCAGGTTGTTTCAGTATCTGTAAAATGGAAATAGTTTGCTTGGTTGTCACAATGAGTTGCTCAGGGTAGACAGATCTCAGACACAAAAGGTAAAGTTTTAATGGCAGTGAACACAGACCGCAAGACCCGCCACATAAAGCAGAAGGTAATAGCATGCTCCCTGTGGAGGTCCTGCTTCCCAGCCTCAGTATTCCCCTCAGGGACATCAGCTGGCTAGTACCCCTGGTCAGGGAGCTTCCATCCACTGGGAGATGCTTTTGAGCTGCTCTGATAGAAGGGGTTACCCCCACCTGCCTTCCTCTGCTCTGCCTGCTCTGCTCTAGGCCTGTCCCATCCCTCAGCATGGCCATGAGGGCCATTCCTTAGGGCTAGCCTCAGAACAGGCGTGGGAGCTCCGTTTCAGCAGTGCTGGTACTTGACTTGGGATTATTCTGACAGGTAATAAGGTAAAGCTTTCAGTATAGTGCTTAGCACAAAGTCAGCGCTTAATGAAGATATTAATACTCTTAGTATATTATAATGTTAGTTATTAATTGATGCATTAATACCATTCTTATTCACAGTGAAATAGAATGTTAGACAAACCATTTCAGGATCATCTTCTTTTCCCAGTATGGTTAGATAACATGCTTACATAACCAAATGCACTTTTTCTTGGGTTAAACATACACCTAAGTTTTGTCTTCTAAATTTATTCTTGACAACAGACTTCTCCTGCTGCTTTATTTTCCAGAAAAATAAATACTACCCTCTTAACTCTTCTCCTCCAATCCAAGAAAACAAAACAACTCACAAAAAGTAAAACTGGGATTTTGCTAGTATTGTTTGATAATGTCCATACAACATAATGAATATATTTATTGTACTGCTAGTCACATTTCGGTATTAGAGAGGACTAAAATTCTTGCAGTAACAACCAGCTAAATTTTCTCTACTTAAAGCTTTGTTTATCCCCTCAGTTACTTAACTAGTCTGTGTTTTTAGTTCCAAATATAGTTTGCCTCTCTAAACAAGTCGAGGTGATGAGGTTTGCGGGAATAGGAGGCCCTTGCTCCCTGCTCATCAGCAGCCCTGGTCCTCACTTGCAGGTGCTTTTTGGCACGGCCGACGGGCAGGTGATCGTCATGGACTGCCACGGCAGGATGCTGGCCCATGTCCTCCTGCACGAGTCTGACGGCATCCTGAGCATGTCTTGGAACTACCCTGCCTTCCTGGTGGAGGACAGCAGCGAGAGTGACACGGATTCTGACGACTACTCCCCTCCCCAAGGTAGCTCACTGCTCCGAGGGCATTGAACCTGTTTGGAGGAAGGAGGGGAAAGGTCTGCCACAAGTCCAATGCCCTGACTTACTGGGAAGCTCTCATGAGCGATGTGCAAGGCCAGTCCGCCTAATCTCTGTTGTCGATTTGACTGTCTTCTCTCTGCCATCCCCTTTCTCACCTTCACTGGTCGGGATGATGAAATGCCATTGGCTTAGATTTTGCTAGCTAGAAAACGAGACTTGATGGCCTTTTCTGTGTCCCTGAGGAGTGGTGAGAATAGAGAGATGCAGATGAAACATACTGTGTTATCATGATGACTTAGAATGTGGGGTTCCACATCCCCGATGCTGTTAAAGCCCGGAGCTTTAGTGTGTGAGAGGATTGTTACTTCTGCCCACCATGAAGGCCAACACGTTGGCCAGATATCCATGACCCCGTCTTTATTTTAGGCAGAAGCTTGGCCCTCTCTCAGTTCAGAAGAACCTACCCCTCCACCCCCTCACCTCCTCACCCCCACTCCCCCCATAAGCCTCACAGTGATACTAAACCGGATTAGTTGGCCTCTAATTAGTTGGAGTTTGTACATATTTAGACCAGTAATGGGAGATTGTTTCAGACTTGGTGGAGATGGTTTTGGACTGTAGCCTCCTTCACCCCATGCAGTGTTTTACCTGTAAATGTGTGACACACCCAGTGAAAAGCTCACTGTTGGTGTGGCCATCACCAACGAGTGTCAGCATTCAGAACTAGCCTGCCCAGGGCCTGGCTCTTCCTCAGTGTCTATTCCTTGTATCACTTTTTTTTTTCACAAAACAAAATCATGTTATGAAATGTGGAAGGGACAACTGCCCAATTAGAAGTAGTTACACTGTTGTAGGATTTATGCCTTCAGCCTGGAGAGCTGTGCTCATGCTGCATGCTTAGTGCCCTTCATGGTCTAAGGCACACGCTAGACAATGCTTGCCCTTTCCTGTGACAGTGAGGCAGGTTTGTCCCATGAAGGGCTGGTTTGGAGAAGTCTTTAAAAGTCACCCCTCATCAGCACCTGCCCCGTTGGGGCCAGGATTATAAAACATTTTCATCCCTCTCCCCACCATTCTCCTACAAGGTGGGACAATAGTTGGTTTACACTCTAAACCTAAAAGTACGTTTACGAAACTGAGTTCATTCTTGTATTATTTATTAATTAGTATGTAACTTTCCATATGAACAACTGTAAACATAGTTTAGCCCCACCCTGTATGTTATAGGACATTCAGATGTTACATTTACCTATCATGAGAGACATGTAACACATTAGCACCTAAGTTAATACACTTTTCACGCATTTCACAACCACGCATCCCAGGGTTCTTTGGTGAGCACCCTCTGTGGACTGCGAAGTTGAAAGTGGTGTACAATGGTGCTTTATTTGGTAGCATCCCAGTCCAGTGTCCGATCTACACTGTCAGGCAGTTTTCAAGACCCTCCAAAGATTGTGGCTTTGGGGCCCTGGATTTTGGTTGTATGCGCATTGTCTCCTTTTTACTCAATACCTTTGTCCCCACAGATGGTCCAGCAGCGTATCCAATCCCGGTGCAGAACATCAAACCTCTGCTCACTGTCAGCTTCACCTCGGGGGACATCAGCTTAATGAACAACTATGATGACTTGTCTCCTACTGTCATCCACTCAGGACTGAAAGGTACAGGGGCTGCATATGACCCCGGTCCCCAGGATCAGCCTTTCAGGCTGGGTGTCACACACCCAGTACTTACTGATTCTTGTCCCCTGCAGTGACCTCTTTCTGGCTCAAGGTGGTCTATTGGTAGATAAAGGCCCTTTCCTTTCACTCCTCTACTTATCTGACAAGTCGCTCCCTAGTCTTGCCTAGAGGAGGGGTTGCTGACAGTCAGTCTCAATCTTCCCCCCTTCTCCCACTACGACAAAAGTGGTCCCCTCCCTGGTGTGTGGTGTGTTTGCCTCCTGCTGACACTGTGTCTGCAGAGGATTGGACAGCAGCACCTGCTGTTCTTGAGGCAGCAGACAGTGCATGAGACACGTTTACACAGGAGCCCTTGTAATTTGAAGGCTTATTAAGGGACTGATTGCCATGCAGTAAAGTTACCTTGGCAGACTTACAGAGGTTCACAGTTACCCCACTGAAGGATTGATGTGAAGGTCAGCAGTCAAATGCTGGTACCTTCCTGACAGCCATTGTGAAATGCTGTTACCTCAAGGGAAAAGCAATGTCCATAGGCATTTAGAGTGGTCTGAATTTTCCAGTTTGAGAGTAGTACTGGTTGTGTGGCCTTGATGAGTTTAAAAAATAATAATTCTCTTTTCAGGGCTGAATGGTGTAACTTAAATAGAAATCCCTGGGCCTACTTTAGTCCTTGATGTTCTAGGGACCAACTATAATCTGAGTGGGAGGTGGGAACAAACCAGAAAATTCAGTTTAACTTGCTACTGTCATTCAGAACTGGCCATCAGACCAGAGTCATGACCGTGTGCCACTGCATCCTGGCTGAGTTGTTCAGGAATCACAGGGAAATAGAAAATTAAGTCTATATACCTAACTATTGATTGACTGGAATGCATCATACTTGCCTGTACATCCCCCTCCCCCTAACTCCTTAGTAATTGTGTTTTTAAACTAGAGAATATTTGTAGAAGCAAGTTATACTCCATCTGTGGGCATCCCATTTTGCTGTTTCAAACTATAAGTGTAGAAATTGTTTAGCCTATAGACTCCTTAGGAACATGAACCAGGTAAGAAGTCTTTCTTTATACCACAAACTAGCTGTTAGGAGCTGAGTATTTTTTGTGTGTGATGATGGTGAGCTCAAATTTCTTGGGCTTTTTCTGAATGTTTCTGTATTTCATGGAACTCAAATACAGGGATGGTCATTATAAATTAAATTCTCCCATATATTTAGTAATTTAAGCTCTGTTTTTTTCCTTCAAAATTCTGTTTTCAAAACTTTTAACCAAGTTTATTCATTTAATCAGAACCAGCCCCTAGTCTGAAATCCGACTTCGTTCTCTACAAAATATCTGATCAGGTCTAAAAAGAACACAGTTACCACTTAATTTCCTTTTATTCTTTATAGGGCAAATTCTTCCAATTTTTTTTTGTAACTTGCCTACATATGAAGACTTTATTTCTTATTCCTTGAATGTATTATTTTTTCCCTGTTTATCAGACTAGATTGTATTGGAGCAGCATTTTCAACACATTCCCATCCGATTTGCAGCAAAGGATCAGGAGCACATGTGATTTGGGAAGATGACCCAAAGTAGCCCTCATAAATGTAAAATTTTTTTACTCTATTTTTATCCTAATGTCTATCCTATATCCACTTAGTCTTTCTCTGTTACTGTCTCAAAAATTATCATCAGAGAACTCCCAGTGAAGAAAGGTACTTAGGATATTCTTTAGTTTATCACCAACACCATAATTATGTCATGTGCAAAGGAACTTAGAATGCCCCATAGCTCATGGTCCCCATGACCAGCCCTTTTCCTTGCCTCCTATCAAACTCCGCCTTCATGGTGTGTGAGTGCCTGCGCATACGCATGTGTGTGAACGAGCAGCCTGGGGTCTGGCCACCTGCCGCCGTGTAGAAGTATAGCACAAGGATTGGTGGAGAAGGAAAAGGTTTTTATTAATAGGGTACCCGACTGAGGGGGGAGCATGGCTGGGAGCATCTTTGCTCCAAGCCAGCTTCTTCTTCAAGGCACAGAAATTCCCTTGTTCTCAGAAAGACAGAAATCCAAACCCGTGCTCGAAAGTTCCCCGTCATGATTATCTGTCCTCTTTGGAGCCCCAGGTGGCTACACAAACGAGTGTCCATCATTTTCTAAAATAAGTCAGGCATAGCTTACCAAAATTTCTGGTACAACAAATGTTCTGTCCTGACCACACCTGGACTTCTGTGTCTTTGCCTCTCCCTCATTATAGTGACATCTAGGAATTAAATGAATATTTTATTTTTCTTTCATTCTTCTCCAGTTAAAACTCCAGGGCTAGGAATTCAGCCCCCGAGAGTACTCCTGTACCCCTGGTTGAAATTTAACAACCCAAGGTTTTTCTTTCTTAGTCCTCCTCATGAATTCTTCATATCAGGGTGTTACAAGGGAACCTACTTCCCAGATGACTGGCGTGCCTGTCATGTGTGTCAGGACTGGTTCGTGCTGTCAGAGGGCCCAAACCCTGATGCGTCCCTTGATGTTGTTAGCAGCACAAGTGTTATAACAAGAATGGCCTGATATTATGGAACTCATTCCTTTTGAAAGACTGACTTGCCTTTGTAGACTGTGACTGCCTCGGAATGACTTTATAAGTCTGTCAAATGCACTCTGAAAGGGTCTGGAGGCTTTGCCTAGAAGTAAATGACAGATTTATTCAAGGGTCCTAGGGTTTGTAAATTAGAAACACAGCTAGGCAATACCTAGACTGTTCCAACAGAGAAAGGGAAGCTGAGGGTTCTTATAGTAAAAAGTATGTTCTTGAAAAGAATGGGTCCTGCGTGCTGAACTCCTGCACTGGCCCAATGTGTTAGTCTTCAGACACGTGGTGGTCTGGCCAGTGGAACAGCTTCCTCTCGGTCATGCAGATGGTCATCCGAGGGTGTGGTGAGTGTGCAGGCGCCAATGCACTGCGGCCGGAGGGGCATCCAGGCATTGATACAGGACTAGACAGTCTAGAAGGTTAAGTTCCCAGGTTCGTTAAAGCAGCAATAGAGTCGTTTCCTCATGCTTCATCCTACTTTGTTGAATAATTTAGCAGCTTGACCACAGTGACTCATTGAATTTATTTACTCTGTTCCTCTACTGTGTTAAAGAAGTCCCTGAGCATTTGCTTGTAAAGGCTTGGGCTCATTCTTAATGCAAATGGCCCCACCTACTAAACAGAACCACCTTCAAGTGCTCAGGGCTTGTCTTGGAGCAGCCTCTGAATGTGATTGTGTATCTGGGTCGACCTGTGGGGCCACGGGCCACTTTTCTGTCGGGAAAAGACAAAATGCCAAGATTCTTATTAAATGAATTTTAAAAAAGAATGATTCAGGTATTCACTCACCCACTAACCAGAATGGGTCCGCTGAGGAGCCTTGGGAATTCAGTGCTTCTGTCTTTGTTTCCACAGTATTGCAGTGATGTTTCTGCCCTAAACAATGGTAGACCCCATTCTTTTTGTTAGGCTCCTGCTTTGGACTTCTTGTGCTTCCAGAAGTACCATCCTGAGGAGGTCATTCCAGTTTCGTCCTCAGGACGAGGCTCTCCGCCAGAGTGATCCAGGCCTCTAGGCGTCTGGGGCACACTTAAGCATGTGCACAAACCTTCTTGCTTCCCCTGTTGTCTTTTTAAAATCTGTTTCATGTTACATCTTTGATTCTTTTAAGTCATTTTTCATTTCCTGGTTTCTACTCAACCTTATTCTTATCCTTTTATAAGAAAAAGTGGGGGAAAACTCCTTTTATTGATGTTTTCACTCTTTGAAGTTGTAGAGTTTTTTTTTTATTTGGTGCCTGTTACAGCTACTTCCACCCAGCCCTCTGCTACCTCTGTCTCTAGTTTCTGTCTGTGGCGACTCGACAAGCAAGCTCTGGCTCCCCTAGATTGGGAGAGTTGTCTTGTCCCGGGTTACCCTCCAGTCTCCAAGGCAAGTTAAGTACCTCAGTGACCTCTGAATGGTTGATGTTCGTGTCAGCACCAGTGGGACACATGAATAGGGGACATGTCATGATCATGTGTGACCTCTTAGAGCCAGGAGCTATTGAATTCTAGACCCAGCTGTCATGGACGTCTCTGTCCAGATCCTCTGCAGAATGGGCCCCTGCGTTCCAGACTTCAGGGAACTCTATGTACGCCACATGTGGCCTTAGGGTGTTGAGGAAGAAAAACTATACTGTAAATGTTATAGTACTAATGGCTTGTTTTACCAGTAAGAATAAGTAACTGGCTCACATTGGGATTAGGCAAACCATTTAAGAGCCATTTGTTGTAGGCACTGAAAGGTAGAGGAGGGCATCGCATCCCCAGTGTAGACATTTCTCTGACCCACTACCACCTGACAGAAGTATGTGTCTTCTTTTCTAAGCCCTGCAACATCATCAGCTGTTGAATGAGTTGGCCTTCATATGCAGATATATCCTTTTCCTCCATATAATCTGCCCAGTGGTGCACAGAAATCAGAAGATTACAAAATTAGGCTTCACTCTGGATTTAATTTCTATTTCTGGCATTTTTAATGCCTTTGAGTCATCTCTGGGAGCAGGGGGCACAGTGGTGGGCAGAGCACTTAGGACGTACCATCAGAGGTTTATCATCTTCCCTGCTCTCCCAGACTTCTGCAAGTCCTATTATGGAAATACTGGCTTAGAGATAGATAGTTAACATACCAGCTTTGTCATATATGATCTTCGCCTGATATAGTTATGTTTCAGAGGGACTTCAGTTCCTGTCTAAGTAATAAACATCTGTTCTTAACAGAGTCTCTGTTGTCTTCAGAGAAATGGGTGCTCACGTGTTCAACAGAGAAAAGGGGAGAACCAGTGTTACATTTGTTCAGCACCCCTTTTTAAACTACGTAAGTAAATGGTCAGAGAAGGTCCAGTCTTCAGGCCAACCATTTCTTCTTTGTGATTTCAGAGGTGGTGGCCCAGTGGTGCACGCAGGGAGACCTCCTGGCAGTCGCTGGTATGGAATGGCAAACCCAGCTCGGTGACCTTCCCAACGGCCCTCTCCTGAAGAGTGCCATGGTCAAGTTCTACAACGTTCGTGGGGAACACATCTTCACACTGGACACTCTTGTGCAAGTAAGGATGTGTGTAGCGCATGCACTGTGATGTCCTGGGTTAGTGTGCCCGCAGCCTCCCTTAAATACTCGTGAGGTGGTTACACTCACTGTAATTGTCTCTGACAGATTTTAATCCTTTGTTGACTTTAACTAAATTACGGGGTATGGACCAGGAAAAATAGGAAGAAAGACGTTTTTGCCTTTTAACCAAAATATTTTCTTCCATTGTCAAGTCAAATGAGTGGACAGAAAGCAGAGTGACCTGGTGTTTATCATCAGTCTGAAGTAGAAATCAGAAACGTGCCAAGTAAAAGCTGAATCTTCATTTATTCACTCTGATTTTATGCTTGTTATGTCAGTAATATACTTCTGTATTTCAACTAATTATTGTTAACTGTGTTTAAAAGCTTAAAGGTCTTTAAGAAAATGTGCACAGGTGGGCCCCTTTCTATTTGTTTTTATGTTCCAGAAATCTTCAGACCAGCTCATTTCTTGTCTAGGTCAGTTACAGTGAATTCTCGGTGGAGTGTACTGGAGAGAGAGCTGCGAGTGAGGTGACAGTTGATGGGGATGAGAATAAACAAGGGACCTATGTCCCAACCTAACCCAGCTCATCAGAGAGGCAGGTATACCAGATAGGGATATTTTGTAATTAGATACAAGCATTAATTATTTAAATATATCTTTATTTTAAAATTATAGTAAAATATACATCACATAAAATTTACCATCTTAACCATTTTTAAGTGTGCAGTTTAGTTGTGTTAAGTGTATTCCACTCTGGTGTAACCAATCTCGAACTTCTTTACTTGTAGAACCGAAACTTGATACCATTCTGTTTCTATAAATTTGACTTACTCGACATACCTCGTATAACTGGACCACACAGTGTCTGTCTGTCTGTGACTGCCTTGTTTCACTGAGCATAGTGTCCTCAAGGCCCACCCACTTACAGCGTATGTCAGAATCTCCCTCCTTTTTAAGGCTGAAATAATGTGCCATTTTATTTATATATGTATATAAAGGGTTTCTTCCACCTTTTGGCTGTTAGAGACAGTACTGCTGTGAATAGGGGTATACAAATATGTCTTTAAAACACTACTTCAGGTTCTTTTGGATAAATACCCAGTAGACTTTCTGGATCATATGGTAGCTCTATTTCTGATTTTCTGAGAAACCGCCATACTGCTTTTCATGGCAGCTGCACCATTTTTACGTTCCCAGTAACAGTGCCCAAGTTGTACTCTACATCCTCACCAACACTTGTTATTTTCTGTGTTTTTGTAATATTTTTTTCTTTTATTGATTCTAGAGATGGGGGAAGAGAGGGAGAGAAAGAAACATTGATGTGAGAGAAAAGGTTCCCTCTCCTAAGCACCCCAACTGGGGATGAAACCCACAACCCAGACATGTGCCCCGACCAGGAATCAAACCATCAATCTCTGGCTTTGCAGGACAACACCCAACCAACTGAGCCACAGCTGGGGCTCTGTTTTTTGTAGTAGCCATCCTTATGGGTGTGAGGTTTTGATTTGTATTTCCCTGATAATTATGTTGAACATCTTTTGATAGGCTTTTTCATCTGCTTACTGGCCATTTTTGCTTCTTTGGAGAGATGTCTCTTTGAGACCCTTGCCAATTTTTTGTTGGATTATTTGTTTTTTTGTTGTTGAGTTACAGGATTTAAATGTATCTTTTGACAATGCAGTATCCTCTGTGGACAAATAAGCATAACTTGTTCGCTCACGTACCCGGCAAACATATTTTAAGGGGCGGCTGTGTGACTGGCACTGAGCTGTAAGCCCTAAGTGCTAATGTACAGGAATATGACACTGGAACCAGTAAAGACAGTAAGCTGAAATTCAGTCCCAGCCCAAGCTTGAGAGGGTGACTTTCAAGTGAGTCAGTGCTGTCCATGCCTTCTCTACACTCCCTGGCGGCAGAAGTGATGCAGACCGCCTGAAGTCAGGGATTGGAAAGAGTAATCCAGCAGAAAGACAAAACCTGGAAGACTGAGGGAGCTACTAGGGATGTTGTGATATCTGGGTGGGTGGGTAGGTAGATGGATGCTTTATGATCTAAGACTGGGAAGTCTGAAGTCACGATAAAGCATGTCCAAAAAGAAGTGATGAAAACAGGTTGGGAATTTGAGGTTGGATAAGAGATTCAAATCCCTATTCCTGATTTAGCAGTGAGGTAGTTTGAAGCGATGAGGCAAACAAACCAGGAAGAGCTAAAGTGGAGTGGAGTTGAGTCCATTAGCGCGAGGCCAAGGTATATGGGAAAATAAGCGTGGGCCCCAGAGTCCCTGCGGATCTGGTTAACCTTGTCTACCATTTGACCCTTCTGCTAGTGCATTGCCTGGACCATAACAGGTGTTCAGTGAGCACTCATCCAGAGGACTCATGGATGGACAGTCGTCAGCATATGGTTTTTATGGTTCTTCCTGTTGGTTGCTTGAACCAATAGGCCACGTGCCCTTCTCATCAGGTCTCATCCCAGCTTTCTCCCTATTGTGTAAATGGAAGACAGGTAGGAGAGGATGGGAATTTTCAGCCCTTTCTGAGGGAACAAGGCTTTTGCGTTCATCAGGATATTTGTGAACTGTCGTGCTGAAGCACACACGTGCCTGAAGCATTGTCCACTCTTTTCTCTGACTCAGGGCACCCTTCCTAGCCGCCTTCTGCTCCCTCCACAGGGAGAGTCCTGTCCTGCCATCCCCGCTGGGGAGAAGACCCCCTCCTTCCTGCCGGGCCAGCCACACTCCTTTGTAAACCTGCCCAGTGCATCCGGCCCCTCTTCTCCATGAACCTTCAGGCTACTGAATGCCTCTGGCATGTACTACACTTTTCTGTCCACTTGTTTCATTTTCTTAAAGTGAAAGACTACGTTTTCTTCATTTTTTTGATCTTTACTATTCCCGGAACGTAATAAGGCCTCAGTGGCCTTAACCCCTGTGAAAGATCTCATAAGCTGTGACGCGGAGGTATTGTGGGTCTTGTATTTATACTGCCTGAGTGTGGGGGCAAGAGAGGGGCTTGGCTTATCTTCCTTTGGGACAAAATATCCATACAGTGTCTCAGCATTTTAAATAAATTACTCATTCTTTTTTTTTCTTTCATTTGAAGGTCCATTTCAACCATTGATAAAATTGCCTTAATAATATAAAGTTAAATAATGATGCTACTAAAAATCATGCAAAATATTAATTATATATAGTACCAACTTACTCTTGTGTGGAATGATTCTAAAATCATATTACCTGTGCTGTGCTATTCAAGGAGTCCAAAGGCAAAGACATTTTTATAGCAGGAAAGAAGTTAGGCAATTTATTGAGCTATTCATAAAAAAGAAATGCAGTTGAGAATGGACAATTAATTTCCAAGTTAATTAGATTGTAGGTTACTGCGTACAAAGCCATTTGTGACCAAGCACAAACCTGTGGCAGCCTCAGCTCTAAAATGGATTCTCCTGATCTACTCATGATAGCGATGCCTGTGGCTGAAACTCTTGTAAGGAAATGTACTGTAACTTATTTTCCTTTCCTGCCTACCTGCTGTAATTTAAAATCCTGTCATTTATTGCATTATCTGTTTTCTGTGACGGTCTGTATATAATAACATATCTAATTGTCTGACAGATTTTCAGAGTTGGCACTATGGACTGAAACTTGCTGACCTTGGTAGTGTGGGTCTGGGTTGTTGTTTGGTCAGTCAGTTTTGTTTTAGTTTTATGAACTTTTTCTTGCATTAAAGGCAAGTGAGAGGGGTCCGTTTTTATTCTGTAAGGTTAAATTATTGATGTAAGGTATCTGGGTAGAAAGTTCAGAGAGAAGGATCCTGGCCTGGTGGTTCAGTTGGTTGGAGTGTCATCCTGGTCCACCAAGGGGACACATGCAGAAGGTAACCAATGAATGCCTGGGTAGGTAAGAGCCGCAAGTTGATGCTTCTCTGTCTCCCGCCTCTCTGTCTCCCTCCCTTCCTCCTCCCTCCCCTCCCTCTTTTCTCTCCTCTCTCTCCCCCTTTCTCCCCTGACCCTACTTCCCCCCCCCTCTAAAAATCAACAAATAAAGATAAATAAGAGAGAAGGAAGAAGAAGCAGGGAGGTGTGGGAATTGAAAAATCAAGTAAGAGATTGCATTTGTGGCCATAGACTTCTACGCTCTTGAAGGAGAATCCTTTAGAAAAAGTATGCTTGCCTCCTTTTGTTGAGGATTAAATCTACCTGTTCTCACGGTGCTGCCATAAGTGTGCTTTTCCTGTTTTTTTGTACATAGATGAGAAAGTCTTTCCCCAGGTTATCCGCTTATATAATACAAAGTGGTGTATTCTTTTAAAACTGAGATGTGGGTCATTGAACTCCAAGCTAGTTTTTATTACTATAACTTAGTTGGTGGCCAAACCAACACAATTTGTTGATGACTAGTCACTAGCTTAGTTAGTTTGAAAGCTCACTGTTCTAGAAAGCTTTCCTCCTTTGCACATGCTTATATAAGCATTCAACATGCCCTTCTTCTGGGGGCTCTGAGATGGTTGCTGTATATTGGTTCCAAGACAGACATCCCCAGCTTCCTCAGAGGGGGCTGCAGAAGGGCGGGCCAGACTGCCGTGACCTTCACATGGAGGAGGCATGGGACTCCTCCATGGGCTGGGCAGCCGAGCCTCAGCCCGGGTCCCGTCGTCTCCCCACCCTCCACCCCCACCGCAGAGACTGTGTGCTTGGGTGGCCTTGTTCTCCCCCCTCCTCCCCTTCTCTCTGTCTCTCTCCCTTTTCGTTGTCTATTGACTTTAATTTTGCTTGATGAGCTTCACTTTAATATGGGAAGGACACCCTGCTTTGTATTTCCTTAAATTTTTAGACTTCATTCAACTCACTACTCTATACAAAAATAGTCAAATAGTGAGGAAGCTTTCATTCCAATTAAAAATTAGATAAATAAGCTCCCTCGTCTCAGTTGGGCCTGTGCTGAAACGACTTCCCTGATCTTCCTCTTTCCCCTTATCCTATCCTTTTTTCACAGCATTTCCACCCCCTGCCTTTATAGAGTAGTCTGAACAGATACTAAGGTATTTCTCTCCTCTTCCCCCTCCTAATGTCAGCGCCCCAGAGCGGGAATCTCTCTTTCTCACACCCGGAGTCTGTCTGGCCCATTGTGCACATTGAACAGAGCTGTGCTGAATGACTGACTGGCAGCCGAATAGCCGAATAAGCGACTGGACGGGTGCCTGGCCTCTCTTGCAGAGTGGCAGGAGGTAGGATCAGGAGGTATCCAGCATGTCTTTGGGCACCGTAAGGAGTTGAGGTTGGCCATGGACCACTCCGTTCCATCGAGCTGTGTCAGGGAGTGACGGGAGCAAACTAAACTAGCTGCCCTCCCTTGAAATGGCCCAGCACTGGCAGTGAGAGGGAGGTGCAGGCCCTTTACTAACAGGCACACCTCATTTCACAGCCCTCGCTTTTTTGTGCTTCGCTTTATTGACCTTCACAAATGATGTGTTTTTTGTTGTTGTTGTTGTTTTAACAAATTCAAAGGAAGACGTTCCACCAGCAAAAAGATTGTGATTCTCTTTACTGTAGCACTTGCTTTACTGCGGTGATCTGGACCCAAACCCATAGTGCCTCTGAGATGTACCTGTGCGTTCACCCTTTTCCCTGCACCTGGGTCACGCCCCTTGCTGCTCCATCACACTCACCAGAGCACTGGTGGCCACCTTGCTAACTCCCACCAACAGGCCGCCCACTTTGTTGCCCTTTGCCTCCAATGTGGATGCACAAAGTACATGAACTTTCCTACACAAGTTAGGATTTTAATGTTCTCAATTTCACAGTTCTAGCCATCACTCCTAAAAATGGTTCTTTTGTGTGATTTGAGAAAGACTGTCCATAGATGTACACCTGAGTTTTCCTCTGGCACACAGCAGCTGTCCAGAGAGAAGCATTAACTGGCGGCTGTTGGGCGTATGTATCCCCTGGAGTGCCCCCAGCTTCACTGGACTCCACCGTTCAGTGCTTTTCTCTTCTGAACGCAATCCTGGGAGATTGCGGAGTCCTAGGGGAGACATAGGGAGTCCTAGGGAGTCCTAGGGAGACATAGAGCTCTGTGGGCAAGGACCACAGGCAGGCAGACTCTGGTCCTAGAGGACCCGGTGGCAGAAGTCACTGACTAGGGTGCTAAGTCAAGAAGTAGCTCTGGTAAAAGCCCCACACCCCACATCTGCAAGAACAGGTAGTCCCTGGTCCTTAGAGTCTTCTTCAAATTTCCTCAACAGAATATTTTGTCACCAGGCCTTTGCCATCTGGACTACCTGAAAACAGCATAGGAAAATGAGCACCAACAGGAAATGATACTAAAAAAGTAAGATGACATGAGATAAAAGGACTTACCTGTATGCATGTCTGTCTGTCTCTCTCCCTGCCTTCCACCCCCCTCCCCAGCTTTATTGCTATATAATTGACACTTAACACTAAGCATGTTTAAGATGTGCAACACCTGGATTTGATACAATTATATATTGCAACACAATTCCACCTTTGTGTTACGTAACACCTTCATCACATCACATCACCACCATTTCTTCTTTCTGGTGAGAAAATTTCAGATCATCTTTCTTAGCAACTGTGAGTGCATAGTCCTGTGTATTATAACTATAACACCACACTGTGTGTTAGATCCCACGCGAAAGGACTTTCTACAGGCTTAGAGGACTTAACGGCATCCTGAGATCATGGCTTATTAATATAAGCACAGCCTCAGACTCCATTATCATTACAATAATCAATTTTCTCACACCAGAGAAATGTCAGAATCTTCAGACAAGGGGGGCAGCTCTCACTATTTGTGAATTCTTCCTTATTTTTCTAATACAGCCTTAATTATGGCAAAGGCACCAGTATCTGCTTTATACCTTACTGTCCTACAGGGAAGACATGCCAGAAAACTAAAGTAAATGAGCAGCTCTCTCGCCCCATGCTGGAATGAACTGTTACTGGCTCGGGCAAGCAAGTGGATGCTGTGCCCTAGAGCGCTTCACTAGGTGTCCTTGTCCTGCTCGTAGGAGACAGCATTTCCTGGTGACCATGCTGCAAGTAAGAGTTTTTCCTTTGAGGCCCTGCAGGATTCACCTCTCTGGGCTAAAGGATTTCAGCTCTTTTCTGCTGGTCCTAGCCTACAGTCCTTTAAAGTCCTTTCACTCCTCCTCAGGAAGAATCGTGTCTTCTTCCTCCTTGATGCCGTGCCCAGCCTGGGGTGGCACAGCCCTTCCTCGCCCTCTCCGTGTGCCCCGTGCTGTTGCGTGCTCAGCTGAGAGTGCTGCTTGGCTACTTTCTCTCCACTTGTGTGTCCCTGTGACCTGTGGGTTCTTTTCTGCCATAATGAATCATTCCTGTCCTTACCCATTTGCTGTTCATGCAGCCTCTGTCCCCTCTGGTCTGTTTGCCTTTTCTACAGACATGTGGTTTGGTTTGCTTCTGAGGAAAATAGCCTGACCAAAAGGATTAAGGAGAGCCTGAAAGGAGAATCTGGGCTCATTTCTGTGACTGGCAGTTTAAGTTTTTGTGGGACATCACGCGTGTTTACCAGGCTGTGTCCTCACACTGACACTAGGAACAGTAAGAGGAGCCTCAGCTGAGGGAAAGGGCGAGAGCCAGCTCTCTGTGGGAACCAGGCTCCTCCGCTGTCCGCTTCAGCTCCTCCTGTGTTAAATAGGAGTACGGGCACCTGCACGGGAGGGCAAGAGGGTTGAAAGAGATAATGTGCGTGCTTGTTAATATAACTGAAGGTGCTATTGAAATGTAGTAAGTTTTTAAGACACAATCATTTTTGTTACGATAGGTAGTGGTAATACACGTAAATGTAACAGGGTTTTTATCCAGTTTGAAGGTCTGTATACCTGGTTTAAGTTCCTTTGTACAAAGATATAAGAGATACATACTTATCATAGTGACAGTGTTATATAAGACTCTCCCAAAACATGTAATCACATCACAGAGATGGTTACTACTGAAAGCAGAACTAGCAGGATGGAGGGGACTTGAGGGTGAACATGTGTGGTCCCTGCCCTGTAACCGTTGGCACAGCAGGTGGAGGGACTCAAAGTGATGGGGAGTTGGAGGAAGAAACGTCTGGTATTTCTGTAGCCAGTTCCCACCCAGGAGGTTGTGCGAGTTGAAAACTATTCTTCATTAACTTGAGCTCTAGGTTGTAAATATCTTAGGAGGCACGGGTTTGGGATTGGGATTGGGGGAGGACGTATGTCCTTAAAAGTAATCATGATTTTGTTACTAATGGAATCTCTGTTCTGATCTGCACTTACAGAGGTTGATGATACCAAGGAAAATTTTTTACACATTTTCTTATGTTGTCTGCACTATTTTCAGCAGTGAGTAGTCTTGCTCTGAATTAACAGGCCTCACTATGGGGTCTTCCCTCTGTGTTGGATCCTCTTGTACAGAGGCGCATCTTGAAAGTACTCTGGAAGCCCCCAGACTTGAGCTCCAGGCTCCAGGGTCCTCCTCCAGAGGCAGCCAAAGCCCAGCAGCTGCCCAGCCCTCTGTGATGGAAACGGGAGCTGAGTTATCTTCAGCCTGACAGTTTGTTCTGAAGTTGAAACCAGGGTTAGCTGACCCCAGGGGCTATTTTAAGCAAATATCTTCATGTGTTCCTTTTATCTTGATGTTTGTCACTAAAATGTTGTGAAAATTCTGGTCCTATCTGTCATTCATATGAAAGATCTAGTATCCCCACTTCTGATCTTTGAAACCCCTCAAGACCTCATTAAACTAGAACTCCATCTGTCTGGATCAGAATGAACAAATTCTCTCACTGCCTCTCCATTATAGCTCTTCACT
This sequence comes from Tonatia bakeri, assembly GCA_004024845.1. Lineage (NCBI taxonomy): Eukaryota > Metazoa > Chordata > Mammalia > Chiroptera > Phyllostomidae > Tonatia > Tonatia bakeri. Next base: position 111,928 of record PVIA01000860.1, read on the forward strand.
TCTTTCTTCCTAGGCTGATCTCACTTGGATGGTTCCCCTAAGCTTTGAGGTTTTTGGTACAAGCCGTTTCTACATGTACATTTGTACATCAGCCTGACTTTGCAGAGCAAGTGATGGCCGCACACCCCTAGAGAGGCCGTCACAGGAAATGTGTTCCCCTCCCTTTCCCCTTCCAGGTAGCTCTCCACTTTCTCTCCGCCCCATCAGCTCTGACATGGCAAAGAATAACGGGGATTTGACATGTGTGGGTTAGATGCCAGGGGCACTTTGGCATCTCTCGTCTCCTTTAATGTTCACAGCTCCCACTGACTCATGACACAGTAGACCTGCAGGGATCATGTAATAGCCCCCAGGTCACACAGCTTCTGCCCCAAATCCAGTGTTGATTTCACTCTGAAATGCTCCCTCCCTATCAGGACAAAAGGGAAGGGCCATCTGGTCCACCTCCTCACCACCAGCCCAAGCCATGGGAGCCACCACCAGTATTTGAAGATCTAGTTAATCACAGCTTTAGTAAGGAATATGGATTACCGAGCCCCAAGCTGATTGCATCTTCTGTTAGAAATGTTGTTACACAGAGCTATGTTACATTTTGTGGCGCCAACTTAAATGAGATAATACATGTAAAAGAATTTTGTAAAACTATTCCAATACTCCGTACTTAAGATCTAACCACTTTTCAGTGAAAGTAATGAATTTTCGTAGTACAGTATTAAGCATTGTCTCTTGTACTTGTTAAAACCATTATCTGAAAAACTACTAGGTCACTTCATTTTGCTTGAGACAAGCATGCATGATCTTTCTTTGCTTTTAAGAGCAAAAGCTTACATGAGGTCTCCCTTCACTTTCTGGCAGCGCCCCATCATCTCCATCTGCTGGGGCCACCGGGACTCCAGGCTGCTGATGGCGTCAGGACCAGCCCTGTATGTGGTACGTGTGGAACACCGGGTGTCCAGCCTACAGCTGTTGTGCCAGCAGGCCATTGCCAGCGCTCTGCGAGAAGACAAAGACGTCAGCAAGTTGGCTCTGCCCCCCCGCCTCTGCTCCTACCTCTCCACTGCCTTCATCCCCACTATCAAGGTAGGGCCTTCCTCCCTCTCCCCCACCCACTCCCCCTCCTCCTCCTCCTCCCAGCTTTGCAGAAAGGAAGGCAAAGACAGGGAAGGTGGCTGATAATCCCAGAGCAGGAGCACAGGCATCGTCTCCCCTTGACAAGAGTGGCTGGGTGGAGAAGGTGTGCGGCCCTGCAGAGTTCTGCCACATTCTTTCACATGTACCTCATCTTCAGTGTGTCCATGAGGGACTCTCCTCATGAAATGGGCACTGGCTGTGTCATGGCAAAGGCAGCCTCTGAGCTCGAGTGCTGTGTGTTCCTGATGATCAGTCTGTCTTATTCAGTCCTGAATTCCTGGCAGGTTCTGCTGCTGTTCCCACTTGAAAAAGCAAGAAACAGGTTTCTAGAAGTTGAGTAACTTTCTCCATAGCTATGTAGGGGAATGGGCAGGATTGAACCCCAGTCGAGTTTTAGGGCCTGCCACCCTCACTGCTGTGCTGAGGAGGAGCAGCCCCCACCCAGCACTCGCTGTCAGCCATCTGCATACTGATCGTAACTTGAAAACCGCTCATGATAGTGTGTGGTATGTACCTGCCAGGGGCTGTTCAGGTGTGGGTTTCCCTTTAACCTTAGGTTCTACTCTGCATTCTTTTCCTTGTGTTCTGTCTCTACTTCTAAGTATTAGATTGACTTGCTGATTACCTTTTTCCTAGAACATCAGAGTTTTAGAATCTCTTTGTGATTTTTTTTTTCTTTCAAGTTGCTTTGCAATCTTGCTTCTGTGCCAATAATTTCCAAGCTGGCTGCACATTAGAATTACCCGGGGAGTTTTTAGAACATATACGTGCCAAGGCTCAACTGCCAGAGATTCCAGTTTGATTGTCTGAGTTAGGATCTTGGCTCAGGTGGGTTTTTTTTTAGAGCTCCCACGTTGTTCTGACGTCCACCCAGGGTTACAAATTACTATTTAATGCACAGTTAACCACTCCTAGTCGGGCTACCAGGCAGTGCTTTGTTAGAGTAAGCAGTGAGCTCACGCTCTCTCCTTTCTATCATGTTCTGCCTCCAGCCTCCAATTCCAGACCCTAACAACATGCGAGACTTTGTCAGCTACCCTTCGGCTGGCAACGAACGTCTGCACTGCACCATGAAGCGCACGGAGGACGACCCAGAGGTGGGCGGCCCATGCTACACCCTCTACTTGGAGTACCTGGGTGGGCTTGTGCCTATCCTCAAGGGGCGGCGCATCAGCAAGCTGCGGCCAGAGTTTGTCATCATGGACCCCCGGACGGATAGCAAAGCAGGTGGGTCCCCTCACCGCCTGACGACCTAGTTGTCAGGTGTGGTTCCTGATAACCCATGACAAAGGGATGCCCGATTTTGGAAAGTGAGCCTGTGTGGGCTAGTGTGGAACATCCTCAGAGATACTCCGTTTCCAAAGTCCTATAGAGGTTAACAGTTCTCAAAACATACTATTCGATGGGGCTTTTAACAACATTCCAGGAGGCTCACTGTGGTGGGGGCTGTCTGTGAAGGGGAAGCTGGCACAGGGCTCCAGAGTGACAGCTTCCTCTTCCAGGGTGTAGTGCTCAGTGATGGCCTGGGTGTGCTGTAGAGACAACCTGCACATCACAGAGAGGTGGTCTCTGTCCTCTACCCCCAGCGAACGACAGAATCAAAACTCCCAAACCTGCAGCCTACTCCTCAGCCTCTTGTTACAGTCCTGCTTCTATCCCTCAGATTGTGGACTGCTTTTTAGCTGATTACCAAGGAAAATTCTTGACTCATTTGTAAAGATCTTGCATGATAAATGAGTCCTTCCTTCTAGAATCCTCTGCTCTACCTGAGCATCCTCACTCAGGTGTCCTCAGAGTGCTCACTGCGCACACGTCTCTGTAGCTGTGCTTTGTGAGCCTCCAGAGGGAAGGACCTTGTCCTTTTCGTTCCAGCCATGCCTGCCCGGTGTCCTCAGCCAGTGATTGTTGAGGCCTGAGTGCCCATCATCAGTACCTGCCAGTTCAGACATTTTGCTTCCCCCTGTGAAATTTTGCCCAGCTCCAACAGCAGGCTGAACGGCATTGCCCTCTGTGCCTGTCACCTGCCAGCTGAGCTGCTGGGATCATGGGAAGCACACAGTAATCCTGGGGCTCTGTCTGCCCCCAAATCCTGAGGTCCTGGAGGGAGGGAACTGAGTCACCTCTGTGCCCCCAGTGCCTGGCAAGGGCCTGACCTTGAAATAACGTGAGTTAGATTAGGTCTGTTTGCATTGGTTTCACACTGGTCCTTCCCATACCTCAACCCCCATTCGTTCTCCTTCCCAGTAGACTGACCTGTGCCCCTCATTATGTCTCTGAAGGCACTGTGAAGGCACTTATGACCAGAGTTATCCTAGTGTCACAGTGCTGTGGGTCACTTGCCCACTCCAGCATTTAATTGGATTGGGGGGTTTTTTTGGTCTTTTGAGTCATGTAATGAACTTGTACCAAGAACAGGGAGGCTGAGTAGAAGAAATGAGGACTAGTTGGGAGGCAGGTAGGAAAGAGGGGAGAGGAGACTCAGAAGGAAGGAAGCAAAGTGAGAAATCCAGGAGGGCAGTGGATGTGAACCCAGAAGGAAAACATGGTTTGGGGGGAGGGGGGAGGAGGGGAGTCATTGATGATTAGAGGCGACTGGAGGAGGGTTGGTGGTTGGAAGTGACCAAAGAAGAGGAAGGATGTGTGAAAGGTCACGAACCACAGCATGCCTCTCGTCTCCTCATCCGACATCATTGTCCCTAAGGTTCCTCCTGTGTATACGATTTCATGAAACCTGCTCTCACATTAAATGTTGAAGGAAACCAATGTGAAGAGCTTGCTTCAGACCCCATGGGGCATATGTCCCACTAAAGACAGGGTGGGGGCCGGGCCTGGCCACTGCCCCAGCACCGCCTCCTCAGTGTTCCCTGTCTCAGCTCACTGCAAACACATCCTGCCTTGATTGCCCACAGTCCTTGGGGGAGAGGTGTTTTATTTTTGTGATTAAAAGAGTGGAATCGGTATAAAGCAGAGTAAATCAACAATACGTATTCAGTGCCGGCTTGTACAGGGTCCTTGAGTCTCCTGTGTCATGAAGAAATGCCAGGTGTCTGCTCTCAAGCAGTTATAATCCCCTCTGGGTGATAAGACAGCTTAACACTTGGGAAATTTAATTAAAAAGTCAAGATTTAAATACCTCAGGACAAAAATAGAAGACATGTCACAAGGCAGAATATGACTAATTTCCAACTGAATGGTATATGGAGACTGGTTCAGGGGAGGATAAGATTCCAGACTCTCAGAAGCCAGGAATTTCTCATCGGGAGAAGCTGGTTAAGTCAGGCCTCCATGTCATTGTTCCCCCACCTCCCTGCAGGTCACCTGGGATGCTCTAGGCCTACCCCTTATGTCCCTCCATTCAGCAGGGCTGGGGTGGGGCCTAGAAGTCTATGACTTAATAGACTGTGCCCAGGTGACATATGCTCTAGTGTGTGAGTTCCACTGTTGTCAGTATCCTCCAAGTAACTTAACAAATGTGTTCCTCAAAACCACCAATGTGTGTTTTTATAATAGGTAACCTGAATCCCAATAAAATTTTTGGCAAAAATCCACAAATTTTCAAAAGAATCTTTCGTCAGAGCTTGCCATGGACTCAACTATGCTCCATCCTACCTCCCCACACCCCGCCCCAGAATCATGTGTTCAATCCCTAACCCAGTGTGACTATATTTGGAGATGGGTTTTTAGGGGGTAATTAAGGCTAAAGGAGGTCATAAGGGTAGGGTGCTAATCCAGTAGGGTTGGTGGCCTTACAAGAAAAGGAAGAGGGAGGGATCCCCCTCTCTCCACACGCACACATCACAGAAAGGCCGTGTGGGCTCAGAACAGCAAGATGTATGTCTGTGAGCCTGGAGCCCGGCCCTGCTGGCCCCTGATCAGCCTCCATCATCTCACGAGCCATTTCCACATTCTCTGTCTGTCTGTCTGTGTATATGGGTGTGATATTTATCTCCTATTGGTTCTGTTTCTCTGGGAACCCCAACTAATAGATTTTCTTATTGAGAAGTAGGGTGCTGCTGTGTAGCAAATACCTAAAAATATGATAGCAGCTTTGGAACTGGGTCATGGTTAAAGGAGGCTGGAATGAAGAGTTTTCTGGTACGTGCTAGAAAATTAGTCACTAGGGAAGCTTCTGGTGAAGTCTGAGACAGAAAGGGGAAACTGTTACCAGAGACTGGAGGAGAGTGATGGTCCAAGTAGCAGAGAACTTGGCTGCACTGTGTTCTGGGGTTTTGTGGAAGGTAAAACTTACAAGCCAATGAAACTTGATTTTTAACTGAGGAGACTTCTAAGTAGTTCTGAAGAAGTAGCTTGGTTCCTCCTGACTGTTTATAGTAAGATGAGAAAGGAAAGAGACAAATTGAAGAAGGAATTGTTAAGAAAAAGAACTGGAATTTGAAGACTTGGAAAATTCTCACCTGTCCATATAGGAGGAGATGAAGGAGAGCTGTTGGAAGTGTTGGATTTGAGAGGGAAGTAGGGATGATATGCTATGGACAGAATTGTGTCCTTCCAGCTTCATATGTCGAAGTTCTAACCCTCAATGTGACTGTTTTTGGAGGTATGGCTTTTAGGGCGTAATTCAGATTAAATGAAGCTGTAAGCATGGGGCCCCTGTGCAATAGGATTGGTGGCCTTGTAAGAAAAGGAAGAGCAATCTCTGTGTGCACCACACACGGAGGAAATACATGTGACAGCACAGTGTGAAGGCTGCTGTTTGCAAGCAGGGAGGGCGCCCTCTCCAGGACCTGACTGTGCAGCACCTGGGTCTCAGGCTCCCAGCCTCCCACACCATCGTTTAACCACCTAATGTGTCACATTTTGTTACGGGACAGAACTTTAAATATTTTAAAGTAGTTAAAGCTGTGTTTAAAGAAGTTTTAAAATTCTAATAACATATTGGATTCAGGTTGCATATTTTGGAAAGCCTTCAATCCAACCCAGATGAAAGATGCATATTATTGAAAACTGACAAAATTGGGGTGTGAAGCCCCACATAGTGGAATGCAAACTTGGGTTCTCAAACAGCGATGCCAACTTACATTTTTGTCCAGTTCAGATGCTTGTTCCAGAATTGCCATTTTAAGTTGATGACATTGCATCAGTAGATCCAAGAGGCACATTTGGGTGCCAGCCCTGGCCTCCCAGCCTGTGGCTCTGCTGTGGTGCACTGAATTTCTGTGTTGGTGACAGGTGGAAGGCAAGCACGACTCAGGGCCTGTGCACAGAGAGCAACTGTCTTTGCTCATGTATCCCCTGTAAGTCCATCTGTGGGAGGTCCTCACCGGGCTCCTAGATGAGTGGTCCTCAGCTTTGCCTGCTCATGGAAACCCCTGGGAGCATTAGCAGTCACCAGCACCCTCCCCCACTGCCCAGAATTCTGCTGTGGTTGGTGCAGGATGCATCCAGGCAGCAGAGCACGGACCTCATTTTTCCGTCAGGAAGTATTTATCGAGTCCCTGGAGTTGTTTTCATCTCTGTGGTTACAGCAGAAGGCAAGACTAGCAGCTGCTTTCCCCAGGGAGTTTACACACTAGTTGGGGACACAGACCAGAAATTAGCAGTGAGTGTTCTGTCCTCCCCCCATTCACATTTATGTGTGGAAATCCTAATGCCCAATGTGACCATATTCGGAGGTCGGTTACTAGATCATGAGGTTAGTGCCTTACAAAAGTGGCTTCAGAGGGATGCCAGCCCCTTCTGCCACATGAGGACACAGCAAAAAGTCAGCAGTCTGCAATCCAAAGAGGGCCGTGACTAGAATCTGACCATGCTGGTACCCTGATCTCAGACTTCAGCCTCCAGAACTGTGAAGTAAGTTTTGCTGTTGATAAGTTATCCAATATGTGATAGCAGCCCAAAGAGTCTACGACATGAGTAATTGAAAAAAGCAATGGTATGGCATATAGCATTTGTGACATTAGCGAAAAGGTCAGGGAGTAAGTGGACGATGCCCTACTGAATTTCCTCAAGTCAGTAAACTGGCTCTGTGTTTATGGACATATAGAAGCATTCTGTGGCCTCATCTGTATGTTTGAATTGTAGCCAAGCTTCCTCTGATGCAGTGATTCCTAAATTAACTAATATAAGTACTACTCAGGGCATGCAAATGAAGCCTTTTATTTGAACGAACTCAGAGGCACACCACTGTCGCTTGCTGGAGACAAGATTTGTGCCTTCTGAGTCAGTGAGTGCTTTAACAAGGGCTGCTGTAGTACCCCCACCGATGGGACATCAGCAGCCTCTTCTACGCCTTGTGCTGGGCTGCTCTGCCCTGCCTCCAGTGGCCTCAGAGAGTCCCCTGTGCACAGATGTCACCTCTGTGTGTTGAGAAATGTAGAGATCAGTTTGGATTAACAAACTCATCCTTTCAAATGCATTCAGACCTTTTGACCAGTAAATTCACCCCCCTATAAATTATTTCACTGTGATCGAATGATTTGTCTTTTTTATTGTGGTAAGGTTCTTGGAGCCTTGAGAGAATGAGGCTTTAGTCAGCAAAACAGTGATTTTTGAAGAATGAGGTGCTTTCAGTGAGGGCAGACCTGGGGGTCAGGGCAGAGCAGGGATTTGGGTAGTGAAGGGATGTGAGGGGGTGTGAGAAAGGAAGGGAGCAAAGGAGAAGGGATTTCAAGGCTGCTGTCAGGCTTGACCTTCACCTGCTTAGCAGCTTTGTGATGGCTCCACCTTGGGGTGCATTGCCTTCTGCTGTGGAGCCTCTCATCATCCTCCTGGTGTCCAGTTCTCAGAGTTAGCTTGAGTGTCTCCTGTACAGGCACTCGCAGCAGAACCCAGGCTGCCCTGAAAGTCCTACCACGCAGGACTTCCCTTTAGCCACTGCAGGCAGCTCCATCGTGGGATAGCAGGCCCATGATGGGGCAGCTCAGCAGACTGTACTGCAAGACAAACATAAGCGGCTGTGGCAGGCCTCTGGTCTAGAGCAGGCCCAGAGCCAGCAGGGGCCTTCCCAGGTCCCAGGTTCTTCAGAAGCACGTTCTTCGAACAGTCAGTGACTCAGTAAGCCGCTTACTCAGGTTCTGGGTGGCCTGCAAGCCTGTGATGCCTGGTGTGTCATGAAGATGACCGTGAAACCGTTCTGGTTTCAGCTGTTGGTACAGTAAAGTGCCCGACTATTTTGTACATTCCAGGACATTAAAATATCATGCCCATTTTGATAAGTATAGAAGTAATTTCTTTTGCTTAGAAAAATGTAATAATAGCATTAAAATGTCAAAGGAGAATAATGCTTTACTCCTTTCTATTTCACTTTCTAGACTTGAAATGATGGCCTATAGAGACATTCTGTCCTGTTGTTTCTAGTAATGGTCATTGTTAAGGTCTAATGTCATTTCCCTTAAACTTGTTGCTTGGTGTCTTACCAGATGAACTCTATGGGAACAACCTGATGTCCACTGTGGTCGACAGCTGCAACTGCTCAGACTCCAGCGACATTGAACTGAGCGATGACTGGGCTGCCAAGAAATCTCCCAAAATCTCCCAAGCGAGCAAGTCACCCAAACTCCCACGGTAATCTTGCTTCTCAGGGTGTTTGCCTCTTTTTTGTGTCCCCGGAGGTATACCTGTGTTGTGCCTACAGCAGAATCCTCTTGAAACCGACACCAAGAGAGCATAAGGCCACATCCCCGGGACCTTTCATCTAGAAGATTGGCCTGCAGTGGCTATGGCTCTCCTTTCTCAGTTCTTCAGGACAGAAAAAGATACCCAGTAGGAAGTTTGCTAAACTCCAGGATTTCTCTAGGGGTCAGCTCTGATGGTGGGTGGCATGGGGTGGTCAGAACTCTCTGGCTTACTTATTTTTTCTTCCAGTTTGAGAAAAATAAGAAAAAGGTTTTACAGTATAAGTAATGTGTTGGAGAGAACACCAAATTCAATGCCAATTAATGCTGTAATTGGGGAAAAAATAGTAAACCAAAGAAAACTTTAGGCCCTTGTAAAGGTTTGTTTTAAAGAATGGTGAAGAGCTCAGAGTAAGTGGAAGGGCTGTGGTGTCCCAGATGAGAAGCATCACCTTTCTCATCCTGGTTCCGCCCCCGCCCCCCCCCACCACCCCGTGGGCCATGTGAAAGGACAAAGCCTGCAGTAGACAGTATCCTTGTCTGTAGAAGCTCATGGTGGACCAGATCTTCACTAAAGACCCCTTCTAGCTCTAAATTCTGTGGTGCTGTGCAAGATGAAAGTACAGCTGGCATACAGACACATAGCTGTCCAGATTATTAACAAAATTCATTCGGTAAGGCAGTGTACTCACCTCCCAGTTGAAGTTAACATTCCATTGTCCTAGATAGTTCTTGTGCCCCTCCCATCTGATACCTGGTCCCTATTTTTTTTTTAAGTATATTTTATTGATTATGCTATTACAGCTGTCCCATTTTTTTCTCCCCCTTCTCCCCCTCCTCCCTGAACTCCCCCTTCCTCTACCATTTCCTGGCCCCCCACACATACCACCTAAATTCATGTCCATGGGTCGTACATATAAGTTCTTTGGCTTTTCATTTTCTATACTATTCTTAAGCTCCCCCTGTCTATTTTGTGCTTACCAATTATGCTTGTTATTCCCTGTACCTTTCCCCCTCATTCTCTCCCTCCCCCTCCCCACTGATAACCCTCCATGTGATCTCCATTTCTGTGATTCCTTCCTGTTCTAGTTGCTTAGTTTTTGTTTTTGTTTGGTTTTTAGGTTCAGTTGTTGATAGTTGTGAGTTTGTTGTCATTTTACTGGTCATAGTTTTTGATGTCTTCAGTTTCTTAGATAAGTCCCTTTAACATTTCATATAATCCTGGGTTAGTGATGATGATCTCCTTTAACTTGACATTATCTGGGAAGCACTTTATCTGCCCTCCCGTTCTAAATGATAGCTCTGCTGGAGAGAGTCATTTTGGATGTAGGTCCTTGATTTTCATGACTTTGAATACTTCCTTCCAGCCTCTTCTTGCCTGTAAGGTTTCTTTTGAGAAATCAGCTGATTGTCTCATGGGAATTCTTTGTAGGTAACTCTTTCCTTTTCTCTTGCTGCTTTTAAGATTCTCTCCTATCTTCAGTCTTGGGTAACTTAATTATGATGTGTCGTGGTGTGTTTCTTCTTGGATCCAACTTCTTCAATGCTCTCTGAAAACCCTGGATTTGCATGTCTAGTTCCTTCGCCAGATTGGGGAAGTTTTTCTTCATTATTTGTTCAGATAAGTTTTCAGTTTCTTGCTCTTCCTCTTTTCCTTCTGGCATCTCTGTGATTCAGATGTTGGAACATTTAAAATTGTCTCAGAGGTTGCTCAGCCTGTCTTCATTTTTTTAATTCTATTTTCTTCATTCTGTTCTGATTGGATGTTTATTTCTTCCTTCTGGTCCGAGTCCTGGTTTCCTTCCCTTCATTGTTGGTTCCTTGTATATTTTTCTGTATTTCACTTTGTATAGCCTTCATTTCTTTATTTTGTGACCATAGTCAACCATTTCTGTGAGCATCCTGATTACCGATGTTTTGAACCCTGAATCTGATAGGTTGTCTATCTCCTCATCACTTAGTTCTTTTTCTGGAGTTTTGATCTGTTCTTTCGTTTGGGCCATATTTCTTTGTCTTTGTGTACCTGTTAAACGTTGTAAGAGGCGGAGCCTTAGGTATTCACCAGGGCAGGGCAACCCACATCACTGTGTTGTGGTGCAGTCTAGGCAGTCTAGTTGAATGTTTCTTCTTTAACATCTTGTTGTCAGACTTCCATGCAGTTCAATTTTCTGGCAGTTCTGGTTACTTTTTGTTTTTAAATTGGTTTTTATCCTTCTTTTGGTTGTGTGAGGAAGCAAACCGTGTCTACCTACACCTCCATCTTGGCCAGAACTCCTGATACCTGCTCTCTAGATTAATCACTGTTCTAATTTCTGTCACCATAGACTAGTTTTGCTTCCTCTTGATCTTCACATAAATGGAGCCAAACAATATATACTCTTTTTTTTCTCAGTGTAATGATTTTGAGGTTTACTCATGCTGTTGTGTCTATCAGTAGTTTTCCCTTTTTTGTGCTACGAAATTCCAGTGTAGTGAATATACTACAGTTTGTTTATGCTATCTCCAATTCATGGATATTTGGTGGTTTACAGTTTTGGTCTGTGATGAATGAAACCATTGTGGACCTTCTTATATGTGACTTTTTATAGGCATGTGCAAACGTTCATCTCAGACATGTACTTATAAGGGGAAGCTGCAGGGAATGGGGTAGGTACATATTTACCTTTAGCGGAAACTGCCAGTGTTCCCAAGTGCCTGTGCAACAAGTGCTTGTGCCAAGTGCTTGTGAATCCCCACCAGCAGTGCATGAGAGTGCCAGCTGCCCTTACACTCAACCTGCAGTGGTCACTTCTAAAAAGTAATGTTACCCATTTTAGTGGGTGTGCAGTGATGTCTCATTGTAGTTTAATCCTAATATCTCCAGTGATTGATGATGCCAAGAAGCTTTTTATATCTTTATTGGCCATTTGGGCATCTTCGTTTGTGAAGTGTCTGTTGAAGTCTTTGGCCCATTTGTTGCAGAGTACTTTTGCCTGTATTGAGTTGTAGGATTCTTTATTCTAGCTGTGACTCCTTTGTCAAGCATATGCTACACTACCATTGAGTCTAAAACATATAGGAATTTCTTCTATTATGTTTAGTGCTTTTTGTGCCTTATTTAGGAAATCTATGTTTACTGTGAGGTCATGAGGCATTCTAGAAGCTTTATAGTTTTAGCTTTCACACTTGGATCTCAGGTTAATGTTTGCGAATAGTGGGAGTTAGAGGTAAATGTTAATTCCTTCCCATATAGCTATCTAGTTGCTACAGCAATCTAATTAACTTATTTTTTCATTTTTGTTCTCAGTTTGTTAAAACTGCAAATAAAATTGTGAATGTTCCTACACTCTGCAGTGTTTCATCTTTTCATATTATCAGTACTTAAGCAGAGAGGACATGTAACACATTAAGCAAGTAAATCCTTCTCCTGTGAATGCCCTTTTAAGGTTTCTGGATGTTGTTATCCCCATAATTAGTCCCCCTTCCTTCTGTCCTTCCCTGCGTTGAATCCCCTTCATGCAGCAGGCGGGTTAATCTCCTCACACGGAGCTTTAACCAGCTCAGTCTCCTGGCCTCCTCTCCCATGAGTGTGCCAGCCGTCTTATCAGGCCAGACAGTATATGTGAGGCTTAATGCCTTTCTTTCGTAGAATGTCATCGACCTTACCGTGTTCATTTTTATAACACTCTCTTTGGGTTATATTGGCATTAAGCACATATGTCCCCATGTTACAAACAGAGGAACTGAGGACCACAGAGCAAAGGATCAAAAAGCAGCAGAACTGATTCAATTTAAATATTGCAGGCATGAAATTCTAAGTAAGTCTGTTGAAATCCAAGTATACTAGGATTATAAAGTCATTGTGGCCGTAAGGTGAGAAATGACTCTTCCCACCTGCCATTTCCTTATTACAAGTCAGTAGAAAGTAAAAGAGAGTTAATTCTCTAAAGTTCCATACAAATGAATCACTTGATCTGATCTCACTGTATGTATTTTAAAATGTTATTCAGTATACATTTATGTCCTCCTTTTCTCCTGTTCATATAGCAAAAACAGGCGGGAGGAACTTGGTTAAATTAAGGGGCCTGGCTCCTAAGAATGTGACACCCATGGGTGACTACTGGTAGATGAAGGGATGTGCCAGGAGTGCCTTCCCTGCTTTGGGTGTCTGACCCTCCTGCCTCATCTCCACAGGATCAACATCGAGGCTCGGAAGTCTCCCAAGCTGTCCCGGGCTGCTCAGGAGATGTCCAGGTCCCCACGGTTGCCCATTCGCAAGCCCTCCGTCAGCTCTCCCAGCCTGACACGAAGAGAGTTTCCCTTTGAGGACATCACTCAGGTAGTGTCTGTGTTCTGGGTTGGTCACATGCACTGATGCGCCACAGTGCTTCTTCCCCTCCCCAGTGTGTGCTTTGCCCTCCCAACCTGAGAAGCACAGTTTGGTGAACCTCTGTTTAAAGTGGGTGCCTGACATGCTGCAGTTTGCTTCTGGTGTTCAGAGAGATGGAACGAAGTAGGGAATGTGCATTTCCGCCTGTGAACGCCTGTGGCTTTTTAAGCAGTAAGTGTTTATTTAATAGGAAATATGAAAATAGTGATGTTTCTTTCCTTTTTTCCTCCCACAGCACAACTATCTTGCTCAGGTTACGTCTAATATCTGGGGAACCAAATTTAAGATCGTGGGCTTGGCTCCTTTCCTGCCGACCAACCTTGGTGCAGGTGAGACCACATCCGGTTCTTTGTCTGCTGTCCCAGTTGAAACTCAGACTGAGAAAAACAATTTCAACCTTTGGGGGCCTAAAGTAGAAAATAAGCTCATTGACATCAAAAAATTAACATGCATCTTACCTCCAGACTTTGACTCCAGCCACTGTGACTTCAACAAAAAGTAGAATAATCACTCAAATTGGGTTTGTTTTTTTTCCAGTAGTGCTTTCATTTTTTAAAAATATCATCCTCAACTTATAAAAAAATGACAGAAATAGTCAAAATCTCTATCAAAGTTCTTGGAGGTTTCTGGCTATTTTGATTTCTGGCCTTTCACTGTCGGCAGATTTTGGTACCAGTGTCCTTAGATTCTGGAGTTAAAAGAAACTCCTAAAGAAAGCACTAGACTATAAGAAGATCCTGGCTGACTATGAGCACAGTTAGTGGCCAGTCTTTACAGGCATCATTTCTAAGTACCAAATAAATGTCCTGTCCGTGAAAGTGTGGGCCCGTGAGGAAGATGGAAACAAGGGAGTCCAAAAGCAGGCTAGAACACAGGCAGTATGTTCCCATCCATGCTCCGGATGGCCGGAACGAGAAATGCTGACTGATCCTGGTTGCTCCGAGACAGGACAGTGTGGAATGGCAGGAGGCCCTTTTCGATGTTCCTTCCTCCTGTGGGCCCAGGAGCTGTGTTGTGTCCCCACCTTGCTAGACCACCTAAGTATTTAATGTGCACATGTGTCCCTGGACAGCCAGCTTAGCCAGGCGAGGTCCGCCTGTGGCTGGTGGCCCCATCTGGAATGCACTGTGTAACCTACTAGAAATGATTTTTGAAAAATTCTGAATCTGCCTCTGAGAGTTGTTTCAGATACTCTTAGATCTTTTGAAATAAATTATTTTTGCAAATCAGATGTTAAAAAGAGCCATTGCTGTATCTGCCTCTTTAGAGATTTACTAGTGCTGTGTTTGGATTCTCCATTTTGAGGTTTCTCAGCTAGCAGAAAAAGAGAATAAATATAAGACATAAAATTGACCTAGGAAATAACAGTAGACTGTCCCTGTACATAATGCAGACAAATCTTAGAATATTTTCAAACACCTGCAAACTTGCTGATGAACACAAAGGCTATTCCTCAGCTATTCAGCAGTGCCCTCCTGATGTGTACAGTTGATTCTCACCATCATGGTACATGGGGCACAATTACCCACATCAGTAAGCTGAGAACTTAGCCATCTGCCCCGGCAAACACTGAAGAAAGGAGTGGAGGTCAGAATTGATTTAATGGGTCTCTTCATTCTGCCCTTTTCCTTGAATGCTGGGTAGAGCCACAAGCACGTCAACAAGGGCCCTCAGAGGGCTTGTAGGTGCCTCTGAGGCCCCCATTGCTCCCACATGAGGAACCTGAATGCCCGAGACCAGAGCTCTGTGGGGCTGCAACGGAGTCCCTGTCCAGACCACTGACCTCTTTAAAAAGAGTGTTTGAGATGTGCTATTCCTTTATCAAGCTAAGAGTTTTCCACTCGATTCTGCTGAAGAAAGGAAGTTGAGTCTTGGGTTCTGGAAGGTATATTCCATATGGCACCCTATTAAATAATCTTTGACACTCGAGTGGATTTAAAAACTAAGTGCTAGTCACATACTGGATAATTTGTTTCTTGTAAATAAAATAATTAGCCATGTAATTTTTTCATTTTTAATTCATTGTATTTATTAATTTTAAAAAATGGAATAAATTCAAAAGATTTAGAATAGTACAGTGAAATCTCTCATTCTCACCCCCAGCTACCTACTTTTTTTTACCCTGGAAACAACTGTTGTTATTTTTTTAATTCCTCCTGAGATTTTCTTTTCTTTTTCTTTTTTTTTTTTTTATCCTCACCTAAGGACATTTTTTCATTGCTTTTTAGAGAGAGAGGAGGGGGAAACAGAAACATCGATGTGAGATAGAAACATCAATTAGTTGTCCCCCACCCCGCATGCACCCCGACCAGGGAGTGAACCTGCAACTCAGGCATGTGCCCTGACTGGAATTGAATCCACAGCCTTTCAGTTTAAAGGATGATGCTCTGACCAGCTGAGCTGCACTGGGCAGGGCCCTCCTGAGATTTTTTATTTTATTTCTGCTTATTAATATGAATGACAAAGAATATCATTTTAATATATTAGCTCTTAAGCTATATGAAACCATCCAGAATTTTAAAACCAAAATTCATGCTCTTGCCTATGGGCAGTAGAAGAGAGCACATGACTAATACTTCTGATGACCACTGGGTCAGATTGCCGTCTGTCTCAGCACACGCCAGTCCCAGCACCAGCCGCACACGGGACTTCAGAAAAGAAGGCCTGCTGTGTGGTGGGAGTACCAGCAGTGGGCTGCCTGGCCTTCAGGGGCGGCAGCTCTGGAGAGAGAATTTGGCTTTTCTCAACAGAGCAGTAAAACTGGCAGTAATAATAAGAGAACTTCTGCATAGCTCACAGGAAAGCATATTGAACATAAAAATTGACAGGCAACTTCATCCTGATTTTAACCTACTGTGAAACTTAAATTCACATTCATTATTTTTTAACTTATTTTGTCTCCTCTAAATATTTTAGTTGCAACCTGGGTTTTTTTCTTAAATATCCCTGTTACTCAAGTGAATCTAGGTCATGTGGAAGTTCCTGATAAACCTCTATACTGATTATGAAACTGAAATTGAAGTCATTGAGAATTCAGTCCTGAATAAAGGCAGCGTTTTGTTCCTGCCCGATCCATGTCACCCCTTAGCTCGTGGTCGCTCTCCAACAGCTCCTTGGTGGCCCCAGAGTGCCCTGAGCTTGGCAGTCTGGTTATCACAACTATTTTCACTAGATTATCCTTCTGATTTACAGATGAAGTTGTTTTTTTTTTTTTTTTTAACATATCTGTCATGTCCCAGCTCATTACAGAAAAGAATTTATAGATTTTTTGACATTTTGAGTGTGTGGTTCAACAGACAAACCATTGGCAAAGTGGCTGGGCTAGACTGAGTATTCGGTGTCCCTGAACCCAGACTGGCTCTGGGGTGGCTGGGCGTGCCCAGGGAGAGGTGGAGAGCGCCTTTCAGCCCTGCCCTGCCTGTGCACGCCTGTGCCCTCAAGGCAGGGAAACTGCCGCTCCTTCCTCCTGCTGGGATCCTGGTGACTCCTTGGCTCTCGTCCTCCTGTCTCTGCTGACTGTCCCTCCTCCTCCTGCCAGTGATCTACAAAACCAGCCTCCTGCACCTCCAGCCACGGCAGATGACCATTTATCTCCCAGAGGTTCGGAAGGTTTCCATGGACTACGTGAACTTACCTGTCTTCAACCCAAATGTGTTCAGTGAAGATGAAGATGACTTACCAGGTGTGTTCACATGCGTTACCTGGTTTGCCATGAGCTTTCTCAGTGAGCTGTGACGGGACAGAGTGGTTGTTGCTTCACAGCCTCTTTGGGAGCTTCCCAAGAGAAATCTGAAAATGGCAGGGAGAGACCAAAGAGGCAGGCCACTCCAGGTGGGTAGGTGGCAGCCTTAGTGAGCACGGAACTGACAAGGCTTATTTGGACGGCTATAAGACTGGCAGGTTTCCGCACCCACGGCCAGAGTCTTGGAAGTGGGTGTGGAGCCCCTGAGATCAGTCACATGTACCATCTGGA
Source organism: Tonatia bakeri (assembly GCA_004024845.1). Classification (NCBI taxonomy): domain Eukaryota; kingdom Metazoa; phylum Chordata; class Mammalia; order Chiroptera; family Phyllostomidae; genus Tonatia; species Tonatia bakeri. The sequence continues at coordinate 128,975 of PVIA01000860.1, forward strand.
TAGTCTCAAAGCCACATTTCTGTCTCAAGGCTCTATCCTTGCAGTAGCTTCTAGGAGTGGGAAGGGCAAAGAGAATGCATGTTCTGGGGTCCGGGGCGGGGAGCCTCTAGTTGCCTGGGCCCAACTCTCAGGTCAGCGGGTGGTGGTCTCATCTCCTGGGAAAACTCCAATGGGATTACAGTATGGCAGCCTGTGCCTGCTGCCTCTGTTTGGGATAGGTGTGACTTCTCAGTGAGGTTGCTGATGTGGTGGCATGACACCGGAAGAAGGTCACGTGCCATCAGTCGTTGGGGGAAGAGGGAAGCAACCAGAGCATGGACTAAGGTGGCCGCATGCCTCATGTTCACAGAGCACTTGCACCATCTGTTCCGCCCGCACAGCAGTCTTAGCCGTGTGCAGGCACAGAGACGTCGGGGGCTGTCAGGACTTGATCACATCAGAACTGCGCCCCAGCCTTGTTGACCCTGGGCTAGCCCTTATCCTTTAGTCCCTGCTTAGAACAGGGCATCACTTGAATGATCCTGTGGTTCCCACAGAGCCCAGTGTCTCCGGGTCAAAAACCTGTACATTTAAACACCTCCCAGAGTGGAATACAGGTCTTAGTGTATAGAAGCCTGGTCTGAGTTAGAAGTAAAATCTGGCACATGTTTTTAAAATCCCAGGTTACAAAATTTTCAAATATCTGTAGTGATTTCTAGAGGGGGACCCTATTTTGATTAATAAATTAGAGTGATTTCTAATTAGTCTTCCAGTTACTTGTATGTAACTTGTATGTAACTTGAGTTACTTCTCAAGGAAGTCCACCTTCAGTGTTACAAATACTGGAGAGACTCCTCTGCTTTCACCCAGGCACGGTTCTGAGAGGCTCTGGCTTCTGAGCCAGAGGAGCCCTGTGTTCTCCTTTGTCTGAGGACCCGTGGTCCTCACATGGGACAGGGAGGGACATGCACCCCATTTAGGGTCTGGGCTTGGGGAGGTGGCTTACCTTCTTTCAGCCCAGGTTTGTACCTGTCAAATGATCTGTCCTGTGCTTCCTGATGGGAGCCATCATGGGTGGAACCCATATTCTAGACTACCGACCGCAGTCCTAATGTGAGAGGTTTGCAACCACAAACCTGCAGTGGGGTGGAGCCCTGCCCACCCGAGCCCTGCCCACCTGAGCTTTATGGCTAGTCCCCTGCTGTTTCACCACCTTGGATGTGGAGGTCTCCCTTACATGGTCCCCTGCACTCCCTCCCTGCTCTCTGTTGCTCTGCCATTCTTGTCTGTGGTCCTGGGGAGAGGAGGTAACACTTTGTCTCAGGACTTACACTTAATGCTGTCAATACAGCAAAGAAACTGTCCTTTAGCAGGGACGATGCCCGCCCTCCCAGGCAGAGAACCTCGGGAAGAGGGGTCTGAACAGGGACACTAGAGAACTTGAGACAGGGCCCAGACCCGTGCAGCCAGGTGGGAGTGCATCTCACTAGTGGTGAAGGGAGCGCATTTCTTACAGGCACCAAGGGTGGGCTCAGCTTTTGATGAACCAGTTGGCCTCATTCTATAGTTCTGGTGAGAGGTCATCCAGCTTTTATAATTACTGTGTTAAATCCTATTTCCTGCTTAGTACTAGTTGCCACACAGTACTCAGAAAGGCCCAGGCGAGCAAGTTGCTCGATGGGCACTTTAGACAGGGCGGTGCAGAATAGGGGCTCTGAGCACTTGCCAGTGTGTGCAGGTCATTGCTCAAGTGTGTGCTGAGGTCCTGCCTCACACAGACAAAATGTGTTCACAGGGTTTCATTCAGTGTGGCTCCACCTTAGATACTGTTTGCAGTGCTGAAAACAGATAAATCGGGAAATAAGCTTTCCCCTAATCTTCAGATTTCCTAAGGATTCTTTTCATTGGTTTCTTCACTCCATTTCACATGGTTCTATTTATAGGAACTTAATTTACATAGGATTACCAGATAGAGGTATGCAGTCTGCTGCAGTCACATCCTACAGTGACCAGTCCATTACCATGGATAAACCTACCTGGAATATCATGAGTGAAAACCGACTTTAAACAATTAAGTGTCTGCCACAGTACATTTGAGCACATGGTACCAAACCGAGAAGGCTTGAGTGTGTTCATTGGAAAGCCCTGACAATGTCCTTAGCTAAGGGGCAGCCGGCAGGTTGCCCTGCAGGACCCACCAATTGCCTGGGTGCCCTTTCAGAAACACCAGAGAAGCCTTATGTAACTTGTGTGAACAGTCTAGCTCTCCCCAAAGACATCTCCATCTATAGCAATGTCACTTTGTATGCAAAAGACTGGATGAGTTGAGAGGTGTTTCTTATTCAGACCCAGTTTCATTGCACGATTTTGTAAGCAGCTTGTTTTTCTCACTTCTAGTGACAGGAGCATCTGGCGTGCCTGAGAACAACCCACCCTGTACCGTGAACATCCCTATCGCGCCCATTCACAGTTCTGCTCAGGCTATGTCCCCCACACAGAGCATTGGCCTGGTGCAATCCCTGCTGGCCAATCAGAACGTGCAGCTGGATGTCCTGACCAATCAGACCACCACTGTGGGCGCAGCTGAGCATGCAAGTGAGAATGCCAACCAGTACCCAGTCTCCAACCGCTACTCCAGCCCTGGACAGGTGATCTTTGGCGGAGTGGAGATGGGCCGTGTGATCCCAAGCGCCCCACAGCTGTCCCTGCCGCCACCCCTGCAGGGGGCGGTCACGCTGTCAGTGGTGGAGCTGGGAGACCGTGAGCATGAGCACCTGCAGAAGCCAGCCAAGGCGCTGCGACCCACGCAGCTGACTGCCGAGGGGGATGCCGTGGTATTCGGCGCCCCCCAGGAGGTCCAAGTGGCCAAGTTGAACCCCCCACCGCCTTACCCAGGAACCATCCCCGCTGCCCCCACCACTGCAGCGCCGCCACCCCCACAGCCCCCTGTGGACATGTGCTTGAAGAAGGGCGACTTCTCGCTGTACCCCACCGCGGTGCATTACCAGCCACCCCTGGGCTACGAGAGGATTACCACCTTCGACAGCAGCGGCAATGTGGAGGAGGTGTGCCGGCCCCGGACACGGATGCTGTGCTCGCAGAATACCTACACACTCCCTGGCCCTGGCAGCTCAGCCACCTTGAGGCTCACCGCCACAGAGAAGAAGGTGCCCCAGCCCTGCACCAGTGCCACCCTGAACCGTCTGACAGTCCCGCGTTACTCCATCCCCGCTGGCGACCCACCCCCATATCCTGACCTGGCTGGCCCGCTTGTCCCGGGCCGGGTGGCAGCACAGCGGCTGGACAGCGGCCTCATCCATGCCACGCTGCGCAGGAATAACCGCGATGTGGTACTCAAGGCTGCAGTTCCAGCTGAGTCTCTACGGGCCCTGCCACAGCACCTACCCTTACAGCACCCGGCCAAGCCCAAGGGCATAGTGCAGTTCCCTGCTCGACCCCAGGCTGCCCTCTACACCTGCAGTCAGTGTAGCAGTGGGGGTGTAGCAGGGCGGCCCGAGCAGGGCACAGGGGCTGCACATGCAGCTGGCACCTCCCCTCTGGCCTCACAGTCGCAGTCGTCCTACAGCCTCCTGAGCCCACCTGATGGCGCCCGCGAGCGCACCGACTATGTCAACTCGGCCTTCACTGAGGACGAGGCGCTAGCCCACCACTTGCCAGCGGAGAAGCCCCTGAGGCACCCTGTGCTGCCTGACGCCACTGTGGCTGTGAAACGGCCACCCCCTTACCATTGGGACACTGTGCTGGGGGAGGACATTTGGGTGCCTCAGGAAAGGACAGGACAGTCTGGAGTGTCCAACCCGCTGAAATTGTCCCCTCTGGTGGTAGGTCAAGGCCAGCACCTGGATGTGTCCCGAATGCCCTTTGTCTCCCCTAAGTCTCCCACCAGCCCTACTGCCACTTTCCAAACAGGCTTTGGGATGGGAGTGCCATATCCTGGAAGCTATACCAACCCTCCTTTGCCAGGAGTGCAGGCTCCCTGCTCCCCAAAAGGCACCCTCTCTCCAACACGGTTTGTGCAACAGGAGCCCGCGATGGTCCTGCAGTCGGCCTACCCGCCCAGCCTGGCCTACTGCACCTTGCCGCCCATGTATCCTGGAAGCAGCACGTGCTCGAGTTTACAGCTGCCATCCATCGCCTTGCACCCCTGGAATTCCTACAGTGCATGCCCGCCCATGCAGAACCCCCAGGGCACTCTCCCCACCAAGGCACACTTGCTTGTGGAGAAGCCCCTTGTGTCCCCACCATCCTCTGACCTCCAAAGCCACCTGGGGGCAGAGGTGATGGTAGAGACCACAGACAATTTCCAGGAGGTTCTCTCCCTGACGGAAAGCCCAGTTCCTCAGCGGACAGAGAAATTTGGAAAGAAGAACCGGAAGCGCCTGGACAGCCGGGCAGAGGAAGGAAACGTCCAGGCCATCACTGAGGGCAAGGTGAAGAAGGAGGCTCGAACTCTGAGTGACTTCAATTCTCTGATCTCCAGCCCCCGCCTGGGGAGAGAGAAGAAGAAAGTGAAGAGTCAGAAAGACCAGCTGAAGTCAAAGAAGTTGAATAAGACGAACGAGTTCCAGGACAGCTCGGAGAGCGAGCCAGAGCTGTTCATCAGTGGGGATGAGCTGATGAACCAGAGCCAGGGCAGCAAGAAGGGCTGGAAGAGCAAGAGGAGCCTGCGGACGGCCAGCGAGCTGGAGGAGTTCAAGTGCCGGAAAGCCAGTGAGCGAGAGGACGGGCGGCTGGGCAGCCAGGGCTTCGTGTACGTCATGGCCAACAAGCAGCCTCTCTGGAATGAAGCCACCCAGGTGTACCAGCTGGACTTCGGGGGGCGTGTGACCCAGGAGTCGGCCAAGAACTTCCAGATCGAGCTGGAGGGGCGGCAGGTAAGGGTGTCCCAGGGCCTTCCTGGTCTTCAGCAGGTCTCTGTGGGCTTTTCAAACTGCGTGAAGGGTCTCGGTGCTTTGCCCTTCGAGGAGCATTTTCCAAAGGCCGCCTGGGAAATGTGGAAAACAACTGATCCTCTTAGATGGGGCCAGACTAACTGGGCGTGCCTTGGGCATGAGTTCTTACCCCCCTTCTGCCCCTCCAAGTTTTATCAGTAGTCACCAGCTACCTCGTTGTGTCAGTGAGTATGTTCCAGCTGAGCCATGGGGTAGGGTTCAGTTACATTCCTTTTTTATTGTGTAGCTTTTTCCCTAAACGTAATAATCACCCAGTTGTGTTCACTTATTTCTCCATGTATTTATTGTTAAGTCGTTCCCTGGTTCTGTGGCAGCGTGTAAATCTTCTCTTAGTACAGTTAAACACTATGGGTGATTTGTCAGTTCTTCCTGCTCCACCCGTCGCTTCCTGTGGCGCTGCTGCAGAGCTGTTTCTCTGGGACTGCCCATCTCCCCATCCCAGGAATTCCCTTCACCTCTCATATTTAAATTTCATTTTCATTAATTCACATGACAAGTATTTATTGAGTACCTGCTATATGCTTGGCAATCTTCTGAGTAAGGAATTGGCAGACTGGCCCACAGGCTGGACTGCTTCCTCTTTTTATCAAGTTCTGTTGTGACACAGCCACGCCCATCCACTTATGCATTCTCTGTGGCTGCTTTCACCCTATAGCAGCAGAGTTAAGTATTTGTGGTGACCCTGGCCTGTGGCTCAGTTGGCTAGAGCATCATCCTGTCCAGCAAAAGGTTGCTGGTTTGATTCCAGGTCAGGGCAAATAATTAGGTTGCAGGTTTGATCCTCGGTCGGAGCATGTACAGCAGGCAACCAATTAATGTTTCTCTCTCTCATCAATGTTTTTCTCTCTCTTCTTCCCTTCCTCTCCCTGTCTAAAATTCACTTTAAAATTTTTTTTAAAAATCACACACAAGTTCATATATGTAATATACTGTCACAGTTATGCGGTGGTCCCCGTAGTCCTGAAAGGGGAGGAAAGCGGGCCCGGGAGGTGAGCGCGATGGGAAGGAGGCGTGCTGGGTTCTCTCTCTCAGCAGTAACATTTGGCAATGACAGTTGATATTTCTCTTAAGCCTCTTTCGTCTATAGATTCTTTTTTTTTTTTTTTTTTTTTAACTTTCTCCTGTTTTTCCTTGTGAGGAAACCACTTCATTGACCAGGGGAGCTTCTCCCACCCTGAATTTTACTCATTGCCTTCCCCACTGTGTTGTTTAACATGTTTTCTGTTCCTCGGTTTCTGACAAACTCATGATTAGGTGCAGAAGCCTGCCGCAGTCACTTTGTTGGCAGAAGTGCCTTACAGATTGTGCTGTCTGCCTCTGTTGGGAGCCACACAGACCTGCTCGCCCTGTCCCGCCTTGTTTTCCTTTAACACCTTTGCTTCAATCCCCACCCTCCTCAGGTGATGCAGTTTGGAAGGATCGACGGCAACGCGTACATCCTGGACTTCCAGTACCCCTTCTCAGCCGTGCAGGCCTTTGCGGTTGCCCTGGCCAACGTAACTCAGCGCCTCAAGTGAGACAAAGGACCCTCTTCGGAGAGGTCCCATCCGGATGCTGGAGGAGCCTACATGGGGCGTGGGTGCCTGGGGGACCAGAAGACAAGAGCCAACTGGAAAAGTCTGTCAGGCCCAGGGGAGGGCACTGACCTTTAGCATTGTCATTTGTTTGGGCTTTTATTATTCCTTATTGTCTTTCTTCTTTCTTTTTAATCAAGCAAAACAGAATACAGGAGAGTGGTGTATAGCAGCAAAGGGGCCAGGCACCTGGTGTTTTTTTTAGAAATGTAATTGCTGTGGTCACACCCCACTGGGTTTGCTTATGCCTGCTAAGGACCAGGGGCCCCCAGCCCCTGAGGAGGACAGACTGCCTTATGTAGCCTGCTATTCTTTCAGACTCAAGGAGTGTGCATTCTTTTCATTCTCTACAACATCCCTAGTGTAAAAACAAAAAACTTTTTAAAAAAACACAACCAAAAATTCTAAAGGTACAGGTTCTATTGGGGGCTGGCATTTAACTCACACATTATGTCACTCCCCCAAAGGCGACTTGGTTAATGAAAGGTATTTTGGCAAATGCACTATTTGACTAATAAAAGTAGGCTTTTTATGGGGTTGCCGTTACCAGGTGTGAACACAATGTGCTCCTGATGGTGTGGGGGAAGGGATGATGGGTGAGAACAAATCCCCTGCACATGTACAAGGGCTATGCTCCTCTCAGGAGGATGTTTACACTGAAGACTCCACTAGTTTTATAACACGTCCAAGTCCCACAGGTTTGGTACATCTGTCTGACGGGAGGAGCGGGAGACAGATGTGGACCAGTCCCAGTGTGTGGGTGCGGGGGCAGCAGCTGTCTCAGTGAGAGCCACGGCGAATCACTGGGAGCCCACTTGCTGAGAATTAGTGTTTATCTCTTCTCCCTTTTATTGCTGGGTCTGGAAACGTGACTGGAAACATCATCTTTCCCATCAGACCACACTGTCCTGCACTTCTAAAGCACTGATGGTGCCACTTCGAAAGCTCTCCTTTCCTCTTCTCAGCTACGTTAAAATTCAATTGACTAGAAATGTTTTCAACAGATTAGAAATGTAAGCAAAAAATCTTCAGCATTTGCCAGGGTATGAAGAGAGAGTTACAGTAAACTCTTTCACGGAAGTCCCACAGTCTTCCCTAGGAAAAAGTTGCTTGTTAACTGTGTGGACTGTTCACTAAGGAGGCACACCACTGGGACAGCAAGGTGGAAATTACAGTGTCTGTGGTAGTTGGCTGACTACTGTTTGTTAATTGCAAAAAATCTGCCGAGGTTATCTCTTTCCACCTCACCTCATCCTCAGGGGACACCGTGGGCAGTGTCCAGCCCTGGTGACAAGACCCAGTTCATTGTTTTCAGTTGTTCAGTGTGATGTTGTCTAGGTCAGGAGCACAAGCGCTACCCTAAGTTTGGGTTTTGTATGAAAACACAAAAGTGGAAAATACTACAGAAAATCATTTCAAAAAATTCTTCTAATTCCCTACTTTCACTTTAAAATATTTTTTAATTTTTTTTAAATATCTTTTTAAGTCCCTGTTTTGGTTTAAAAATTAGAGGAGAAACCATTCCATTCTTTTCCCAGAGCAGCCTCCCATCCATCACCCACCATTCTCTCCAGCCCCCAAAGAAACACAGAGGAGGATTTAAATAGGGTGAGGACATCGTCCAGCTGGGGCCAGAGCTTCCCATCTTATAGTTCAAAATAGTGGATCTGATTCTTGGTGGGTAAATTCTTCCAAAAAGAATGTAGTGATGCATTCAGATTTAAATAATTATTTTATGTGAGTTTTTGTAGTTTAAGATGATGTTTCAGTGGTTACTATTAGTTGTGCAATATGATTATAGCCTATTTCTAAAATAATTTAAGTACAATTCTCCGTTTTACTGTCCAAGAGAAAATTATTTATCTTGCTTTAATAGTGTTCTTAGGAATTTCTTTGTTACTATGTACTGGTGAGTTATGCCCATGCTATTATTTATTTAGGAAAATAGTTTGCTTGTAATGATTTACTGGGTAGCAGTATATTTTGCTGCAAGAAATAAAGAGGATACAATAGGGCCTTTGGGCGGGGGTTGGTTTTTTTGTGGGTTTTCTTTTTTGGACTGTTTATAATCTTTTCTAATTGGGAAATTTTTTTTCTGGGTTTTTGGGGTTGGGATTTTTTTTTTGCATTTTGCTTTTTTTGTGGTATTGATTATATATAAAGGAGATTTCTTTGAAATAATATATCTTAAAATATTTTCCTTACTTTTGAATATTTTTAATTAAAAGTGTGATATGAAATGAGAGAAGACTTATTAGAATGAGACTAGCAAAAGAAGAATTACTAGTGATAAGTTTCAGTTTTAAAATTCTAATTGGGCCCGGGCTGGTATAGCTCAGTGGATTGAGTGCTGGCCTGTGGACCAAAAGGTCGCCAGTTCAATTCTCAGTCGGGGCACATGGCAGGGTTGCAGGCCAGGTCCCCAGTAGGGGGTGCGTAAGAGACAACCACACATTGATGTTTCTCCCCCTCTCTTTCTCCTTCCCTTCCCCTCTCTCTAAAAATAAGTTTTAAAAAATCTTAACAAAAAAAAACAAAAAAACAAAAAAACAAAAAAAAACACAAAAAATACATTAAAAACTTAAATAAATAAAATTCTGATTGGTTTTTAAGATATAAAGACCATGAAAGGGGATACTTTTTAGAACTTAATAAGAGCAAATACAGGGGGAAATCCTTGGAGTTAGTGCTACTACAAATACATGTGAGAAGAAAACAAGAGTGTATGTAACAACTAATTAACTTACTAAGTTCTTACCCACTGCCCAACAAGCATCCCCTCCACATGGAGACAGAGGCCTCCATCTTGGATGCTTTTCACACGCGAGTGAGCCTCTGAGCGAGCAGCCGTCCCAGCCCGCCCCACCCCGAGGAGCAGGTAATTTCAGATGTGATGGTGATGCCTTTGCTTATTTTAAAAATTGTTTTGTCTCAATTTGTTAAATACTACTAAAGTCAGTACTTTCAGCAGCAGAATTCTACATGCTTTATGTTTATTAGCAGCAATTTATGAATATTAAAAAACCTTATTGAATCCCTACATTTAAAAATATTAGCCCAGTAAACAGTCAACTACATGAAAACTCCATGACTTTTTGAGGGAAGCAGCGTATTAACCAACATAAAAACCAATTTTAAATTTGTTTTAATCGTAACTTTATGAAACCAAAGGCACAAATTTGTATACACGTCCTCCACTGACTGTTCTGAAAAAACCGGTGAAGAGGAAGCAGAAATGTCATAGCTCTAATGGCAGTACAATTGTTAGCATTCTTCACCCATTGGCCATGGTGCCCTTGTCGAGTGTCCCATGAGGACGCGCAGGCACATGTGCATTGGTCCTGCCGTCAGAGCAGAAAGTCAGGAGACCCAGGATGGAGCCTGCCCCACCGCAGAGTTGCGAGGTGACTGTGGGCCCCCATCTGTCCATTTTCTACGCTCCTGTCCAGCTCCTCCCTCCACTGTACACACTCAGAAGGTATGTTTCAAAACCTGGCCTTTCTGGAGAGAAATGTTTCTTTTCCTGTGTTAATGAGGTATCTACTGAATGTAAGTCAGGCATTTAAAATAATATCTTTAGAAGATTCACCTCTAGAAAAATACATCTGGAATTGTGTTTGTTTTCATAAAATTACACAAAAGCACCAATTCCAGGTAAGTCAGAGGAGCCTCCCCACAGGTGCACCCTGCTCAGTGGTCGCCCTTGGGAACGGCCCTAAAAAAAGTCACCACCTGCCCCAAAGACCACAGAGTGGGTTGAAAACAGACAGAGTGTAGGCTGAGGCCGTCGGGGACCCTTGGGTGTGCACTGTGGTGCTGGGCTGCCTTCAAGCGGAGGTCCTGGGAAGGAGCCCGTGTGTCCTGGTGCGGGCCATCTGTCACTTGGCCAAGTCCATAGTTGTGAACAAAGTTAGTTGAGACAAATGTGTCAAAAATGTTGTTTGAGTTCTTGAGATTTTGTACTAGAACACAACTCAAAACTTCATCATTTGTGTATTTTCTATCTCCGACTGATAAAACTCTGAAGGGTTGTAGCTTATTTGATTTCATTTCTTTGGCGTTGTGCAATTTTCTTGTAGCTTTACTTGTACCTGTATTTTCTGTTCACAAGTTCTTTTAAAGGGGAGGGGTGGGGTTCTGAGATCTCATTTATCGTAGATAAAATGTTTTCTTTGGTGTCGTAGAAAAGCATGGGCTATGCGTTTGACTGAAAAAGGCACTACATTGTGTACCAAAGGGGTGTTGGTTTTGCGTTTGTTTATGAATGCATTATTTTGGTACTGAAAATTTGGACATAATTGCTGAGTTTCTCACTACTGGCCGTTTCTTTCTCCTTGTTTTTTTTTTAAACTGAGTGCACAGCACAGGGCACAGGCCCGGACCAGCCAGACCACCAGCCCGTTCTCGTCCGACCCCGGGGATGGCGTGCTGCCCGCTCGTGCCAGCCTGTTTTCAGTCCATCAGTTCCGCATCCGCTCTGTTTTACTTTCCAGGCAAGATCTGTTGAGGTGCCTAGTTGCATTCTAATGAGCTCACCCCAAATTGCCTCTCTTCTTATGTATTTTGTGTGTTAGACTGTGAGGAAGATGTTCTAGAAGGCATTCATGGTTTGCATTTAACATGGTGCAGTTTGTCCAAGTTCTTTTCTGTCTTTATAATTGAAATGGATTAATCTTATTTTTTTCTTGATGATTTGAAATTGTAAGAATTGTCCAGCTATTGCTTAATAAAATTTTGCATATCAAAAAATCATCTGATTGCTTGTGTGCTGAAATCACCAGTCTCCATTGGTATGACCCCCCTCCACCCCTGCCCAATTGCCCCTTTGATCCCTGGGTCACTGCCAGTGGCTGATGCCCTGAAATTCTTATAATTGCTGCTCTCTTCGGGAGGTCAGGGTTTGGGCTCTCTCACTGATGAGTTGGTTTGAGCTTGTGTTTGTTTTTTCGTTTTTCCCTGCTTTTGTGAGAGGACCACCCATGCAGGATGCAGCTGTTCTAGCACCTGCAAAATCAGAGGTGCAGAATACACTGACACCTTCTTTGTGTCTACACTGACACACTTACTAAACCTGGGTCTGTAAGTGTTAATATAGCTGTTAATTGTTACCGGTGAGTCTTAGTGCCCCACCTCACTCTGCCCGGGGAGGGAGTCGGGCTGGGGCTCATAGGAGGCTCCTCGGGAAACACTGGGCCTGGTGCACCTCTACAGAACTACCCCCTCTCTTTTCTCAGAGGTGACAATGGACATGCAGTCACTCAGCTTTGGGAGACAACTACAAACCACTGTCAATGCTCAAATTCTAAGCATGCATTAAGTTTTCAAATAATCATAGGACTATAAATCTGTGCTTTAAATAGTAGCAGTCACTTGAGGCTACCTGACCTGAATTCTGTAAGAATCAAAACATCTCTTGTGAAAGTTTGTGAACTTCAAGTCAATATTCATTGTATCTTTATCATTTAAACCAGGTAGTGAGTAAACCTGGTGGAAAATACATCCCCACTTTTCCCAAAAAGCAAGGGACCAACACCTTACCAGCAGTCTGGGGCTGGGTCTCTGCTAAGGAGCCATGTCTAGGATCACTGTCCCCACCAGCCCCGTGGGCAGCGTTAGGGCCATTCACTCAGTGCGAGTCGGCATCTCCAGAAGAGATTTGTTTTTAAAGCCCTGGGAAGAAAACTTAGCAAATCCCCTTCCTCTACAAACTTATTTTGAAAAGGATGCGTGCTCTTTTTATTCTAGTGTTCAGTATTCTTTTCCTGGTAGCATTAAGAGAATCTGTTTAGCTCTTGCACCTTCGCCCCAAAAACTCATTGTAGGAGAGAAATGACTGCCTCATGGAGCCTGCATTGCAATTTTCCAAGAGTGCACTGCTGAATCTCCAAGCTCCATTATGTAGTGAATACCTTTTGCCTTCCTTTCCTTTCAGGAGAAAATTGAAACATGGAGATACTGAAGTGATCTCTGGATTCCACAGACCAAAAAAACGATCTGAAATAGAATCCAAGATTTCTGGGTCACATTAATGAGCAGACCCAGTTTATGCCCAGCTTCTCACTCTGGTGTTGCATAACGATATTTGCCTGTAAGGAGCTATCAGCTTACACTTAGTCATCTTCTGGGAAAGGCAGCATCAAGGTGGGCTGCCCCTGTGGGCAGCAGATGAGCTCACCCTCTGTGCAGCTGAGAGCCCTGGTTCTTGAACTGTCAAAAAAAGGAGCATGTGGCTCCCAGTCTGTTAACCAGGTGCCACCAAGGAGCAGGTCCACAGATTTGTTTCTCTGCATATCTTAGAAACAGTTGCCCAACTCACTAAAGACTGAAACCATCCACGTGAACAATAGACTCATGTCCTAAATTTGCTTAAAGCTCCTGTTAGATTGATGCTTCCAACACAGAAACTGTGGCAGCGTGGAGCAGCAGGACCCCAGCGGGAAGCTGGGTGTCAACTAAGGGAAATAGTTGCACCTCATCCTTCATGCTTTCTTTGTTCGAGGTTCCCTACTCTTGTTCCGTGCAGGCCCTTTCTGAGCCCATTTTCACTGCATGTGCAACTGTAGCTCCCTCGCCCCCCAAAAAGGCAAAGGGTGGATGGGGGCCTTAGATGATAAAGGCTGGCGTATGGCAGTGTCTCAAACTGATAATCAAGTTGGCTCAGTTACACCAGCCACCTTCCCCCACCTTCAGCTGTTAGTGGGTGGGGGACCTTCAGCTCACTGTTCCCACCCTTCTGCAAAAGGTGGAAATGTAGGGTGGTCCTGACACCACTTACTACTGTGCAGGGAACCGAGGGTCACCGAGTCTCCTTTTGGATTGGCCTCCAGCTCATTCAAACGGTCCGTTTTTTTCTCCTTCCCCATGAGTTCCCTCTGCATTTCTGCCACCCCAGGTACCTACCACCTTGCAGGTCTGTATGGACCACCTATCAAATCCCACACTTCAACCCTCTCCCAGGTGCAGTCCCTGCTGTTACCCAGCTGGCGGGACAGAAACCTGGGCTCCACCACCACTCTATTTCTTCTGTCCCTCATCTGTCCCTGGTAAACAAGCAAGCAGCGGGGACACCACAGTGCTTGAGACGCAAATGCATTAAGTCCTGGAAGGAAGAGTGGCTTCCAGTCGGTCATTTACTCTTGCTCCTGAGCCCCACCCCAGGCCCTCCGAGCTCTGCATGCCCCGCTTCCCTCCAGTATCTGCTCTGACAGGACTGTAGGAGGCTCTTCAGTCCTGAGATTCTGAGCAACCAAAAATTCTTTTGTTTCTAATCCTAAGAGGAAAATCTGCCAGGAAGAGACCATCTCTATCCATGCTAATTGAACAGCCGCCTCAGCTGACGCACCTAGTGCTTCCTTTGATGGCCCGGCATCCCTCCCACTCCCGTGGACCACACCCCAGTGGGTCTCCCGTGGCTGCCAGGGCTTCTCTCCCACGGGATGAGCTGACATACTCTTTTCCAGCACCCACCCTCCAATGAGTGCCGAACTCCTGGGAGGCTGAGGCAGGGTGAATGTGACAGACTTTTAAGGGGATCAGCCAAGTTTCTCCACAAACACTCCTAGCAAACCCTTGGACCAGACTGCACCAGCCACTGGGGAAGGTAGTGTTCCAAGGACCACCAGGCTCCTGGAGCAGAGCGCACAGGGTGGGTTCCATTTGCTTGCCGGCCCAGGAGCTCGCAGGTGGCCAGGGCAGGGAGGGCTGACTCTGCCTTCCCAGGGATCCCCCCCACCTGCAGCAGCCCCCCCTCAGGTAGTGGCAGCCACACCGACACAGGGTGCTGATGCCAATCCAGCATCCCCTTTCTAAATGTCATTTTCACAACGTGGGTCTCAAGATGCTGCCTGAAAAACATGGTTTTTTATGCAGAATAAAGGACTGACTGGTAAACTTGGGTTTGAAGAAAATAATTTTTATAAACCAGCCAGAGATGAGTGCATTTGTATCACGAGACTTCATAGGGGGGCTGGTACTATTTTTTCCCCTCAGTATGCCATAGAGACACAGCTAAAAATTTAATTAGCTGAAGTCACATAAGTGGTGCTGCACAAGGCTGCATGGGTTATGTGTTGCATCCCCCCCAAAAAATGGGTAAAAATGACCCCCAACAACCCAGCCCCCTAATGAAAGCAAGTTCGGCAGCCCCATGGGAAAGTGCCTCTCTTGATGTCGAAAGTCCCTCCTCACAGGCCCCCTGTGGGGCAGCCTGGTCCCGGCGTGGAGGTGGGGAGACGTGAGGGAGAAGACCCCATGTGACGGCACCCCGAGCCAGGCGGTGTTGAAAGAGTCCAGGAGCACGTCCTGGAGCCACCGGGCCACCGCTTCTCTTTGGAAGGGGCTCCTGTGGAGCCTCATAAATGACAGCAAGCACTGTCCCCCAGGAGTGGAACCAGCGTCTTGTCGTGGAAACACTGTCTAGGGAAGCAACTGCCCAGCAGTGCCCAGGGCCAGGCTGCAGCGCTGGCCTGGACGTTGGCTCTCAGCCTTTCTCCTTGCAGGCAGCCCCCCAGGAGGGACACCCTGCTCCACAGTCAAAGCTAGGACCTGGCTTCTCGCAAGGGAGCAGATACAGTTAAGTCAAAATCGAGAGAAGAGAAACCTCCGGGACCGCTGACGGGTCACCAGATAGCCTGAGCGGCCAGCCAGCAGACCCGCCTGGGCCAGGGGGCCCAGACATCACCGACAGAGTAGTTGGAAGGGGTTCTGGTCACAGAGAAGAACTAGAGAGGACAATATCCCTAGAGTTTTCCACCCCGACCACCTCCCTAAGGGAAGGAGAGTCTGATCTTCCAACCTCCCCCAGGGGCAGGGCAGAGAGCCTCAGGAGATAAAAGAGAGAGGTCCTGTCCAGAGGTCTGCTTCAGGCCACTCCACACACTGCAGAGTTCCAGGCCTCCTTCCCCGCCACCCCAAGCCCAGGCCCGGCCCGATGCCTTAGTCCCTGCTCAGACCTAGCGCCCAGCCATACCTGGTGTCTCTAGTGGGAGGTGCTCTGTCCATCCATCTCTGGAACCCAAGGATGCTGGTTGCGGTGATGGGACAAGTTGTCAGGTTTTGGGCATGCACACCCCGCCGTTTTTCTTGGAAGCAGTTTAGCTTTTATTAAAAACTTCTCTGGTACTTCTCCGTAACAAGCATCACGCTAAACGCAGTTAACCTGCCTCTGCCCCTTGGAGGGCGGGGTTCTAACTGAGACCAGACTGGCATGGAAAGAAAGCCCTGGGGAGAGGCTGAGCCACTCTTCGGACGAGTAGTGACAGTACCACACTAACAGTATGAGAAGGATTCTAGACCAGTGAGGAGGCCTGGCGAGATGGGGCAGAGGTCGGGACGTTGAGGAGAGGCAGCCTGGGGCTGCTGGAGGATTCTCAGAAAGCCGGGAGATCAGTGAGCTCATCCTGCATCTGTCACCAAAACTGCGGAACCTCTGTAGGCCACTCAATCCGGGGCTTCCTCTTGCTCAACTGAAAAATGAAGAGGCTGCACTAAGTGTTTCCCAAAGGCATACTCCATATTTCCGGGCAACTGTGCACACTGATTAAAGTTAAAGCGGGCATACTGTAGGATTTTCCAGAAGCTTCAATGTGCTGATGTGCTGTGCATGATGCCTGCCAAGGGGAAGAAATCATTGAAAACCTAAAGCAGGTCCATTTCCTCCCTCTTCTACTGGGTTAAAAAAGGTCATCTGCTTTGCTTCGCTTGAGCAGACAAGAGGCCCTTGCTGGAGTCCAAGGGGTGTGCGCTGAGAGCAAAGGTGGGAGGTTGTGTTGTTTCCACGTTGTGCTTCTCACAAAGCAGAGCCGACTGAAGCCAAGTTGAGCTCTTGGCCACTGCAGCCAACCAAGAGGCAAACATTTAGCTGGTTGAATTTGCGGTTCACACTCATGCACACACAGTCTCGCCTGAGACAGCCGCAGTTGAGGGCAGACTCGGTCTGACCTAGCTCATCTTCTGTGCCTGGTTAACACGTAGCGGGTTCTGCCGCCCGTTTAGTTGGGGCCCCGGGCATCATCTTTTACTCTGTTTGGAGAAGAGAGCCAGTGAGGGTCAACGAAGCGCTCATCTGGGTGAAGCCAGTGGGTGACACCAGGGGCCATGCTGAGGTCTGCGCTCTCCCCTGGGAGTTCACATCCGGGAATGTGGTCCTGAGTAGAACTCCACCTGGCTGGGTAGGTGATTGGCAAAAGTCAGTGTCTCTTCTGAACTCTTGTGAAAGCCTTGTCATTTCAATTGCCAAAAATAAAGAGCCAGGGGCTAAGAATGTTCAACTGGCCTGAAAGATAACAAAGAATGTCCTGTGGGAGCTCCTAAAAGCTGGCAGCCACCTGGAGATGTCCAAATGCAGAAGGACATCCACTGCCCACCTGGGGACACTTGAAGGGGGACCGGGCCTCACTGGGATGGTTTCCAAGCCTCTGGGACACCTCCCTGGCCGAGGCTCAGTGCTGGCAGCCCTGAAAGCCACCACTAGAATGATGCTACATTGCGCCCATTCCGGGGGTGGGGGGACAACCCAGGGGTCAGGGTGGCCTCAGGGTGATCTGGAGGTGCCTTTTGCTTCCTTTTGTGGCAATAAATGGAGACCAACCAAACGAAGATTAGCAAAGGCTACTGAGTTCAGAGGTTGCTGTGGCAAGAGAGTCCCCTCCCCCGCCACCGCTTGGGTTAGGCAGAGACTCAAAGGCAGGCAGAGGAGGGGGCGAGCTTCTCAGTGGGGGACACAGAGGGCCCAGCTGTGCCCTCACGGGGACTGTGGGCAGGGAAGCTGGAGGCGCTGATTAGAGGTGGGGCAGCCCTGGGATTGGTTAGGGGTGTAGGTTTGGTTGATTCTAAGTTGGAAGTGAGACAGATATCAGGGAAGCTAATCAAATCCGACCATTTGAGGCCAGTCGTTACAGAGGGTATTGTTTGACTTCCTGGTTTGTTGGAAGAGATGGCAGTCCGACCCCCTGTCAGTCTGACTGAGGCTGGAGTCCCGGGCCAGTTACAGCAGATTGTAGGTCAGAGTTGTCATATGTGGTCTGGCCACTGCCCTCGTGTATACTCGGTCTCTCATCTTAAATAAGCCAATTTCCAGTTTTCCTGAATTCTATCATCATAAGAATGAAGCCAACCTACCCCCATGAACAATAAAGTAATTGACATCAGTAAGACTATCTTACAATTGCACAATTACACCTTTAAACGCACAAGAAGAAACCAATGGTCCCCAGAACACGTGCCTCCCGCCCCAGTTTCTACTTTGACTTTGCAAACACGGAAAGGGCACGCTGAACTACGCATGCTCCGAAGTAATCGCACGGGGGAAACGCTCCTGTAGCTGCTGGAAGTAATGTGAGGAAGATAATTAGAAAATACTCTATAGATCATGTCCCAGTTACAATAACATTCTCCCGCAAACCTCATTTTCATTTTATTGCCGTAGTTTGCCCCTAAGGACCGCAGAAACAGTCCCTGTAGCTCACGGCATGTCCTTGAAAGCTTCACATTTTCTGTGGCAGAGCGGGCACAGCGCCTCTCGCCAACAACAGAGGTTGGTGTGGGGAAATGCCCTCACCCCCAGCAGGGCTGTGCGGTCAGTTACCAAGTCGCGGGCTTTCAAAATGTTTAAATAAGAATTTTCCCACCTCTAGATAATAATACCACCCAGAGGAGGAACATGGGCTGAGTCCCACGGGAGGCGGGAGGGCTGGGGGCCCCCATCTGACAGAGCTTAGCAGTACATGCTGTCAGAAATTCTCTGCTGATCTAGTCACCAGACATGCAAGACGTTGCAAGCCGAGCTCGCTGCAGAAGGTGGGAAGGAGGAAATGCAGATGCAACATCACCCCAGCTCTGACCCCTCTGCGCTCCCATGGGCAGGCGGAGGGAGGTAACTCACCCTGTGTAGGTCCCACTGCCCCATACTTGCGATGATCCCACCTCTGCCTGTGTAGCGCTGTCCGGTGTGGGCGCCGTCCTCACCTGCCCTTGTCCTGCAAACTACTTTCAGCAGAAGGTGGAACGCCCTGGCATGCGGTGATGTTTAACAACCAACTCTCCGGGAACAGACCAAACCCCAAATGTGTAACTCTGCACGCATAAGCATTATCCATCACAGTGGCATGAAGGATGTGTAGCAAGCACACAATGTCAAATAATGAAATACACGATACTGTTTATTAGGACTGAGTGTTTCGTTGGGTTTTGCACAGCGCGCATATCCATTGCCAACCAGTGGCTGAAGTTGACAAGTGGGCGTAGTTCCCACATAGACGTTGGTTGAAATTTATGTTTATGAGTAAAATGGAAGTAAAACAACAAAGATGTGTTCAGTGAAACATCAGAACTCTACCTGCATGTTAATGGCATGAGGGATTTCTTCATTACATTGGATCATAGTTTTGAATGGGAGAAAATTTCCTCATATTTTGGTTCTTTTCACGATGTCATGGTATACTTTTCCATGGAAACTGCATTACTAACATTGCCTCCGTCACTTTCTTATCTAGGGTCTAGACGTGAACCAAGAAACAAAGCTAAATCAGCCCCCGGTTGAGAGCGTCTGCTGATTTCCATGGTGTGAATATTCCCGCCAGAGCCGATTTCAAGCAACCAACATAATGTCACTGAAGGAGGAGCTGGAAAGGCATTCTCAGTAAGCAGCAATTTAGTGTTTAATAATGACTGTGTTTAACAATCCGCTCTCAAGATTTCTGCAAAGTTAACCACCGGCTGTCACCAGCCCACACGCTGACCGGCGCATCCCTGGCTACATGGGTGTTTCAGAACCAGAAACGCCCAGGCTCAGGCCGCACACAGGGCGGGGAGGGGTTTTAGTGTAGGCAGGCTGAGCGCCTCGCCCAGGTCACTCAGCTGCTGGGCTCAGCATATAGATTTTTTGTCGTTTTCCCATTAACTCAGCAAATTTTTAAGGACTGCCTACTACTTGCCAATCACTTAGACCAGCGATTTCCAACCGTTTTCATCTCATGGCACACATAAACCAATTACCAAAATTCTGTGGCACACAAAAAAATACGGTTTTGGCCAATCTGACGAAAAAAATAGATGTAATTTTGACTCATTCACGCCAGACGGCTATTGTTGTGTTGGCTGATGCCATCTTTTTTTATCTGACAATCTATGGGGAAAGAGGGAGGTCAGTGCCCCTGCCTAAATAGTGAGGTACTGCATGTTTTAAAAATTCTTTTGTCAAACTGGTTGAAACTCGCTGAGGTAGATGCTGGTAGAGACAGGTAACCCCATGGTGCATAACAGAGACCCAGCCTTGCCCCACGGAGCACAGGTTCCGGCGAATTCTCTTACCCACCAGACTCTGCTGGACACCCCTCTCCCAGGTTGACTCACCCTCCCCACTCAACACCACATGTTGCAGAGCCCAGCGGAGGGGCTCACAGGTGTGCTGGACAGTGAGGGGCCAGCCCTGAACCCTCCCTCTCCACTGTCCACAGTGACCCACCACAGAGTCCCTCCCAGTCTGCCCCTCCCAGAGCCCTCGGTGCCTCTCCCTGTCCACACTCTGGTCTCCACCCAGCTGCTAGCCCCCATCACCACTCTCCCAGGCTCCTCCAGGGGCCACCCGCCCAGTCTGTCAGCTCCCACATCCTCCAGGCCACTCTTCACTCAGCAGACAGATAATTTAAAAACCTTGTTTTTGCAGCACTCTCAGCTGAAACCCCTTTAATGGGGGTCCAGCATGATCATGAGAGGCATTGCCTCCAGATCCAGCTCCAGGGCATGTGTCGCTGGGGTAGCAGCTCTGTATCTGGCCCCCATGGTGGATGCAGATAACCCACCGCACACGGAGTAGGAGGGTCGGGAGGACAATGTGGGTGAGTGCGTGTGAGGCGCTCAGCACAGCACATGGCCATCCCTGTCACTATCATCACGTGAAGGCCAGCCCTCCTTCCTGCTCCTGCTGCCCCGTGCAGCCCCTGCTCTGTGCTCCAGACCCAGTCCCTCTCCACTGGGCTCTCCGCACACTGGCCCTGCTCAGGCTCTTCCCGCTGCCCACCCTTCTCCACCTTGAACCCAGCTCATCCTGCAGAGTTCTTCAAGGCCACGTCCATGGCAAAGCCTTCCCTTGCCCTAGTCTACAGCAAGTCTGTCATGTTCCTTCGGATCATGTGTCCCCGTTGCACTCACACGTTCATTAGGGTGGACATGTGACAGTGCATGTCCCATCTGCACTATGAGCTCCATGAGGGTGCCCAATGCCTGGCACATGCCTGGAACTCGGTAGGTGTCAGCGTCCATAAAATCTCTGTCATAGAAAGGGCTTATCTAAGACACCTGTGAGAGACCGCTCATCACAAGCACGGTCTCATTCAGCCAGACCCCATCACGAATTAGAAAATGTGGCTGCATGCCTGGACTTGAGTATTTGGTATCAACTCTTTCACCCTGTAAATCCCATTTCTCAAAACTGCCGAGGGCCCTGCCCAGCCTCTGCCAAGTGCTCAGCATGGCAGGAAAAGAACAGGAGACTCGAGACTTTGGGGCGGCCAATGTGTCCTACCTGCAGGGTTTGCTAGCTGTCCAGCAGGCCAGGCTCCCCAAGGCCGTCCCTAAGGATCCCAGCTGGGTAGCGAATGCTCACAAACACTCCCTCAGCAGCCACTGGACACAGGACATCCCCGCAGCGGCTTCACACACTTTGACTCTGTCCTGCAAGGAAAGACTGGACTAGGGAGGGAGTCGGCTTCCCAAAGGCAGACCTGAGATCCAGCACCCTCCACGTGGAGGCGCCCGCCATCGTGGCCTCGACGTGTTTGTTTATGTGTTTTAATAAGTCCTTACACATTAGAGAAACACACTAAAGAATTGGAGGGATGTGGTGCATCTGAGATTTGCTTTACAATGTCCCACAGCAAAGATGGCGCTGGCGGCCGGGGGAATGGGTGAAACGGGAATGGCGAAGTGCTGCTAGCGGAAGCTGGGTGACACAGGATGGGGACACGGACAGAGCATGGGCAGGGGGCCTCATTTTACTGGGTGCTATTTCTGGGTGAAAATATGTGTGGAAATTTCCATAGCAAATCTTTTAAATGGCCTCAAAACATATAAAGCGGAAATCGGGAGAACTACAGGAATTCGCTGCCATGCCTGCCACTGTGCTGGGGGCTGAGAGCGTGCGTCTCCCAATTATAGATAGACTAGCGATCAGAAGGTCAATGTTGTGGACATAAACAGACAACCAGAAAACAAAAAATCTTATGAAATACACATGAAACATGTATAAAAATGGATCATATACTAGGCCACGAAGTGGGAAGTGTCCATCAAGTTCAAACAATCTGTATCATGTAGACTGTGTTCTTGTAACAGTGTGATTAAGGTAGGAATCAACACTGAGAAATGTAAAACTGTCTAAACACTGGAAATATTGAAATGGACCCTAAAGAGCCCACAGGGTGGAGAAGAGCTGTGTGAGGATGAATGAGAGCTCGTGAAGCGCCAGAGAAACGGCACTTGGACATAAACTTACAGCCTTAAATTAGTTAGCAAAAGTTGCTGTGACTTTTCCATTATCTTCAGACACTGGAAAAGTAATAGCAGCTTTTTTAAAAAAAGAAAGAAACACATAAAGACAAGAACATAATTTAATTAATATAAAAGCAAAAAAAAAAAAAAAAGCACAAACATTTCAGAGGGTCCATGATGTCAGAAGTTAGTCCTTGACAAAGACCGACGCACCTGACTGGTATTGGGGATGGCAGGTGTATGAAGAGCAAAGAGGAAACACAAATGTGTTAGGAATAAAAACAGGACTGACCTTCAGATGTGGGTTTTTAAAGCTAAGAAAATAAATAGGAATAATTGTAGGACACTAAATTTGAAAATTTAGATGTGTAATTGTTAGTAAAAAAATAAAAAAGTATTTCTGCAAAGAAAACACCAAGCCAAATGGCTTTACTGGTAAATGCCATCAACTTTCAAGCAATGCATCCCTGCTCTCTTATGCAAACACTTCTAGAAATTTTTTTTTTAAAAGAGGAAACACTCTTGTCTCTCTGCCGTCTCCCCACCACTGGGCTAGTACATTGATACCCAAACGAGGCAAGGAGCACGTCAAAGGGGAAATAGCAGGTCGTCTCTTTTAAGAAGTGCCTGACACACTTGACTTCCCCTTCTTCTAGGAACTTGGTGTGTGAACAGACAATCTCGTATCACCAGCATGTAGCCACTTAAGTGTGAGTTTCCTTTTTCGGGTTCACTTAGGAAAACTTAAGTAGACCAGTCTAACATTTAAGATTGCTCTCAGGGTCCCGTTTATTTCATCAGCTTAAATTTTCCTTGGTTTGGTGTTTTTCACGGTGTTCTTAGTTACAAACAAAAGGAGGAATAAGTTAAATTAACCCAAGGTTTTATAGAGATAGGCCC
The DNA here is from genome assembly GCA_004024845.1 of Tonatia bakeri. NCBI lineage: Eukaryota > Metazoa > Chordata > Mammalia > Chiroptera > Phyllostomidae > Tonatia > Tonatia bakeri. The sequence continues at coordinate 151,887 of PVIA01000860.1, forward strand.
AAGTTATCTTTGTGTGTGTGTGTGTCTAGAGACATCTCATTTGGACACATTTCTTCGGCATAACCATAATGCAAATAAAATGTGCAGAAAAGGAAAAGTAATTATAGTATACTCTATGGCTGAGCTGTGCATACCATGTACACAGCGTTATGTGTGTATGTGTCTGTGTGAACATGTGATAGTGTATCTAGCATATCTCTTCGGGGTGAAAAAGGTAACAAAGTGGACGAGTACCCCCCAATGCTGGCGCCGGAAGGCCCGAATTGTCCTCCAGGGACTACGGGAGTGTCAAGGGGGGAAAGCACAGGCTGGAGAGGTGGAAAAGGCTTCCCAGAGGATTTTTAAGTGTTCTGTGGTATCACTGGTGTTGGTTAATAGTTCTCCCACAATAAGCTCTCTGCAGCCAATTATGAAACATTTGAAATATGGCACCTTCTGGTCTCACTGTCTCTGTTTCTTTGTAGAAGAATCAGCAGGTGGGTTTGTGAAGGAGCTCTTCTTAGCACTCCCCTCTCTGCACCGTATTTTGAGGACAGCCAGTTCCAAGCCCCACTCTTTGTCCTCCTGGGAGGATTAAACACACACGCTCGTGTTAGTGATTGAAGGCTGAAGCCTCACTGCGAGGAGTGCAGGGCGATCAGATGCTGTGGGAATGTTTGCAAGGCCTGGCAGAGAAGCTTGGCCTGCAGACAAAAACTGGTTCTGAAATGAAAGGAGAGGGAGGAACTAAAGTATGACCGTAAAAATAAAGAGCAAGGAAAAGTGGGTGAAATTGGAGCGTAGTAGGTAAAACTCACAGACAATGTGGGAAGTCTGACAATATCTAAACGTGAGTGATCCCAGCTTACCTGGGGACCTTGGAAAGATGCAGGTTCCTGGGGGACTACATTATGTCATTTAGACTCCACAATGTAAGTTGGGTTCCCAAAACGTGCGTTGGTAAAAGGTTCCTGCTGCGCACACAGGATCAGTCCTGCATGGAAGGAGGCCCGCCCTGGATGTAGGTGGCAGTGCACCGACGTCACCTGGAATAGCGGTTTCTCCACTCACTGGAGGAAATCACAGAGATGACATCATCCTCAACCTCCTCCGTGAAAGACACGCGGACTCGTGAGTTTTTATTTTACACATTGGTGCCGAGCTTTGTAGAGGATGACAGTGCCCAGATTTTGTGGTCATTTTGGCGACTATAGGACGTGTGGAAGAGACATTTCATCTGGGCACGTTCTTCTGTCGAAAAAATACTTATGGTGACATAACCGTAATGGGCTTGGTTTGAAGTGTTTTCGCATTGGGTGAAGTGGAACCCGGGAAGGGCGGGGGTCGGGGCTAGAGGTCTGGGTGCTGTCCGCGGTGCTGAATGCCGGAGCCGGCTCCGGCCTTGACCTTCCCAGCAAGAAAGGGCGCTCCGTGGTCCCTTGCTACCAGTTTCTCCTCTTCCCCAGCGCGAGCACTAGCACTAGCGAGTGTGGTTCTTTATATTTATGTGCTGGCGGCAGATAGTCTCGTGTTGAGGTCACCCACCCCCCTCCTTCTCCTACTCCCTGGGCGGCGGCGGGTGGGCGGTGGGGCTGGGACCTCATCCCACCCCAAGCCCTCGGGCTTGTGCTCCCGGAGCACGACGCCCCACCTTCCTCCTGGCCCCTTCCCCACCTCCCGCGCCACCCGCTCCTCCTCCTGGGCCCCGCCCAGCGTGCGGGCAGCCCCCTTCCCCATCCCCAGAGCTGGGAAGCGAGAGGGGGCGAAGGAAGCGACACAAAGGGCGGAGCGGAGCGACGGGAGGAGGGGTCGCCGGGCTGGCTCGGGCGGGCGGCGCGGCATGGACTCCGAGTTCCCTGCCTTGGAGCCCCCGCTCTGCAGCGAGCTCAAGCACCTGTGCAAGCGGCTGCAGGAGGCGTTCCACGAGCTGACGGAGGACCTCACGCCGCTCCGCGATGACCGCTGCTACTACAGGTGCGGCGGCGTGGGCCTGCGGCCTGGCCGGCCTGCGGGCGGGCGGGGGCGCAGCACTGGGGTTTTGGCTGAGCTCAGAGCCGGGTGTGGCGGCTGCCCCTGGGCGGCCCCGGGAAAAGGCGGAGGTGGCAGCGCAGACCCGCGGAGTGTCTCCGCGTGGCGCCCGCATCTGGGGGTCTAGGGTGGATGGGGGTGAGTGCGGGTGAGGAGCTGTCTCCATTCCCTAGAAACCTGCGCCGGGATTCCCATATCCCGGGAAAGGGGCTCGCTGGGCTTTCTACCCGCTTCGCTCTCCGTTCCCTTCCCATCTTCCTTCCCCTCCCCCTCCTCCGCCGCCGCCACCTTCTCAGGCCGCTCGGGGTCCCTGTTTGGGGCCGTGATCACACCCCGTCAGTCGGTATAGCGCCCTGCAGGGAGGGTCTTGGCCTCTCCGTGGTCCTCGGCCCCTGGGCTTCGGTGGAAACTCGAGGCTGGGCCGCTGCTGGGGGTGGGGCGCAATGGCCTCCGGGCTGCGCAGCGCCTCAGTGCAGAGGCTGTGGGAAGCCACCCATTAGGGCCCATAGGAGTTGTTGCGTGGGGCTTGTCCGTGTTCATCTCTGTGCCCTCTCCTGTAGCCAAGGTGACAGCTAAGGACCGACAGACCCTAGCGCAGGGCGCCGCCCCTTCCTCCCGCTTCACTAGTCTCAGGGTTCCGCTGCCAATGGCTGGACTTAGCAGATGGGCTCCGTGTGCGGGAAGGACCCTGCCCAGAGCTGGGGACTGAGGCCTGGATCGATTGCATTGCCAACCAGCTGAGACTCTGAGGTCGCGGGTTAGCTCTGCTTTCCAAGCTCCCTCGTGTGGACGTGGGAAGCTGGAAGCAGAAGCTTTCTGGGACTCAGGATTCTGGTCCCGGTTTGCTCACTCTGCGCTTTGGGATGGCAAGTGTGTCGCGCTGCTGGGAGAATATGTACCCTTGTCCCCCCTCCCCATGTATCACACCTTTCCCAGAGCCCAGTGGCATCGCTGGGCTCGCCTGCACTCGATGGCCGGACACTATATAGGCCACAGTTACTGAGGGATTCTGTAAAAAAACATAATTCCAAGATCGTATGGTGTAGCTTTTGGAAGTGCCTCAAAATCTGTCTGTTGAAGCCTCCTGGGGGTGGGGGGGGCAGCATAAAAATACTCAGCAACTCACAAACAGATTCAAATATTCTTTTCTTTTTGTTTTAATTTTTATTTATTTTCTATTTAAATCTTTAAAATAAAATTTATTTATTTTAAAGGTTTTATTTATTTTTAGACAGAGAGGAAGGGAGGGAGAAAGAGAGAGGGAAACATCAATGTGTGGTTGCCTCTTGCACACCCCTCACAGGGGACCTGGCCTGACACTCGGGCATGTGCCCTGATCTAGGACCTGCAGCCCTGCAACACTACAAACCTGCCACCCTGTGGTTCACAGACCCACGCTCGATCCACTGAGCCACACCAGCTGGGGGGCTCAAATCTTATTTTCTTAAAGATTTTATTTATTTATATTTAGAATGAGGGGAAGGATGGGAGGGAGACACAGAGAGAGAGAGAGACATCAGTGTGAGAGAGACACATCAATTGGTTACCCTAACTGGGAATCAAACCACAACCCAGGCACGTGCCCTGCCCGGGAATAGAACCGGTGACCTTTTGCTTTTTGGGATGACGCACAACCAGTTGAGCCGCACCTGTCAGGTGTGGCTCATATCCTATTTTCGATATGTTCCAGTCTCTGTTCCCACTGATTTCCCCCATTCTACTTTTCCCTGTATTTCAGTTTCATGGGAACATATGTTTGGCAGAGGAGGTGGTAAACAGGGAAGTGGCCAAATGCAGGCAGCAGAGGAGAGCTCAGAGCCATGGCGTTGGTTAACCCACAGTCGGACCACCCTTGTTCACTCGCCCCCTTATTCCACAAATGGTGGTTGAGCATGCCTATGGTTCCGCTATTGTTCTAGATGGTGGGGAAGCAGAGACAGACCAGGCCCTCGCTGCCATGGGGCTTGTGGGTGACAAGCAGGTGGTTACGCATTGCTATGGGTGCTAGGAAGATAATGAACCCAGTGATGTGATAACGTGTGCTTTCGAGAGGGTGACATTTGACTGAGAACTGAATGATGAAATGCTCACTAGACAGGGAGCTGGGAGAGGAAATTTCCAGAAGAAGGACAAGTGCAAAATCCCTGGGTCCATACAAACGTGGCACGGTCAAGGAACAGCCTGAAGACCAGCGTGTCTGGAGACGCATGGTCAGAGACCGAAGGGCCGGGTCATAAAGGGCCCTGAGGGCCAGACCGAGGGGTGGTTAGAGTTCCACCCTGACTCCAGCGAAGGGTTTCAGTGGAGGGAGTGGTGTGAGCCTGTCCCACAGCACGCATTTGAGTCTTCACTGAAAAGCCACTTCATTAGTTAAGGTGGCTCCTGAGGACAGGCCCTCCCTGGTTGGGGGGGACAGCCATGAGTGCTGCGCCCTGCTGTGGGGATGCGTCCACTGAAGGACACGCTGCAGTGCCATGTGTCGGCGCTTAGGCTGGATCACAGCCCCTTCCTTTCACCGTGGGGAGAGGCCCCAGGACCCTGAACCATCCTCCACTGCCCCCCTGAGTACGTCTCAGCCAATGGACTGTACCTCTGCGAGACTGGGGGAGCCGCTCTGGGGTTCTCCACCGGGAAGCTTAGAGCTACAGCTCCTGCCGTAGTCTAGCCAGAAGACGAACTTGCTACTATAGTTTTTGCTCCTCCTCTTCTCACCCTCTATGTTTCGGCCTTAGTGATGGAGGATTAAAACGCATCAGCCATTTTCCCTGGAGGGCTGGGAATTCCCCTCGTGTGACCGACAGTCTCCTCATGATGGGGCCCAGCGGAGGAGACAGCTGCTAGTGCTGTGTTTTCAAAAGAGGGCTGCTCCCCCACTCCTCCCCTCCCTGGGGCCTAGCTGGCTTGGTGCTTTGCATATGAGTTACGTCATTTGGCGTCATGGAAAAGCGGCAGCTCTGTGATCAAAGGACTCACGGTCACTTTCACAGAGCGAGAGGTGACAGTTGTGCCGCCGCCGCTGGGGAGGGGGCAGCCCAGGGCAGAGGCTGCAGGGCCAGGGCAGCTGGAAAAGCAGGGGGACGGTGGCCAGAATCCTGGCTTCCAGTCCCAACTCTGTGCTTTGCTGGCCCCCTGACCTGGGGGAAATCACCGAATCCCACTGGTGACTCATTTCCGCACTGGAAGAACGGAGCAAGGGTGCTGTGAAGCTCAAGTGCTTTCTGAAGATGACACTGAAGATGCTTCTGGGTACAGACACAGAAGCGCCAAAGCAGCCCGCAGAAACAAGGTGATGGATTGAGCCAGGAGGTTAGACGGCATTAAGTTATCTACTTAAAAAAAAAAAAAAAAGATTTTATTTGTCTCTTTTTAGACAGAGGGGAAGGGACAGAGAGAAACATCAATGTGTGGTTGCCTTTACATGCTCCCCACCCGCAGTGGGGACCTGGCCTGCAACCCAGGCGTGTGCCCCAACTGGGAATCTGACCTGTGACCCTCTGGTTTGCAGGCCAGAGCTCAATCCACTGAGACACACCCGCCAGGGCTAAGTTATTTCTTTTTATCTTGGCTCCTAATAATCATTTGGGCTATTGCTTCTCATTCAGATCTGGCTGACTTGAAGCCCACAGCAAAACTTCTTGAATCCCCAACTGCACCCCCACTGAAATGGAGGTACAGCTGTGCAGACAAGAACAAGGACTTTCACTCCCCGAGGATGGGGGGCTCCTTGGTGCTCTCACTGTGGACACTGTTTGACAGCATCTCCCCAATGGAGCGCACACGTTCCCTCACGCCCAGCACTTCCTCGGAGGCGTGTGCCCCACAGACATGCATGTAGTAAGAGACAGGCACTAAAATGTTCACAGCAGCATGGTTCCTCATAGTCCTAAATCGGAAGCCAGGCCGACGGTCAGCCACAGAAGAACGGGTGCATTTGGCCTGCCCACTATGGGGCAGCACACAGCAATAAGAGTAAACAGCCTACAAGAACACACAATGGAAAAGATGACTCTCACACGTGTAGTGTGAGCGAAAGAAGCCAGACACGGCGAGCACATGCCCTTTGATTCCGCTTGCGTAAAAATGGACAAAACAGGCGGAATGGCTGCACTGTTAGATGTCAGGGTGGCGGTCCCCCTTGAGGGGACAGCGGACGGAAGGGAGCAGAAGAGGGTTTCCTAGGTGCTGGTAATAGCTGGCTCCTTAATCTGGGTGCCGGTCATTCAGGGATATTTAATTTGTGACCATTTATTGCGCTGTACTTTTCTGTGTGTGTATTCTGCCTCAGTAGGAAGCAGAAAAGGAAACACACTCCTGTGTCTCATCAATGACATCAGGGCCCTTGCCCTTTCTCAGGCACACGCTGGCGAGGGAGAGGGATCGGCCTCAGCAAACCAGAGGGCCTGGAGCTGGGGGTCCAGCCTCCCACAGGGAGGGATGGACCACATGGGGTTCTGTCAGGAACAAGATGTGGGGGATGGGCCAGGTAGGCAACGGACTCCGCCCAGGGCCCAAGCGGCAGAGAGCTACGGAAACGTGAGAGACAAGATACCATATTTTGCTGTGTATATTATACACTCATGTTTTTGACCCCAACCTTTAGGGAAAAAATCTTTCATTTTAATTTTTTAATTCAATTATTTACTTATTGATATTTAGATACTTGCTTTTTGTATTATAAAGGAATTTTAGCATTTATTTTTTAACATATTATGGTACACAAACTTTTGTATAACAAATAATTAACAAAGCAGAAGAACAGATACAAGGTACAAGAAATTTTTAAAAGAATTAAAAACATTTATATAGGTACAGATGTAAGTACTACCCATGTGTAATGCATGTCCTTTTTTTTCCCCTCAAAAATTTGGGTAAAAAAGTGCACATTACACACAGCAAAATACATCCCTGGAGAGCTCAGTTCTTGAGGAATCGCGGTGGGCCATCTCACTGACCCCTACCTGTTTTTCGAGTGATGATTTTACGTCTGTAAAATACACCAGCGACAAAGCTGGGCTTGCTTTTCCTTGGCCAATGAAGCGATGCCCCAGACTGTCCTCACCCAAGACGCTTCCAGAAGCAAAGTTTCATTCCCTTGGTGAATTCCGCAGGCCCGGGAGCTTGCCCTCAGACTCACTGGCCTATTTCGGAGAGCCCAGCCCAGGAGAATGAGCTCTCAGTGGAGGCACCTGCGAGCTGAGCCCTGGGGATCAGTTAGGCCGGGTATTCTAAATGCTGGCCCTGTCTCACCATCATCCTGGGGAGCTTCTAAAAACACAAATGCCCACCTCCTCCCCTGAGGATTACGATTTCATTAGTCCAGATGGAGAGCCCAGGAGGGCTGAGTGGAAGGTCCGGAGCATGGGGCGGAGCGGGCTCAGTGCACCCACAACTCTGTGAGCAGGAACAGCAGGGCCATTGGGCTCCCTCTCGCCCCCACAAGACTCAGTGGCCACCGTTGGGGATCACGTGGCCGATTCTCCACGCTTCCGGGCTGCCCAGGCTCCGCTTTGGATGAGTCCATCTGGTCTGGTTACAAGCAGGCTGAGTGGCCTGCACATTTCTACCCTGGCCCCTCCGTGCCGGTTTCAGTGTTCGGTTGCAGCTGGCCGGCCTTCCTCGTTGTTTGCAAGTTCGTGGAGACAACTCACTGTTAACTGTGGAGTCCCGACATCTCTCTCTGTCTTTTGTTTCTTTTTTTGCTTGGAAGGATGATAAGTATCCTGAGGAGACTGATTTTAGAACCAGCTTGTCTATCTCCACCAAGCCAAAGGTGGACAAAGAAGCCCGACTAACGGGCTGGGAACTGACAGTTAGCCACTGCCCTGGCCTGGTGAGGGAGGCTCCTGCTGTTGCTTTCTACCTGGGACAAGACAGAGGCCCCAGATGGGCCAGGTGGTTCAACTGTACCCACTTGTCCTCACGTCTCAAGCCTTTCCCTCAACTCTGATGCCTCCATCCACTTACGACCCTGTCCAGACAAAGTTCCCTCAGCCGGGCCTCCTTGGGGAGCAACCACACTATCGTCAGCAACCTACGTCAGTCTGGCCCCGCCTCTGTCCCCGCCCCCACGCCTTGCTGTCCTACAAATGGGTTAACCGCGGTTTCTGCCCATTGGCTTCTTGTGGTTTGTCTCTGCGCTTGTTTTGCAGAAGTGGCCTAATTCACTCCCACCAGTGACTAACTCAAATTCTTACACACCCAGTTGCTTTACATGCAGCCCGCATAAGCGTATACCTGTGAAACCGCCCCCGACGTCGGCTCGCCACAAATGTGACAGAGCCGGTGGCTCTCCCAGACCCCCTGCTGCAGCTTTGGGGAGCTTTGTGGCCCTGTCTCCTCACCTTGCAGCTCAGTGACTGGACACGCCACTCATGTCTGCGATCCCCCTCTCCCCTGGGAGCTCCTGCCCCTGTTCCCCTTCTGGGTGGTGGCCCTGGCCACAGTGTCAGGAGGGCCTCCTGATGAGAGGGGCCTCCCCTGAGTGCGCCTGTCCGAGTGCCACCCACAGAGGCCATTGCGCAATGCTGACGCCGGGGAGTCTCCTCTTCTTTGACCCTTTGGAACCTCGAACTCACCACGCAGGTCAGCAGCTGCCCTTGCCCACGTGGCTAGTGACCTCTGGCCTCAAACCCAGCGGTCCTTTCCAGGCCCTTGCACTGTGCAGTCCTCAAGGAAATGACCAGAACTGGGACTCGGTTTGGTCCCTGCAGGGGACTTCACTCCTGTGCTCCTATGTCCTTGTCCTCTTCACGCTTTCGAAGCTTCTCTGGCAGTCCCGCTAATTGTTTGGACTTTTGGACCCCGCACTGTCCCGTTCAGGCCCTCACACCCTGCAGTCCTCAAGGAGTGCGTCGCCTGGAGGTGGCGTGGAATGTATGTCACCCTGGGAACCCCCAGTTAGGGCATCCGGACCTGCTCCAGGTCCTTCCGTGACCTTTGAGAATCCCTGTTCTTTGTCTTGGCCTTGAGACAGTGTTTCGAAGCCAGGTCAGACTCAGGGACATTTGGAGACATTTCTCAATCTGCTATATGGCCCAGGAAATAGAATACTCAGGTGAGATTCGAAATTTAAATCCAAGTCCGGGGCCAGTCTTGTAACCTGTCCACCGGACAGGCCACTGTGAGAGGAAGCCCTTGGCGGCTGCCTTCTCGCTGTGAGTCTGGAGGACTGTGGGCCTGGGGTCGGGGTGGGGCGGGGCCGGGGCCGGGGCGGGGCAGAGTGGGCGGGGCAGCCTCCGACACCCTCGCCTGGCCCATGAGGGACAGGAGGACCTGGGTTGGGAAGGGAGGTGTGTGTTGGTTCGAAAGGCCAGACCGTCATCGCCTTCCCCCGGCTTTGCCCGGGTCTGAGGTGCGCCTCCCAGTTTTCAGGGTTTGCATTTCTGTAGTTGCAAACTGGCTGAAATTTCTCGATGGCTTTGTTTCTTTTCCCCTGGCCTTGGGCTGCAGTAGGAATGCTCCAGGGGCATCACAGTGACTTATGGAGTGTCCAAAGGAGGGGTTTCAGAGGGACTTGTTGCTATGAGGAGCCCCCAACGCTGGCTGCAGAGGGAGGCTCATTCGTCCACAGACCCCTCTGCCCCGTGGCTGCTCTCAGGGGCCAGAACACAACCCGGACATGCAGGTTGGATGTTGACCCGTGGGTGGCAGATGGCAAGACAGAGCCCTCAGAGTGGCTCTGCACAGAGTGACTTCCGTCCCTGTCTCTGGAGCACCCTGCAAGGCGGAGCAAGCAGCTGAGTTGGGCCGAAGCCCGGTAGCTCGCCCTCCCTCACATTCGCTCTACAAGCCCCACCACACGCCTTTGTCCCCTGTCCCCAGGGATCATACCTGTTCCCCACTAGGCTGACACGGAAGTGTTCGTCTCAGTTCTGTCTTTGAGGGCCAACACCAGACCGGTGGTGGCCCTCGCCTGAGGGCAGGAGCACGCTCAGCTTCCCCCTCCGACTGACTGTCTCACAGCCCCCACGCCCCTTCCCTTTCCTTCCACAGGAAGGTGTCCCCCATCCCCTAGATGATTAGGAAATGCCCTGGGTCCTATTTCCGGTCCTCTGACAAGTCCAGTTGTCACTGGCTCAATACATGTGTCAGGCATCTTTCTGTGCCAGGTTGGGTGCCAGGCCCAGGAAAGCGGAGGACGCATAAAGTCTGCCTTGGCGATGGTGATGGGATGGTACCATTCAAATGCTGGGAATGAAAGAAAGGACGTTTCCATCTGAAAAACGGGGACTGAGACATAAAGACTCAGACTGCCCAGGGCGGAGCAGGTGGGGAGGAGCAGTGAGCTGGACACTGAGTCCCCGTGAGCAGGAGCCCATGTGGCCATGAGGAAGGGCTGGGCTCGCTGAGGGAGTTAGAGCCTGGGCTGGGCACGGCCGGGCCATCCTGGGCCTGCTCACCAGCTTTTGTTACTGCAAATACCGACCCCGCCAGGTGTGGAGAGAAAGGGGGCGTCGGTGTCAGTGGTTGCAAAGAGGATGGAGTGAGAGATGTACGTAAACTTTAAAGTGACTCCAAGTTCTGTATGTAGTCACCTTGCTTTTGGAGATGAAGGAAACAGGAAGCAAACATTATGCAGCAAGGCTGATAGCTGGTCTCCAAAGATGGTGTACCCCAAAGAGCTGCTCCCCCCAGGGTTCATGCCGCTGTTGTCCCTTGCCCTCGGATCTGGGCTGGCTCTGTCTTTCTACCAAGAGAATGTGGTGGCAGTGATGCTGAGTGATGCCTGAGGCTGGGTCACAAGCAGCCCCACAGCTTCTGCTTTGGGGTCTTAGAGCATCCATTTGAGGAGAAACTGGCCCTGCATTTGAGATCTGCCTTCCCCGAGACCTAGGAGGAAGCCAGGGCTAAACTTGTGGAGGAGCCATGTGGAGGGAGGCAGCCTGGCTGCTGCCCCACTCTGCAGCCATCCCAGCTCACGCTGGGGGAATCTGAACCCTCAGAGGACTGGTCCCCAGACTCCACCTCACCGAATTGTCAAGGGCAACCCCCAGCAGGAGTGCCCTGCTGAGCTCCAACACCACCTCCAAACATGAGCTGTTGTTTCCAGCCACCGCAGATGGTGCCATTTAAAGTGCCCCGGTGACCCTCCCCACCTCCTGGCTTTCACACGCTGGTGTGGTCTTTACCCACTGTCTGTGGGTGGGCCTGTGACTTGCTTGCAGAGAGAGGAACAGAGAAAGAGGGAGGCGATGTCACTCTTGAGATGAGGTGATCTCCGTCCTGCTCTCACTCTCTCTGGCTCCGCTCACTCCCTCACTCCGAGGGAGCAAAGCCCCAGGAGCTGAGAGCAGCCTCAGGCCACTGCTGGGTCCTGCCACCTGTGTGACCTTGGTGGCTGAGTCTTTGAGTGAGCCTGAGCCAAGGGACCCCATTGGGCTGCACCTGGACTCCCGACTGATGGAAACTGGAAGAAATACATGTTTCAAGCCACAAGGTTCCAGGGGAATTTGTTATGAAGTAATAGATAACTAATGCAGCTACTGCATGTTAGGGTAGTTTGTTGGACAGCAATAACTACGGGAAAAAGTACACTGATAAGAAAGCAAAGCCCTGGCTGGTGTGGCGCAGTGGGCAGAACACCAACCTGAGAACCAACAGGTTGCTGGTTTGATTCCTAGTCAAGTGGGTCCCTGGTTGGGGGCGTGTGAGAGGCAACCAATCCATGTTTCTCTCTCACGTCAATGTTTCTCTCCTACTCTTTCTCCCTCCCTTCCCTTCTCTCTAAATAATAAATAAAATCTTTTTTAAAATTTTAAAACTTTTCATATTAAGTTAGAGACGCTCTTTCCAGAGAAATGCAGGCACGTAGTATGGCAGACAACCGCAGGGTATTCGTGGATTCCATCCTTACACCCCATTAAGATGTCCTGGAGGCCTGGGAGTGGGTGAGTTATTGTGTGTGTGGCCACAGTCCTCGCCCACCGCCCCCTGACTACGGACAGGAGTCAGGGTCTAGGCATTCATTCATTCATTCATGAAACTTTGAGCCCTGGCTCAGGGCCGGCCTCTGCGCTCTAGAAGCACGGGGCGGAGATACTGACCCTCGCACCCCTCCCCCGCCGCCCATAGACCCCAGTCCCCAGCCTCGCGGCGCCGCCACCCCAATCTAGTACCCCAAGTTCGCGGCCGCGCCCCTTCCTGCAGCCCCGGCCCCTCCCCACCCGCGGGATGGTCCCGGCGCAGGCCCCTCCCTCGGCCCCGCCCCCGCCACTCCGGCTGCTTCCGCGCACGTGACCGCGCGCGTCGCGCTCCGACGAGCTCACGGAGCCGGCTGCACCGGGCCGCTGCTGCTGCTGTGCGGCGCAGGGTGGGCTCGGACGCAGCCTGGGCGCGGGCCCCGGGCGCCACGATGGAACCGTAAGTGCGCACCCGGGAGGCCAGGCGGCGGGGGGCGAAGGGGTACCCGGGCGCCCGGGCCCGGACTTGGGGCTCCGGCGTCCCGTCCCCGGGAATCCTGCCGCGGGGCCCTCCGCTCCTGTGGAGCCCCGGGACCCGGGAGCGGGTGCTGGTGGGCTTCGTGGGATGGGAGATCTCGGAGAAGGGCCCGCCGGTCTGCCCGTCCGCCCGGCGTGGCGGTGGAGACCGAGTACCGGTTCCGGGAGCGGCCTCGGCTAGAGCGCGCCCAGGAGGCCCCTCGAGATGCCCAGCAGAACCGGGTGACCCCGTCCTGCCCCCGGGCAGCCCGTTCCTGGGACCCCTCGCCGACCCCAGCTCAGCCCGCCCCTCAAAGGCGGGGCCCCCGCCCGGCCGGTGGCCTTTCATTGCCTCCCTGTCGAAAGCGCCCGCGCTGGGGGAAGCGCCTTGCTAGCCGGAGGCCTCCGGACGGCCGGGAGCCTGCCGCCGCGTCTTCAGATCTTTGGGAGACCGAGTCTTAGAAGTCTGCCGTTCAGGGTTTTTATTGAGGAAAAACCTGTCCGGGGCCCCAGAGACGCTGTCCCTAAAGCTTGCTTTTGACGCGGCAATCCCCGGGGTGTTCCCAGGGAGGCAGCCAGAAAAGGGGAAGAATTCAAAAGAAGTTCAGCGCCGGAGTCCAGCTGCGAGTCACGGAGAAGGACGCGGCGGGGACGGCTTTGCGCGGCCGGCCTGGAGACAGAGCTCCGTGTTGCTCTGTGCGCCCGGGGTGCCGCGGCCCCAGGATTTGGGGTGACCTCTGCTGATCACTCCGCAAACACAGGGAACAGCCAGGCTGTGGCGCAAACGCAAACCCAGGTGGCGGGAGGCAGGTTTTTCCTCTGGCTTCCTCGGAAGCTTCTGACCTTCGCACCGCATAGGAAACCAGACTCCACAGGTGCTTCAGGTCTTTGGGTTGAGCCCCAGGTGACAGCGGATCCGCACTGCTGCCTGGCAGCAATCCACGGGGCGCTGTTCCTTTCTGGGTGCCCAGCACCACTTGGGCTTCTGCAGGAAGGTGCCTTCTGCCGCTGTGCGGGGTCCTGACCCTGTAGCGGAGTGACAGCCAGCTGGTTGGGAGGTTCTGTCACAGGAATATCCCTGGGTCCACCCTGCAACTCTTGCCTTTGGGGGTGGTGTTAACACTTTCCAGGACGCAGAGAGGCAGAGGGGTTGACTAGGTGTGGGTGGCAGCCAGGTCCGCAGTCCAGGTCTCCTGCTGGAGTCCGGTGCTGTCCATTCCTCTACTGAGTGGCTGTCTGTCCTGCTGTGCGGCGAGGGCAGTACTAATGCTTCTGGAGGCGGTGCACCAGGTGCTGTGGATATGGCTGTCTGGAAGTCAGCCAGCCACTGTCTGGTGTTCAGATGGCACTGACCTGGCAATGGGGAAAGGTGTTGGGCAGCAGATAGAAATCCGAGGAGAAAACCAGCCTGGACATCCAAAGGGTGTACTGGACCATATGCCTGGTGGGGTCAGAGTGCTCTCGTCGTGGGATATGACCAAGAGTCCAGCGCTGAGAATGATGACAGGTTACAGGAGCAGGAAGAGAAGCAGGAGGAGGAATGGGGAGGGAGAATGGAAGAGAACAGAGGTGGAGTGACAATCGGCGGGGTCTGTGGTGTGCAGGTGCCTGGGACTCCTTGCTCCCCTCGGCCCCTCCTACTCTTTTTAAAAGGACAGGAGAGAGGGCCATCCAAGCGTGTCGGAATAAAGCGTTTCCAGGGCTGAAACCTTTACCCTCACGTGCCCTGCAGACTCCATTCCTTTCCTGATTATGCCAGGGGAATGAGAGGTGCTGCGAGTTCAGGGGGAGGAACTCAGGGCAGTCTCAACACGGCGTTTCGGGACTCCTGTTGAGCCACTGGCAGGACAGAGTTGGGGTGTCCCGGGGTCATTGGTTGCTCTGCTCTGACTCTGTAGCATCGCTCTGCAAACCTTATAGAGCTGGCGTTTTGCATGTGTCTTACTTGGTCTTTACAACGAATTTTTATAGAGTGTGTTTCCGAGTCTCTTTCATCCAGGGGCATTTAAGGGAAGATGTGTGTGAACTAGACTTCCCTCCTGGCGGCACAGAACAATGGCCACCATGCAGCTGTGTGGTGGCTTCTGTGTCCCAGGCTTGTCCCGGTGCCAGAGGGAACTCCGGGCCTGGGTCAGCATCCTGGCCCTGCTACCACAGTTACTTGGGGTGCATCCCTTAAAAGAGTCTGTTTTTATCTTTATTTTTTCTGAACCAAAATGATTTCTAGAACTAATAAGAGATAACAGAGTGTTGACTTTGTACCAGATGCCTTTGCAAGTGCTTCGTATACATCATTTCATGTGATCCTCCCAGCCCCCCTCCCCTTGAAGAAATGTTTCCTCATCTCTGTTTGACAGATGGGAGAAGGAGGTGCGGAGAAGTCTGGAGAGTTCCTCAGGTTCACGCCGGTAAGGTGCAGAGCCGAGGCTGGGGCCGGGCAGTCAGCTCCAGAGCCCACACTGGGCGCGTGCTCCCCTGCCGCTCAGTACCAGCGGCGGGGCCTGAGCAGGGCCTTCATGCAGTAACTCACGTATTTTTCATGCAGTCCTGGGAGGGGGGTTACCTGAATTTTGCAGTTCGGGAACCTGAGGTCCTGAGCGTGTGTAAGGGCATCGCCCCAGGTTACACTGCTGGTCAGTTGTGAAGGGGCCTTGCAGCCAGACCTCAGCCTCCAGCTCCTTGGCTCTCAACCACTGGGCTACACTGCCTTGTGACCCCATGTCGGCCAGTGTGCAGCCCGCTTGCCTGTTCCGTTTGCCCTGGGTAGGTTACTGGTCACCTAACCAGTGTGTTCCCGGGAGGGAGTCGCTGGGCTTACAGCCTCGCAGGGAGACAGGCGAATCTGTGGTTTGTTCATTAAAATACATTTGGAGCTTGTGGGGCTTTCACTGTTTGCCTGATGGCCTTTCCGAATAGCTGCAGATAAATTATTCATAAAATATTCAAGTTGGTTGACTGAAATTACAGAGTTCTTATTTGGTTCCTCCCCTCAGAGTTTCTTCTCAAAACCCATTTGTTGAAAGGGTTTAAAAGGAAAATCTTTGGTGAGGGGGCCGAGGAGTGAGCACAAGGGAGTGGTGGGCCACCTTTCTGTCCCCGCCCTTGTGGGATCAAGTCCCACCTGCACCTCCTGCTGTCTGGGACCTCAGTAGGAGACACCCGCCCCAGAGCCTCTGTTTTCCTATATGCAAAATGGGCTGACAATACCTGCTTCCTTGGGAAGCACCCAGCCTGGCACCAAGGCGGGGCTTGGGGAATGCCAGCCGCTCCTGCCCTCCCCTCCAGTTGGCTGGGTTCTGAGCTAGAGGATGGGAGAGTGGGTCTTCAGGGATGTTGGTGGGGTGGAAGCAGACTTGTTAAAAGAGACAAAGCAGGGGGAGGGGAAGAGCACAAACACTGCCGTCAGGACTGTCATGCGTGAGCTCCGTGCCTGCTGCGCGGTTCTGAGCACATTGTTGCATCGGTGCCTCCCGGCCACCCTGTGGGTGGTCCCATTGTCTCTCGCTGACACACGATGACCACACAGGCGCCCACGCTCACCTGCCTGGAAGTGGGGGGCCAGGATTCGAGCCCAGGTGGACCGGCCCCCGACCGGCACTTTGGACCATGGGAGAAGGGAGTATTTTTATATAGATGACAAGAAAAATGAAATCTTCACTGAAATCAGAGGGAACTGGGAGGGAAAGTCCCTTTCCACTGCCCGATTCTAGTATTGAATCGGCTCTAGGGGAGCTCCGGCAGGAGTTGGAACAGGTAGCAGAACGAGTGACAGTGAACTGTCAGTCCTAGTTCCCTGCTGGGCTGTGACTCCATGGGGCAGGATGAATGAGTTCTGGTGACGCCCTCGGCCCTCTGGGCGAAGCCTCCTCCTGCCCCACTGTGTCCGCCATCCCCTGGGTTCTGGGAAAGGGCTACAGGGCTTCTGGTGCTGGCTGTCCCTCCCGTTTCCCCAGGTCGTTGAAGGACCGCACCTGGAGGGCCTTTCTTGTGGTTCCTGCTCACCCAAGTCTGTTTGCAGCCACCCCGCTGCAGGCCCGGGAAGAGGCTGACTGAGACCTCGCCTCCCCACTTTTCTTTCTGGTGCTGCTTTAGTACCTCTTGGGGGCCTGAGTTGGGGGCAGAAACGCTTAGTGGGTACTGCCAGGTTGGCTCCAGTGGGTCTGGAGCACTGAGCCATCCTGGTGGGCTCACTGGCTTTCCAGCTGCAGGAGCGGGAGGGAGGCCCGTGTGACCGAGGGTGCACAGCTGGTGGGCCTGCTGTGCTGGCAGACAGCACCCACATGGGGCTGCTGTGGCCCACGCGCGGCGTAGAGGGCAAGGGCCAGTGCCACGAAAACATTAAAAGACATCTTTGGGAGGAGACAGTTAAATTTTGCAAATTGCTGGTGGATAACTTCTCATAGCAGGGAAGGTAACAGAATGTGTGGAAACCAGCATAGAAGCAGGGACGGGTGTATGGGTAGGAAAGGAGTCAGTTGTCATGAAACGCCTGCTATTCATAAGGCTGAGCCCCGAGAGGCCGGGGAGCCCCATGACCGGGGTGGGGGGCCTGAACGCATGCAAATAGTTGTCACCCACAAGGACACCCAGCAGTGGTGAGTTCCTCCTGTCCTGCAGGCGAGGAGGCCATTGCTTTCTCAGCGGCTGGGAGGCAGGAGCTGAGTGTGGGCTGGGAGGGACAGGTGCGTGGGCTGGAGGGAGAGGTGGCAGGGCGGGAAGGACAAGTGACATGGCAATGGAAGGAGGAAGGGCATCGCACAGTGACAGGGATGGGCGGCGACTGTCTCACATGCTGACAGGGCAGCTCCCATGCCTATGCGACTTTGTATCCTGAGTTCATTTCACTGTGGCTTAGTGTCTGGGTGTGCATGTCCATGGGGAGCCTTTAGCACACCCAGGGTCAATTCGGTGCCACCGCATCCCTGGTGCCCTGGGTGGCTTCTGTCACTCAGCTCTCTGTCCCGGGCCTGTTGGCCGTGTCCACCCTCTTACATGTGCTGTGGCTGCAGCCCCAGGGCAGTGCCTGTGTGTGCGGTCGTGTCCACTGGGGACGGGGGAAGGTCGGTTCCCTGCCATCTATCTCTGCTCCAGGTGGGGAAACCTTTTCTTGCAGCGCCTGGTAGATTTCCTGCAGCTTCTGCACCCTAGTGGGGAAGAAGGCTGGGAGGTGCGGGTCTGGCATTTTTGGTCTGTTACAGGAGGCTGGTCTTGCTGGCAGGTGACCTGGGTAGGAGTGGGTCAGACATCGGCCCTGGACACACAGCAGGTGGCAACGCTTCTGTCCCACCTCAAGAACAGCCCTTCATCTCCCATAGCTCCTGTTCCTTCTTTAGAGTGAAGTAGGTACGATAGTGGGCAGGTCATGTCCACAGAAATAAACGTGTGAACATGTAACAGGCGGGTCGGTGGCCACGGGTCATGAAGTGCTTGGCTGTCGCTCTGAGTGACAGAGAAGTCACTGGAGCGTTCTGAACTGAGGACGAACACGTCCGGCTGTTCCTAGAGGGGTGGGAGGGGGCAGAGTGGGGTGCAGAGGGTGGAAGCAGGACAGTGGAGGCTGCTGCAGGCCAGTGAAAGACGGCCGTGGCTGGCCTGGCGTGGGGAGAAGGGCCGGGCTGCAGTGTTTCAAAGGCTTTGTTGATGCGTCAGATGTGGGGAGTGAGGGAAAGACAGATGTCAAAGGTGACTCGTAGTTTTTGGCCTGAGTGCCTAGAAGGTCGGGGTGGCCACTTCCTGAGGTGGGGAGACCACAGGTCAGGGTCACTGGAAGATCGGGAGTCTGGCTTTAGACGCATCATGATTGAGATGCCGACCGGCTACCCAAGTGGAGGTGCAGGGCAGGCCTTTCTCGTCAGTCTGGAGCGCAGTTGGGCCGAGGCGTGAACATGGAATTGCTCGAGTGTCCCTCATCTTGGAAGCCCGAAACAGGACACGGGCCTTGGAGGGAGTGAGGGGCGACAAGAAGAGAGGAGAAGGGCAGCGTCGTGCACATGTGCCCTGGGGAGACGGCGGGGGTCTTTGGTGAGGAGGGCCCTACAGAACAGTTTTCCCATGTCTTCTCACCGGAACCGTGGTCTGCACAGACCTGCGCTTGTCGGGAAGTGGGCCCTGGCGCCAGGGCTGTGAATATGCACTGTGAGGGGCGAGGTGGACAGCAGTGTGGACTGCGGCTGCAGTCTCGGGCTTGGCTTCCCAATGGGAGCGTTTTTAGTTTCTCTAGGAAATGTGTCTGCTATTTTAAATCACTCACGAAAGTGGAGTTAACTTAGAAGGGACTGAAGAGTCCAAGCTGGCCCTAAGGGGACAGTCTGTCCGTGGCGGGGGCCTGGGGGCTCTGACCAGGCCGGAACTGTGGGGTGTGAGTGTCGGGTGCCCGCTGTGGAAGGGTGCACAGGCCCCGGAGGCAGACGGACAGTGGGTGTCGTTAGGAGGAGAAGCTGAGAGACACTGAGCTGGCAGGGCCTTGAAGGAAGGCCCCCCGCTCTGGTCCTCTGGGTACAAGATTCATCAGGTGCTGTGCTGTGCTGGGCCTGGCCAGGTGTGTGGGAGGGGCCCTTTCCCTGCCCCCCCCCCCCCCCCCCCCCCCCCCCCCCCCCCCCCCCGCATCTCAGCACCGACATGAGGGAGCAGTGCGAACACTTGTGAGCCGACTAGTGAGCGCTGAATGGATGTTTTCTAAATGCCTGTCATGAGGCTGGTGTTCCTGCAGGTGGACTGACACGCTTTCTTCATGTACTCAGCTGTGTCGTGCAGACCACGTGCGTTGTAACGGTTTTAACCAGCATGGCTCAGTTTGATGAGCCTCATCCCGCAGAGCAAAAGGTCGCAGGTTCAATTCCCAGTCGGGGCACATGCTGGGTTGTGGGCCAGGTCCCCAGTAGGGGGCATGTGAGAGGCCGCTGCACATTCACGTTCCTCTCCCTCTCTTTCTCCCTCCCTTGCCCTCTCTCTAAAAATGAGTAAATAAGTAAAATCTAAAAAAAAAAAAGAAAATTAAATAGCACTATTCTTCTGTTTTTCTCTGCTCCCAAGTGATCTCTCTGCTTTCATTTCTGCTGGGCCTCCTTAGTCCCTAAAGCCTCGGCCTCACAAGGGCCGGTTACCCTGAGAGCCGCAGACGGGGCACCACACGTGACCTTATATAGTTTTTTAAGGGACTTTGGATTTATAGAAGAGTGGCCAGGACAGTGCAGAGCGTGCCTGCACACCCTCCGCCCGCGTGCCTTGTGTTAACGTCTCCAGGCCGAGCATGTCTGTCAGAACTCAGAGATCAGCTCGCTGCCAACCACTGCCTCTTTGCGTTTCCCTGGGGTTTGGTCTGCTCCGAGTTGTGCGAGGAGGCCCCATGCCGCGGTGTGGGAACCTTCCCTGCCGCGGTGCTAGGCAGGTATTTAACACGCTGTGAAGGTGGTACCCACAGCCTGGACCCGGGGGGGGGGGGGAGCAGGCAGGTGACAAAGGAGACCTTGTTCTCCGCCAGCCCAGCGTTCTGCAGGGCTCTCCCAGAAGGGCGTTCGTGGGGCCGGGTCCCCTCAGCTTGGTCCTGCTTCCTGGGGCCCCTTTCCCAGGGCGTGGCGGTTCCTGCCCAGGGGCAGGAGCTGTGACATCTTGGGTGAGTGTCCTGCGTTTCTACACCCATTTCCCCCTGTGCGAATGGGAGGGGTTGGGCTTCCCCTGTGGTGACTTGTGGCTCTGATGTTTGGGGCTGTTGGGCCTTGCCGTCTCGGGGCCTAGAATCTCGCTGGACTCAGGCCACTCAACCCACTAGGCGGCTCATCGCACGCACAGCAGGGTCACACGTGGCCTTTGGGCCCGAGTCCCAAAGGCGAGGACCGAGACACTCGTTCCTTTGTTTCTGCACTGTAACCCTGGTCAGCATGGTCACGTGCCCTGGCGGGGCCTTCCGGGGAGGGCTGACCTTGTATCAGCACAGCCACGTCAGAGGGATGAGGGACAGTGGCTTATGGGCCCCACCTTTGCTCTGAGTTACGGTTCCGTGAGTTCCCTGCTGCAGAACTGGAGTCCCTAGCCTGTGAGGGAGAGGGCATGTGTGTGCACAGCCGTGTGAGCCTCAGGCCACACAAGCAAACAACCCCATGCTCTGTGAGTGGCTGGAAGCCTGCCCTTCCCCCTCCCAGTGGCACCTAGTGGCACGAGGGGCGGAGCGGTGTTGTTATCTGTGAGGCTGGGGAGACGCCTTCCTGCTGTCTCGGCTGCCAAGGCCAGGAAGGTTCTGGGGGAGAGGTCAGCTGCCTCTCTGTGGGAGGCTGAGTTAAAACAGCCACGTACACAGGCTTATGTCACGTGTGGGGCTGTGCTGAGGACTTGAGATGGCGACCGCGTGGCCTGCCAGCACTCAAACATGTATCTTCTGGTCCTTTACAGATGTTCCCTTTGTTTCCCTGACTCTGATGGGGGGAGTTTTAAAAGAAATGGCACCTGCTATGCCACGGTTTTCTCCTGACCAAGGGACACAGTGGGGAGACCTGGAGGGGACCAGAGAGAGGGTCCTTGTGAGGACAGGCTTCCACATTGGTGTTAAATCACAGAAAACTGCAGGCAGCTTGCTTGGTGCATCAAAACCAAGCCCCACAGCCCTGGCCAGTGTGGCTCAGTTGGTTAGAGCATTGCCCTACAACCAGAAGGTTGCAGGTTCGATTCCCGGTCAGGGCACATGCATAAGTGGCAGGTTTCCTCCCTGGTCTGGGTGCGGACGATCCCGGCCGGGACACAGAGGGGAAGCAGCCAGTCAGTGCCTCTCTCTCGCGTCGATGTTCCTTTCTCTGTGAAAGCAATGAAACAGTGTCTTTGGGTGAGGATTAAGAAACCAAAACTGAGCCCCCCCAGGGACGGTCAGGCTGACGCACACCATGGTGGGTGGCGCAAGTGAGGGGTCTCAGGTGGTGAGGGACCCTGGACAGGGAGCAGAACTGTGGGCCGGCGGGGAGACAAGAGAGGGAAGCGTGACGCTGGTGGCCCCTGCAGCCCCAGTGGGGGCTTGACCATGATGGGCAGGGACAGCTGTGTGTGTGCAAGGGAAGCGGGATGTGTGAGGAGGGTCGGCCACTGCTGATGGGGTGGGTGGCACGCACACTCAGCAGGCGCAGGAGCCACCGCAGCTCGTTCTCCTGCCACATGGAGTGGGGTGCCACTGGCGCTGCACAGACCAGGGCGGCAGGGCCTCCCCATGGAGCGCTTGACCTCCCGGGGGGTGGCCACTGAGGTCACCCAGACCACTTCCCAGGTGGGGGCCGCCCGGTTTTAGAGTGGGTCTGACACTGAGGTGAGGGCTCGCGGTGGGGGCCCCCCGGCCCGAGCCGGCCCCCTGCTGCCCCTCACCCCTGGCTTCCGCCCCGCAGGCTGGCCCCCATGCGGCTGTACACGCTCTCCAAGCGCCACTTCGTCCTCGTGTTCGTCGTCTTCTTCGTCTGCTTTGGCCTGACCGTCCTCGTCGGCATCAAAGGTAAGGAAGGTGTGAGCAGGTTGGGGTCGTTTCATCACTCGCGGTCGGCCTCGTGGAGGTCGCAGCCCATTTCTCCCTGCACCCGCTAGGTGGGGGGTGACCCTGGTCCCACCCCACACCGCAGCCAGGGCCTGAGTTCAGTGCAGTGGCCCTGGGTGGCCTCAACCACGCACCTTCTGTTGGACAGTCAGACATTTCTGGAGAGATGGTGGTGTGCCAGGCCCCCGCTGGCACTGGGGGCCCCAGAGCACACTGCCTGACATGGGAGACGGGCCATGGAGACAGCCCAGCCCGAGAGCAGTGGGGTGGGCATGCAGTGCTGGCAGCTCGGGCCTGGAGCGGCCGCAGGGCAGGGTGGCTACTCTGCTGGTGCCGGACTTCTCGGCAGGAGGGAGCCTCGTCCTCAGACCCCCCGGCACCCTTCCGTCCCAGCATGCAGTTGGAAGGGAGGGGACCCGGCTTTCTGGGAACCTCGTGAAACCCGCGACTGCCCTAGTCCTCTGTCTCCCATCTCTGAGAAAGGGGTCGGATGGGACCGTTTCAGAGGCATGCTCGAAGTGGACGTTGTGTGGGGCGTGCCTCCAAAGGCCAGATCCTCAGCCTCCACTGAGGCCTGCGCCACCGGGTGGGCTGTGGAGGCCAAGGGCCGGGCGGTTGTCAAGGGGCCGTTTGCCTGCTGCTGCTGCAGATGGCGAGGGACAGTGGCAGCCGCGGTCCCTCTTGGCTTCCTCCTGGTGGAGTCATCGAGGGGTAGCAGTTGCGTGAATCACAGCACAGGACACATCTGTCATCTTCCTTGATTTTCACAGTCGCCCCTTCAGATGGGCAGGGGGCATTCATGTTCTCGAGGTCTCCAGTCTCGTGGACCTCGGCCAACTCTTGACTCTGTGGGCACCGGCAGCCTCAGACGTCCAGGACCATCTCTGACCTTCTCCACGCCTGCAGCCTCGGAGGCGTCGAGGCTGAGAGACAGAAACAACGGCAGGGTTTTCTCACTCCATCCCTTCTGTCCATGGAGCGCTGGCCTCCGTCTGGGTCTCCAGGGACACAGACCGGCAGGTGGAGCAGCCCCAGGAGGGTGTGCACAGGCCCGGGGTCTCCGCGAGGCCCTGGCCCATGGGACGATGGGGGCCCCAGAAGTGCATGGTGTGGCTGTGGCCCGCGGCCAGCAGCCCTAGGAGCAGGGTGGCCGGTGCTCTGTGTTCTGGGCTGAGTCCACACCCAAAGACCAGAGCAGAGCGACATCCCCGCCCAGAGACAGCCAAGACAGCCGGGCAGAGAGAGCAAAGCCTCCCTCCCTCCGCCTCTCTTGTCCCGTTCAGGCCTGCAGTCAGTTGGGTGGGGTCCAGCCACACTGAGGAGGGCCTCATTGACCCCTTCAGGGCTCGCTTCACCCCGAAACAGCCTTCCCCCCCACGTAGAGTGACGTTTCACCCCGAGGCCAGGCACCCTGTGGCCCAGTCGAAGCGACACAGAAAATTCCCCGTTGCCAGTCTGCCCCTCGTCTCTTCGGCCTCCACAGGCACCCCTTAAACTGTGATTGGTCCCCAGTACTGGAGACGGTGACAAGGACATCATGCAGCTGTCCTGCGCACAGCCCGGACACACTGGCCTCCCCCAGAGGGGGAGGTGGGGTACCGGGGTGACGTGTGTCCCCCTTCACCTCCTGTCCCCCAGCACTGTGGCGTGGGGTCAGCGGTCCTCACGTGCTGTGCCATCAAGTCGCCAATATCAGTACAGCTTGTGTCACTCAATAAGGGAATGAGAGAGGGATGAGAACAGATATTTGCCTAATATACATACCTGTACGCACACACAGACGTATTCAGGGCAAAACAAGGAGGAAATGCTCATGACAGGTACAGTCCTCATGTCTGTCACGAGTTCTATGGTCCCAGCTGGGATTCGTAAGTCCTCACTCCACCGCCCTTTCCACATTCCCTTCGCCTCCAGCAGGCATCTCAGGTGGTCGCGGTTCTTCACCTGGTGGGGCGACCCAGACCTCCGTTTCTGAAGGGCCTGGACCTTTTGTCACCCTTGGATTGGGCCGTGGTTTGCCGTTCGTTGACTGTAGTCGCAGGCAGGACAGCACTAGGAGATGCCCTGAGCCTTTTCCTTCCTCCTGGGCACACCGCCACTGTGAACCAGCCGTCTAGCCCCCTGGGCGGTCGACCTCGGGCCCTCGGCCAGTTCAGGAGCCCTCTTCTCTGCCTGCTGATTCAGAGGTGGGAGGAGCCCACCGTGGCCAGGGGCAGTCTTAGCTTCTGGTTCAGTGGCGTCATTGTCATGTCGCCTGGTGGAAGCAAGACCTCTAAGGGACAAGAAGCAAACATTTTGCTGGGGAGGTCACTGGGGTCACAGTGGTGCCACACCCAGTCTTACCACCTGGCAGGTTACGCCTCTGTGCAGTGTTTCCCCCGTTCGCTGGCCGAGGCGCCCACGGTGAGGGAGGCCCAGCCTACAGAGAAGGGCTGCCAGGAGCTGTGAGGGTGCTGGGGCCCCTCCCCAGTTTTTGGCAGTGATGGTGAGTGAGCGGCAGTAGGTCTGTGGACGCTCCCAGTAGGTCTTAAAGGGCAGCTCCACCCTAACAGGCCTGTCTCCTGGGCCTCGGAATCCCTTCTTCAACATTCAGTTGAGGCAGGTGCGGCATTTCTAATTCTCTCACTGGGGACCACCCTCTGGACCAGGCTTTAGCCAACCCACCAACCAAACTGTTAGGGTCCTCGCTCACCTCTAAGCTGCAGCTTTCAGTGGAGAATCGCTGCGTGGTGGGCCCATACCCCTTTGTTCGGCCCGCTCCAACTTTACATCCCTTCCCTTTCCCCTTCCCTGATTTCTGTCTGCGTGGGTCAGAGAACTCACGTGGTTTGGGGGTATAGCACACCTCCTCTGGGGTCACCCTCTGTACTTCGCCTCTAGGGGCCTGTGGGGAGTGAGTCCAGGGAGAGTTCTGGGAGCGAGGAGGGCTGGTCCCCAGGGGTCTCAGTGTTGTCCCTTGAGAACTCTGCCTCCGGAGGCCATCACCATCCTTGCAGGCCGTGCAGGGTTCCGCCAGCCTCATTACACTTGTTAGTTTAACAGAAACGTTCTGAAGTGTCATGAACAGGGCCACTTGGCTCCTTGCTGCTTGTAAGTGGTGGATCAGGAGTAGCCGCCAGAGGTTTTCTGCTCATTTTCCTGGACTATCTGTGCTTTCTTCACTACTGGACGCAGACTCATTAGCATCTTCAAATCAAAGCAGAGCAGAGAGCCAGTCCCAGAAACCCCAGAACCAAGACGGAGGAAACTCATCCTCACTACTCTGTTCCTGTGTTCGGGTTCTTCAGAGACACGGGACCAGCGGCCGGCTGGGGACCGTCACTGACACGCTCCAGAAGCTGGCATCAAGCTGAGTGATTTGTTTCAGAACTCAAGCAGTTCAAAATTAAATTGGAACCAGGTCCACAGAGTTTCCTTTGGTCACTTCTTTTAAGGCCAAAGCTCTAAAAAATTGCAGCATAAGATTCCGTGAAGCTTCTCTGTTATTTCAGGAAAATCCTTAGGTATAATGTGTTTTAGGTATAAAACCTTACCAATAATGTTCTTTTAATATTCTCTGCTTAATAAATATTTTTGGAAGACTGGATTCATTGGATGAACGGATAAATGTGTCTTAGTTTTCAGCAGAAGTCTCCGAGGTTTGTAAACCACAGACGCTCTCGGTGCTGTGACTTTTGGGGCTGCGCGTGCGCACGCAGCGAGAGTGCCTGCCCAGGGCAGAGGAGCAGCTCCTGCACGGACAGGCACCGTGGGTGCTGGGAGTGCTATGAGTACCATGTGCGTCATGTGGTGCTCACACTGGGCTCCCCTGCATTGGGGGGGTCACAGCATGCCATGGAGTGGGTGCTGCGTGTCTGTGTTTGTGTAGTTTTCTGTCTTACGTAGATGTGACACCCTTAAGACAGTTCAGGAAAAGAAGATCACCTCCGTATAACATATGTCTTTGTTGGCATTTGAAAAAAGCCAGTAAACTAATTATCCACATGGACTATAACCTGCTTTTTTCCTTCTCTGTTACACTTTAGGGCCCAAAGTAATCCAGACTTCTGAAGCTTACATTTCACTAAATAACAGCAAACAGGTAAGACGGGGCCTGGGTGACAGATGACAGGCCACATGCACTTCCAGGTCCCAGGACGTGGCTCTGCCGTAGGGCGCTGCCGTCTGCTTCTTGGGCCACACGTGTTTCTTACCCCACTCTCAGCAGCAGGCAGGCCCCCAGGAGCTCGTTTGCTGTAAAAGGGCCTTTTCTGTGTGATGCATGCCTCGGGCCTGAGAAGGGAGGGGCGGTGAAGCCTAGGGAGCGGCAGTTCCTTTCCAAAGGCTGCTCAGCTCTTCCTGCTCGTCCCTCCGGACAGCCGCGCTCACCGGGTTTTAGTCCAAGATGTGGCCCCTGTGTTCGGTTTCCAGCAGTAAAGTTCTTTTACTAGATGATTGGTATTCTTCTCACAAACTCAGTTTAAATGAAATATCCTTTTTTCTTTTCTTTTTAAATTTCCCCTGACTTTTTCACCACCTTCGGAGAAAAGCAAAAGTCCTTCCAACTGGAGGTTTTTGGTATTCTTTAATAAAGATAGCTTACGAGAGCCCGAACAACTAAGCCGGTTTCTTTTTCTGCGTGTCCGATACAATCTTCATCTGTAAACTGGACACTCTTGTCCTGCAACCTTCTGGCACCATACGTGCATGGCTTTACTCAGATTCTCTGACCTCAGAGATCCCCTTGTCTGTTCTCCCTGCTGCATTTCCACCCTTGCGGTTTTCGAAAGGGCAAAAGGAGAAAACTGTCCTAAAAGTTACACCTTTTAATTCTCCTTTTTGCTCCTGCTAGCTTGAAAGGGCCTCCCGTGCAGCCTCTTTTCTCGGCATTTCCTTGTTCTCCTGAGCTCCGAGCCCACACCTCTGATCTGGAGAGGCACAGCCGTGGTTCTCAGCCGTGGTTCTCGGCCGTAGTTGGATTTGGAAACGCTCCGTCTCTCTGAATGTCAGTCTTTGTAAAGACACGGAACACAGCAGCCTGCCCACAGGGCCGACGTGCTTCCAAAGGGCCCCCCTTCCTTCTGGAGGATGGCAGGTGATCCTGCAGTAGATTGCCTCGTGCAGGTGTCTGCGGGGCGTGCCTGGGCCACAGAGCTTTGTAGAGGCCTCCATAAGTGTCACAGCGCAGAAAACCTACATGGCATTCAAAGACAGCGCATGCACACAGCGCTTCTCTTCGGGACTGCGGCTGGGCTACCTCAGCAATTTCCTCCACAGCCCCCGCCTTCAGACAGCAGCGCTGCGTGTTCCCGCAGATGCTGCGTGTTCCCGCAGATGCTGCAGAGGTGTCACTGGCAGTGTGGTCCCCTCTAGTTCTTCTCCCCAAGGCTGTTAAGACTTCTCTAAAGCTGAAAAGAGCCATCACACAGTGGCTGGCTGGCATATTGATGCTAAATCAAGATTCCTGCGAGTACTCCTGTGGTGTCCTTGTTACTATGCATCTCATCCTGCGCACTTTCAGTTTTTTGGCCAGGATGGCCTCTTTTTGTGTTTAGGCAGGAGTGCCGTCCCAGGGCTGCTGGGGGCAGGCACCGCCTGTGGAGAGGGCTTCGTGAGAGGTGGAGGGGATCGTAGCAGAGAGTTGGTCCTTGCTCATTCAGGAAGGCCAAATTTCACTTGTCTCGTCAAAAGGAAAACCGTTTCGGCACTAACACTCAAACCCTTTTGCTGAATGTAAATTTTGGGTGTTAAGGTACATTATTTGGTAGATGCAATGAAAAGGTCATGTGGGTTACTTAACTTTTTTTTTCTTTTTCCTTCAGCTAAATGCATTTGAAGTGCATTCCAACCCCCTGTCCGCCTATAACCAGCAGCTGTGGCTGACGTGCGTCGTGGAGCTGAACCAGTCTCGAGGTGCGCAGCCCGATGCCTGGCCTGTGTGTTCTTTGTACAGCACGCCACCTTTGAAAAGTGAAAGAGCGTTAAAGTCTTTGAACAAGTGTTCAAAGGTGGATTACACGGGTGGTCTCTGCTCTTGGTAGTGGCGGCAGGTCGGAAGCATCCCCCACCCCCCGTGTTTTCCGTTGTCCTCCTGAGCAGGTGGCAACACAGCCCTCTGGGAGAGCCGGTCCGCACAGCCAGGGGCTGCATGGCGCAGGTGCTGCTGCCGCAGCTTTCTTCAGTGGGGTTCTGGAGCAGATAAGGTGCTGATGCCGTGAGGCCATAGACCTGTCCCCCAGGGACAGTTGGCAGTGTCTGGGGACATTGTGACCTTCTGTTTGTCACGACTGGGGAGAAGCAGGAGCTGCTGGTGTCTGGGGGGTGCAGGCTGGGGTGCTGCTGAACATTTTGCAGTGCACCGGACAAACCCCCCTGCCGAGAGCCGAGTGGCCTTGACATACGGGTGGTGCCCAGGCTGCGAAACCCTCCCCAGAGCACCCCTGTGTACAGTGGGCAAGCTCTGTTCACGGAGGATGGCACTGGCTGTGCGCCGTCCCTGGAGGGCTGAGAGGGTGGCCACCGCGGTGTCTTCGGTGTTCTGGGATCCAGGTGAGGTGCTCTGGTTGAGAAAGAATTTGAAAAGAACCCTTGACCACAGTAAATGAAGTGAAGAAACACGTATTGGACAACAGCCCCTTTTTGGGTAACATTTTACGAAGATAAACTCAGTGTCAGTTGTGTGTGTGCGCAGGTCTAGAAGAGGGTCTGGGAGGCGGGACCACGCATGTTACTACGGTTTCTAGGTGGCAGGTTAGAGGGTTTCATGCCGTGTTCATAGTCTCTTTCCTCTGTTTTTATGAAACAATGAGCATGTAATCAGGAAAATAAAGTATATATCAGAAAAAATGCTCTGAATCTATTCTTTAGTACTGGTGTAAAGTTAAGTTAAAAATCTGTGCGGGAAATAACAAATGACCCAGTAGCCATGAAACGTTCGTCCTTCTGGGAAGTGACTGGCAGAGCCGAACCTCACTCTGATGGTTCGCAGGACAGGCTTTTCAAAGCTGCTGTGGCCCTGGGTTGTCCCAGAGCCAGGCAGGCACTTGGTCAGCGTGACGTGCCTGACGTGGTCTCTGACGTCGCCTTTCTTCCTTTTGTAGAAACGTCTGTCCAGATGAACTTTTCCATGACTGTTAAAGTGGATGGGGTGGCCGAAGATGGAACCACCAAGTTCATTCATAACAAAGCTCACAATCGGACACGGACCCTCACGTGTACCGGGGTGAGTGCGTTCGCACGGCCATGATCACTCTCATGCTGCACTATCACAGACTTGCTGTCTCAGGCAAAAATGTCCATGCCGATGATGGGATGGAAAGCATCTCTGATTTCACGTATCGATACCCTCATAAGTGCTCACGAACACACACGTGTGCGTGCACACAAACACAAGCACACACACACAGACACACAGCACACCGAACATCTGCACACCACATGTACCCTGAGTATGTGTAATGCGTACTTTTACTGGTTTGTGGGACTTACTGCCAGGTGTGTCTCTGGACAGCTGTTGATACATGGCGGCCCACCACTGCTCCACGGTCATTTTTGCGTGGGGTGCGGCATTGTTCCCAGCCATGTGACGCCCGCCCTGATCTGTCTGGGGGCCCCAAGAGCGCCAGGCCGCTCAGGAAGAGTGACCTGTAGCTGAGCACCCACTTTAGGTACAGTGTGTGGCTGTGCAGTCAGATGCCCAATGGCCGGACTTTGTCAGCACCGTGTCTGTCACAGTTCGCAGGATCAGACCGGGTGGTTGGTGCTACAGTGAGGACTTGCCCTCAGTACTACACGGCGGCCAGGAGAGCATGGGGGGCACCAGAAGGGGCGTGCGTTTGCGTCCAGGGTGGGGACAGTGGCTCCCCTGCTGGGCCTCCTGCCAGGTGCTCTGGATGGCACCTCCTTCAGTCCTCCCAGCAGGCCCATGGGCAGGATCTTCATTAGAGCCTCTTTTGTATACGAAGAACCCACGGCTCAGAGAGCTCAAAACACAGGCCCAGGAGGGGCACAGGATATCAGCCCATGCTCTTGCGTTCTGAAGAGCGTGCCCTCAGCGCCCATGCGCATGCCTCGCTGAGAGCACTAAGACCTGCAGCCTGTTCCTCTGGCCAGGGGTGCGGTGGGGGGTGGGGTGCCTGCTCAGTGTGGGCCCTGGGGGTGCAGGGAGGGGAGGGCGCCTGCTCAGTGGGGGCCCTGGCTGAGGCCACTCTTTGTGGATGGGTCAGAACCATGGCCTGAAGGGGCTGAGTTGTTGGTGAGGCAGTGCCCCCCTCTCCTGGCTGAGCCATTGCCATGTCCCTCAGGCCCCCCACCGGAGCAGCCGCCCTGCTAGGTGGCCTGTCAGATGGACCAGGCAGCAGCCACATGGAGAAGCACCACTCTCGTCCACCTCCACTTATCACTGTGAGCAGGTCCAAGCAGTTCTGATGTGCAATTTCGTTGTCAGTAAAGTGGGGCTTCCCCTGCCTGCCTGTCTGTGGACCGTGGGATCAGGCTGGATATCGTATGAGAGCGTGCAGTGTTTGTGCCAGCAGGAGGTGCCCACCCAGCCCCCACTGGGCCTGTATACAGTAGGTGCTCCACTGGTGCAGCTGAACGGTAGTCGGGACAGCAGGCGTGGAGTGGGAAAGGACCACGGCTCCACCTGCAGGCAGACGGCCGGGGGTCTGGTCTCTGCACCACTCTGTTGTTGGACTGAGCAGGTGAGGGACAGGTGCTCCGTGACTTTGTCCTAAGGCTAGTGTGACTGGACTCACTGGTTTCCCAGGACATGGGACTGGGACAAGTTGGCCGCTGCCACCCCCACCACCTCCCCCGCCCCCAAAGGCTGCACTTTGACTAGAGCCGGGCTGCCCACGGACCACTTGTCCCCGTTGCTGCCACTTGGAAGCGTCTGCTGTGCCGTGCACCTGGCAGCAATCCTTCGCCCACTGCCACTTCAGGCAATGCTTCTCCACTTCAGGCGCCCCCTTTGGGGGCTCTTCCTTCTGTGGTTCTCTCTCTGCTCGAGCCTCTCTCTCTAACGCCGACTTGAAAAAAGATGGGATTTTTGCGTCACATAGTGACCACCCCTTCGAGTTCCCTTTTTTCGGTTTTGATGTGAAGAAAGACGCTGTCTACCTCAGGTAGCAGGTGGCCGGCCCCCGCAGCTAAGAAGGCCGCAGCACTCCGACGAAGCGATTTTCAGAGGGCCTCTTTGTGATCAGCACACGCACCGCCGCTGGAGCCTGGGGCCCACAAGGCCTCAGGTGGTTTGATTACAGCTCTTCAAAGTCGACATGTAGAACTCTCTCTTGTCGGTCGAGGCATCCCTCTAAATCCAGACAGACTCTTAACTCGTAAGGAGCGCATATCTGTGCACCGTGGGTGTAGTCCTCGATGCAAGCCTTTTCACCATGTGCAGTGCTCCGCTGCCCTCCCCGAGTGCACTGCCCTGTGCTCCAGGGTTGGGGACGAAAGGTGGGCTTGGTTCTGTTGGGACCGGGGTCCCACACTCACGCGCCCTGAGAGCAGGTGGCCACCGCCCATGAGGGAAGTTGATCCGGTGGGAGAAGAACCGCAACGTGGATCCCACATAAACAGCTGCCGGCTCGTGTGTCAGCCATGGGAGAGCGGGGCCTGGGGTCATGGGGAGCTCCATCCCCACGCCCGTCACGGTGGGCTCGGTGCAAGCCTGGCGTCACTGGTCAGCCTGAGGGTTTAGAGAGGTTTGGACGTGCGCCTTCACACTGCCCTTACGGCACACGCACTCGCCTCTCCTCTGCTGACCTTCCTGTTCCTTGGGCTGGCAAGCAGACCTATTTTCCTGCCCCGACCTCAGACATACCTGGCTCAAGGAGCCTTTGACTGATTGTCAGTAGGGGTGACTGGTCAGAGCCGCAGTGCTAGCAGGTGCCACCGGGAAAGCCACGGGACCACCTGTGGGTTCTGTATGGACAGTGCCCTCCAGCAGGTGCCAGGACGTTGCGGAGGGGCGTGCCGGCTGGGCAGTGTGGCTGGGCCGAGGTCTGTGGGGAGGAACCTCTGCCCACCAGCCACCAATACACCTCTGTGCCCCTTTGCCCCCCTGAAAGGAACCCTGAGGAGGCTCGATTCTTCCTCCTAAAGGACAGGAGTGGGCAGGGAGGACGGGCTCCTGGCGGGAATTGAGCACACACCCAGCAGGAGCGTACTGGCTGTCATTCGGCAGCCTTTGCCGTGGGTGCGTCTGGACCCAACGGAGACCGCCGGCAGCTCCGTATTAGGAATGGCAGGTTGGTGGGGAGAGGGACAAGTGCCCGGTCCACTCACCACAGCTGCAGACGTGGCCCGAGGGAGCAGGGGAGCCGAGGGTCCAACTGGTTGTGTCTCAGCTACGTCCCCCATGCACAGGCGTGTTTGTGGAGGTGTCGGGTTTGTGTTACTCTGGAAGCGTCCTTAGGCAGCTGCATATTACTTCCAGTGGCCCCGAGTAGAGTCTAAGGACTGTAAGTCATTTTTGTTTATTTCTAAAAATACCCCCTGGGACCTTCCTGTCTAAGAACGGTGTGTGGCTGGCTGGCACTTGCATTTGTGTAGGCTTCTGTTGAGTGCCCTGGAGGTGGTGCGTTTGGGTCTCTGGTGTTGACACATGTCACTTCACAGTCACTGGAGGGAGAGGGGATCTTGCCTGCTTTAAAGACCCCATGCTTCCTTGTGCGTTTGCAGAAGTGCACAGAGATGATCGTGGCTCACCTCGGCTACTTGAATTACACGAAGTATACAGTGATGGTGGGGTTTGAGCACCTCAAGGTACCCATCAAGAACGTGACCTTCACAGTAAGTATACCGCTGACCTCGGGTGTTTCCACGGCCGTTCTGCTGAGCGGTCGAAATAGCACAGCATCGAAGTTGTGTTGTTTTGGGTCATAGAAGACATGCACAGTTTTAAAAAGTTATAGGAAAATTATTTCTTTTTCTTTTCAATTACAGTTGATCTATAGTAGTATATTAGCTTTGGGTGTACAGCCCAGATATTAGATATTTTTATACTAAGGAAGTGAAAACCCTGATGAATCTAGTACACATCTGGCACGATGCATAGTTATTATAATACAGGGTGATGCAGAAGCAGGTTTGCAGTTGTTCTCATGGGGAAAGAACAGTGTAGGGATGAACTGTGTTTTGTGTACTCAGGACTGCAAACCCACTGTTGCCCGCCTCGCATAACTCACTGTGTATTTCCTGTGCTGCACTTCACAGCCCTGTGGCTGCTCCGTGACCACCAGGTCGTGATTCTCAATCCCTTCACCTTGTCCACCCATCCTCCTGACCTCCCCGCTGCTCTGGCAACTGTCGGAATCTTCTCTGTATCTGTGAGTCTGCTTCTCTGCTGCTTGTTCGTTTATTTTGGTGTTTAGATTCCACATAGTAGAAGTGAAATCATCTGGCATTTGTCTTTCTCTGTCTGACTTATTTCACTCAGCACAGTACCCTCTAGGCCCACCTGTGTTGTTGCAGACGGTAAGATTTTACTCTTTTTTATGGCTGAGTCATATTCCGTTGTGTATGTGCGCCACTTCTTTATCTGTCCATCTACTGACGGACACTTGTCTTGGCTCTTGGACATGATGCTGCAGTGAACATATGGATGTATATGTCTTTTGGATTTAGTATTTTGAGTTTCTTCAACTAAAGACCCTGAAGTGGAGTTGCTGGATCCTTCTTGTCTCTTATTACAGTCTTTGTTTTAAAGTCTGTTTTACCTGGTATAAGGACTTCTTCCCTAGCTTCCCCTGCCATTTTTGTGAAATACCTTTTTCAGTCTTTTTACTTACAGTGTGTGTATGTCTTTCCATCTGAAGTGAGTCTCCTGTAGACAGCGCCTGTAAGGGTCTTGTTTCCTTATCTGTTCTGCCGCTCACTGTGCGTATTTTGATTGAAGCATTTCATCCATTTACACTTAAAGTAATTGTTGATAGAATAGACACATAGAGGGCCCGTGGACATACGAAAAGATGCTCAACATCGCTAGCCATCAGAGAGATGCAAATTTTTTTTTTTATTTTATTTATTTATTTTTAGAGAGGGAAGGGCGAGAGAGAGAGAGAGAAACATCAATGTGCGGTTGCTGGGAGATGGCCTGCAACCTAGGCATGTGCCCTGACTGGGAATCGAACCTGCGATGCCTGGTTCGCAGTCCGCGCTCAATCCACTGAGCTACACCAGCCAGGGCCCAGAGAGATGCAAATTAAAACCACAGTGAAATGTCACCTCACACCTGTCAGAGGCCATCGTAAACACATCAACAAACAAATGCTGGCAAGGACGTGGAGAAAAGGGACCCGTAGTGCACTGTTGGTGGGAATGCAGCAAAATGAAAAATGAAACTATCCTTTGATGCAGTGATTCCATTGCTGGGACTATACACTAAGAATCCTGAAACACCAATTCAGAAGAACTTTTGCACCCCTGTGTTTATGGCAGTGCTATTTACAATAGCCAAGTGCAGGATGCATCCTAAGTGCCCATTAGCAAATGAGTGGATTAAAAAATGTGGTACATTTACTCAGTGGAATAGTACGCAGCAGAGAGAAAGAAAGAAGTCCTACCTTTTGTTGTAGCATGCATGGAACTGAAGACTGTTATGACAAGTGAAATAAGCCAGTCAGTGAAAGACAAATACCATATGATGTCATTTATAAGAGGAATCTAATGAGCAAAATAAACTGTCTTATTTTTTGTACCATAAGATGCACCTAGGTTTTAGAGGAGGAAAATAGGAAAAAAATTTTTGAAGCAAAAAATGTAGTAAAATATTTAATAACATAAATAACATAATATTTCTCCAGTGTAAATATAAACAGAACTCAATAGCAGCCTTAACAACTATTATTCCTCCCAAATTGGCAGGTGGGGTACATCTTATAGTCTGAAAAATACGGTAGCAAGCAAAAAAGAATCAGAGACGTGGAAACATGGAACAGACTGACAGCTGCCAGAGGGGAGGGGGCTGGCAAGGAATGGTGGAAGGAAAGGGAAAGGATTAGTCAAAGAACATGTGTGAGTGACCTGTGGACACGGACAGTGGTGCGGGGCTGACCCTGGGAGCAGGAGGTGGGCTGGGTGGAGGAGGGCAAAGCGGGATAAATTGGTACAATTGTATAGGATAAATAAGAATAATTGAAAAATAAGTATCGATAGATGTATAGTTATTGCCTGTTACTTATGTTTTTATTTCTTTTTCTCCTTCTTTGTTGTAAAGAAGGCCCTTTAACCTTTCTCGTAATACTGTTTCGGTGATGATAAACTCCTTTATTTAGCTTTTTTCTTGTCTGGGAAGCTCTTTATCTGGCCTATTCTAAATGGCAGCTTTTCTGGGTAATCTTGGTTGTGGGTCCCTGCTTTTCATCACTTTGAATATTTCACGCCAATCCCTTGAAGGCCTCTACCATTGTTTTTCCCAATAGGTTTTCGATTTCTTGCTCTTTCTCCTGCCCTTCCGGCGCCCCCATGATGCACGTGTTGGCATGCTTGAACTTGTCCCAGAGGCTCATCATACTACTGTCACTTTTTTTTCCCCTGTTCTGATTGGGTGCGCTCTGCTTCCTCATCTTCTAAATCTGCGTCAGCTGCTCTGCTGTTGCTTCCCACTGATGTCGCTTCCCATTTCAGCTAGCGCATTCTTTATTTCCGACTGCTGATTTTTAACGCTTTCCATCTCCACTGTCATCTTTCCTGTCTCTTCACTGAAGTTCTCACCAAGATCATGGAGAACATCCTTTTAACCAGTGAAAACCATAGTTTCTTAAGGAGAAGGGATCAAGAACAGCCTAAAGAAGCACCATGGAACTGGAGTCCCTTTGTGGTGTTCCGAGATCTGGCACAGTGGTGAAGAGGGGACCCGGTGGCCTTCCTCCTCCAGCCCTGAGTGCCCCTCGGAGCCCGCAGCAGCACCGAGCCGCGGGCGCCGCTCCTGAGGCGGTGCAGTTCCCTTTGCTAGACTTCCCTTTCTCGTGTCCCCTGAAACCGGCCTCCTTCTTCTTCGCACTCGCCAGGGTAACCAGCCTGCCCAGTGGTACCCTAAATTCAGGATAACCAGACTTCAGATTGGACGGGGAGCTGGGTCCAGATCCGACACCATCCTTTACTGGTTGACACTGTCAAGCCTCCACTTCCTTATCTGTAAACAGCTGCCTCATTGAGCTGTGGCTATTACATCAGGGTCTGTCCGAATGGCTTCCTTTTTTAAAACAACGCTTTATTGGGATATAACTCAAATACCATGAAATTTATGCTCTTAAACTATATAATGCAGTGGTTTTTAGGTCGTTCAGAGTTGTGCGCCCAATGTGTTATCTGTCTAATGCGTTTTCATCACCCCAGAAGCCCGTTAGTGGTCATTTCCCATCTCTCCCCGACCCCCCACCTCCAGCGATCCCTGATCTTCTGTCTGTGTCTGCGGATCCGCTGTTCTGGGCTTCGCAGATGAGTGCAGTGACACAATCTGTGGTCTTTTGTGAGTGACCTTTTCCCCCAAGTGTAACGTTTCCGAGTTCGTCCACGCTGCTGTTGGCGTCGGCGCTTCACTGCCCTGTTGGCCGAGCAGTACCTCGCTGTGGGTGGGTGCGCTGCGTTCTGTGTGTCTGGCGTCAGTTGGTGGGCATTTGCATTGTTTCTAGTTTCTGGCTCTTACAGATAATTGTGGTGAATATTTTAATAAACCATCTGGAAGGATGTCTCTGGGCTTAATGTTTAATTTTTTTCTCTTTTTCTTCTATTTTTTATAATGAGCTCCTGTTACCTTTATAATGAGAGGAGAAATGATTGTTTTTAAAGGCTCCTAAGGCCCTGGCTGGGTGACTCTGCTGGTTAAAGGTTTTAACCCATACACCAAAAGGTTTCAGGTTCGATTCCCAGTCAGGGCGCATACCTAGGTTGTGGGTTTGATCCCCGGTCGGGGTGCATGTGAGAGGCAACCGACTGATGTTTCTCGAGTTGATGTTTCTCTCTCTCTCTCCGTCCTTCCCTCTCTCCCTCTTTTTCTCCCTTCCTCTCTCTAAATTCAATAAGCATATCCTTGGGTAAGGATTTTTTTTTAAAGGTTCCTAGGACAACCAAAATTTGAAGGGAAAGTCTAGGATACACTGTAGCCATTCACTCTGAAAAGCTCAGTTATGGAAAAGCTACCTCAGAGAATCACGAAGGAGCATTATGTCTGCCTCTTAGAGAGGCATGAAGTGTTTTTGTGTCTTTTATGGAATTCCTTCTGAAGACAGTATTAGTTATGTTGTAAGCTCTGACCCGACCCTCCAAACAAAACTCCTTTTGCTCACTCGCTGGAAGTCTTTGTATCAGAGAATGAGAGGTGTGCGTAACTCATCACCCTTCTCTTTCGGTGTTGGCTGTGGGACGTTTCACAAATCGGTTCCATGTAAATTGGAGTAATTACTGGCATCCTGGTATAGGTTTGTGGTGTAATTATTCACCCTCTTTCTTTACATTTTTATTCTTCAAAAAAACTCTAGAAATTGTTTCTTTTGAGTCTGGCTTTTTATTATAAGCTACCTTCATTCCTTTTTGGAAGTAAACAAAGTTTAAGAAATAAAATACATCTTAAAAGTATGTCAGTGACACTGTTTACACCCACCAGAGTGGCTACAATGAAGAAAATGCCAGAGCTGGCCGGGGTGTGGGCACTCAGAACCTGCCTGCCGGGATGGCGAGGGTGTGAACCAGCGTGGTGGACGCGGAGGCGTAGGTGGGCCGCAGGACGCACAGGTGGACGTTCCTGCCGCAGCAGCCGGTTCTCAGGAGCTGCAGGCGGCGGGCTACTTCGAGGCACGGTGAGCGCACCGGCTGGCTGTGGCCCGTCCCTGTGACGGACTGTTGCACAGCGATGAGAGGGGTGATCACGGTTACGTGCAACGTCACTGACGACTTTCAGGAGCAAAATGTTGAATGGAGTAAGCCATCCAGGAGTAGCGCAGGGTGTGTGGTTCCATTCACGTAGATTCTAGAAGCAGGCAAAACGCATCTGTGCTGTTACATCAGGAGTAGCGTCACTCTTGGGAGGTGAGTGACTTGAAGGGGCCAGAAAGGGAGGGGCTTCCGGGGGCCCCTCCCTCTATGCCTCTCGGCCAGAATGCGTTTGCACTGGTGTGTTCAGCTTCTGCCGTTCGCTGAGCTGTCCACTTGGGATGTGTGTGCTGACTTTGGTAAGTGCGTTGTCTCTCAGTGAAAACAAAACAGGTGTTGCACTTGCACACCTCAGCCCGAGTCAGGGTGCCTCCTGGGCGAGCACAGGCGTCGCTTTAGACAGCTCTTGCCTTTTTGACAGAGCTGGACTCTTGAGAGTTTCTGTGCCTTCCCTTGGCATCTCTGCAGAACCCTGTGGCGTCTGGAGTTTTGAGTTCTGTGTCCTTGCCATCTAGGCTGTTGTCACCGTGGGCACTGGTGCCTCTGGCTCTTCTGTAGGAGCTCCAAGGTCAGTTGGGCCCTTCCCCCGTGCATGTCGCTGTTCTTCCTCGAGGAAGTTCTTCCTCGAGGAAGATCAAGTTCAGGGTGAAGTTACCCCAGCCGAGTCTCCAACTTCCCGGGACGCGAACCGCCACCAGGGCAAGCCCAGAGTGTGCAGGTGCTCTGTCGTCAGCCCCACGTGTCCGAGGGCAGGCGTCTGGACAGTACATGCCCATTTCCGCCTCAGCCTGTGCCCAGGCGCTGTCTGGCCTTCTTGTCGCTGCGTCCCCTTCGTTTGAGAAGCTTGGTTCCTCTCTTCTTGTCCTCAGTCCCTATCCTGTGATTGCTCGGTGCATTGACTTCTACTTAAACGTCTGGCGTTTTGAAGCATCACGGCACCGTTCTCTCTGCCTGTTTTACCAACTCTTAGTCTGCTGCGTCCTGCCCACTGTCATGGCCTGTGCCAGTCAAGACCACCCTCCGGGTCCTGCAGGCGCTTAACGAGATATTGATTATCTTCTGGGTTTTTTTTTAAAGAGTTTATTTCACTGGTTGTGCCCTGCATATGCAGCGGGTGCGAACTTTGGACACCATGCAGGTTGCTCCTACTCATTTTCCTGTCATTTGCGAGCATCTGCTCTGCACACGTCACATCAGTTGCACGTGCCGTCCTCAAGCTAAGCTGGGCTTTTCCACCTCTGACGGATTGCTCTCCAGGTTGATTCCTGAGTGACTTTAGCCAGCTGTTCATGTCTCACGTCCTCCCTTTTCTCCCTAAGCCGCTACCTTTCACAGGGGGATGACATTGAATCAACAGCCCGTGGTCCCGGGTGCTTTAGCTTTCTGTGCAGTGGACGCCTCTGCTTCCCTGTGGATTGAGAGGGCCAGCAGCGCTCTGAGCGTCTAAGCCGGAGCCAGTTCCAGGGCATTTCCAGGGGGAACAGGGCTCTGAGCAGCTCTCCCGTGTCCCGTCTGTCCCAGCCCCCCGCCCACCCCCGTACTCCTGTGGCTTTCCTATTCAGAGGACTCTCCGAGGGTCTCTTAACACATTTCATCTCTGCCAAAAAGTTAGCTCCGGGAGGCATTCTTCCTGGCTGATTTTTTTTAGGTTTAACTGTTGAATGTCTGCACAAGATTTGACACTGTATTTGCTTCTATACAGTCAGAGTGGGTGCTCAGCAAACGCCAAATGGCGAACTGGACCAAAACCTGTAGATTTTAATGAGGGAGAAGCGACCGGGGTCCTGAAATCAAACCTGGATCCAGGTGTCAGTGCACAGGGTGACAGGGTGAGCCCAGTCTCTGGAAGGACAAAGGCAGCCTTCTGAATGCCAAGGGACCTTGGCACAAAGGCCGAGAAAGGCTGGACAGCTCTTAAATGTCAAAGTCAATGTCTAAAGCCTGAGTGTTTGCTGGGATTTTACTGTTTCCTTTTACTTTTCTTCATTTCAAATATACATTTTGGTGCTTAAAAATAAATGCAAAACAAAACCCCCCTAATTCCATAGCATTGGGTCCCGACAGTGGCCTCTGTCCTAATAACGGGCTGGTGCAGTTCCCTGCAGTGGACGATGGAGCTCACCAGCCCAGTGCCGTGCAGTGTTCTGCTGGTGGCACTGGCTCGTGACCCAGGGCGGAGGGGCCGCCCGCCACCGGTGTGCGCTGCCTGAGTACTCGGCTCTGTGCGGGGTGCGCCTGGCACCGTGAAACTACGCCGACGGCAGCAGTACTGACAGCCAATTCCACTGTACCTTCTGGCTTCAGATCCCTGTTTTCATGTTTCACTTCATCGTGTTTTAGAACGTCCTGCCTACTCCCAGTTTGCATCGCTTTCGCAAGAGGTATAAACTCTTCTGCTTCTTTTCATGGAAGACCTGGCACTCTCTAATGCCGAGATGGACGGTGTTGGTTTTCAATACGAGATTTGAAAGCAAATGCTCTTATTATGAGTATAGAATAATCTGTCTGCCAGATTCATCATTAGTGTAATACCATTGAAAACTATTTTCAGCTCTAGGTAATTAATATTTTCAAAGTCTGTTCTTTAATATAAAAATAAAATGTACTAAGTGTTAACATTTCAGAACATGTAAAAAAGTGTTAAGGAAAGAACATTTTAAATTACCTACATTCTCATATCTAGAGATAACTATTTTGAATAATCTGATGTGCTTCCTTTTTATTTTTTACTTTAATTTTACTTTTCAATTGTGGCCGACAGTCAGTATTATTGCGTGTCAGTTTCTGGCATACAGCACAGCGGTTAGACAACCAGGTGCTTTACAAAGCGGTCCCCCGGTGTTTCTAGCCCCCACCTGGCACCATGCACAGTCACGATAATATGAGTGACGACTGTCTTCCCTGTGCTGTGGTACCTTTTAGATGCATTTGTTTCCCATTGTTGCCCCGCTTCCCATTTCAGTGGAAGACTTACAACCCCACGTTTTCCCGGTTGGAAATTTGGTTCCGGTTCTTCTTCGTGGTGCTGACCTTCATCGTCACTGTGAGT
Organism: Tonatia bakeri; assembly: GCA_004024845.1. Lineage (NCBI taxonomy): Eukaryota > Metazoa > Chordata > Mammalia > Chiroptera > Phyllostomidae > Tonatia > Tonatia bakeri. The sequence continues at coordinate 192,715 of PVIA01000860.1, forward strand.
TCCACCCACCCGACAGACGTAGCAGGTCCTAACAAGGGCAAGGTCAGGGTGTGAGTTATGATTGCCCAAGTACGGACCATGTAGGAGATTCATCTGAACTCCGAGACGCCCCACCCCAGAGCCCACCTGCCCTTACTAAATACTCTGCTCGTTGTGAGGGTGCTGCAGTGCGGACAGCGGTGAGGTCTCTTTAGCAAGGACTTGTGGCATGGGATTGTAGTCACGGCCACTTGTCACAGGCCACTGACTTGCAAACTCTCCTCAGTGTGCAGTGACGAATGCCGCCTGCCTTGTTTGGGTGCAGACACAGCTGGGGCTTCGCATTTGGAAAGTCAAAGCCCCCGAGCTTTTCGGGAGTGAGGCCCAGACGGTTTGGGGAGTGCGGGAGGCTGGGGGTAGGTGCTCAGCCACAGCGCAGGGCAGCCCCAGGGCAGCCCAGGCCAGGAAGCAGGGAATCCGTGGATTGGAGGAGTACAAAGGTGGTTCGTTGCCATCTGAAGGGCAGCCTTCTGCCTGCAGCGGCTGCCTGGGCCCTGCTGGTGCAGAGGCCGTGACGTTCAGGAGATGTGTCCAGTCCCTGCAGTGCTGTCCACCCCAGGTGCCCCCCAAGGAACGCCTTGCAGACTAACTGTGTGTGGCAGGACACAGCTCATGGGGGGCATGAGAAAAGTGCCAGATGGCAGTGGCTGGGACCTGAGTGCGGACAGGGTGGGACACAGCCACTGGAGTACACAGAGAGCTGGGGACTGTGGTATCGGGCCGCGCCCAGGGCTTCCCTAGAGAACGGACCACAGGACAACGGAAAACCACCGTTCCTGGCTGGTCAGTCACAAGTGTTTCTGGAAGCATCTCCGGGGCCGGGCATTCTGCTGCCTCCTGTTCTTACACAGGAGGAAAGGCCTGCGTAGAACAGGTAGCCTAGAGGAAATGGTCCATCAACCAGGAAGTCCCGATTGCCCAGAAAATTATTGGTTTGTAGTAGGTTATAGAAAAACAAAACAAAAAATAACCCCAGGCCCCTGAATCAAAAATTATATGTTTTAGAGCAGTTTACAGAAACTTCTCCCATAGGCCCCTACGCCTCCTCCCAGGACTGGTGACAATGAGCCGGCCCCTGACTGCGGCCGTGGGCCTCGTTCCCGGACTTGTGCTCCAGCAGCCCCAGTGCCGCTGGTTGGTGCCACCCAGCCAGGGGTGTGAGGCCTGTGCCCGGGGCAGGTCTCCGTGTGGCCCCGGTCATTCCTGGTCCCCGCCCGCCCCTGAGAACCGCTTGTGACCATTCGATCGGGCCCCTCTGCAGTTTCCCTTCTCATCCTGGGTGTCAGCGGGGGTGTCCATGGTCAGGTCAGCAGGGGCGGCCTCGGTTCCCGTGCGGTGACGGAGGACCCCTTCCTCTGCAGTGCCTGTTCGTGCATCTCCTGCGCAAGTTCTCCATGCGGGACTGGGGCATCGAGCACAAGTGGGTGTCCCTGCTGCTGCCGCTGCTGCTGCTCTACAATGGTAGGTGCCTTTCCGAGGAGCCTCGCCCTTGGAAGGGGAAGCCGGGAGGCACCCCCAGTCTCCCGGAGTGTCCAGGGCCCCTGGAGGAACAGAGGCAGCCCCCCTGGCATATGAGGGGCGCCGCACCAGGATTCAGAAGGCGCCTGGAGGTTTCACAAATGAGTGACTGCTCTGGTAGCTAGGACTCGGAAGGGCTGCAGATGCAGCCTCCTTGGGACTTGGCTGAAGGTGGCACACGCTGCCATCTATTCTCTCCTGCTCCGGAGCACAGCCTCGGGGTGCCCAGGTCTGCAGGAGGAGTGGGTGGTGGCAGCAGACGGTGCTCTGTCACCGTCACTGGGGCCATCTGTTCACAGGCTCTCAGGGTTTCAGAAAACAAAACAGCCTTTAGCCGCGCCGCCTCCAGCAGGCCTCCCACTGTCTGCGTTCCAGATCCGTTCTTCCCCCTCTCCTTCCTGGTGAACAGCTGGGTCCTGGGCACGCTAGACGACCTCTTCCAGTCCGTGTTCCTGTGCGCGCTGCTGCTCTTCTGGCTGTGCGTGTACCACGGGATCCGGGTCCAGGTGAGCTTGCGTCCGCCCCTGCTGGCCTCGGGGGCGTCCTGGAGGTGGGTGCGTCCGTGGGAGCGTGTCTGCAGCCTCACGGCTGCGAGGAGAGTGCACGCCATGTAGACACGCTTCGAGGGTCTGTCAGGGTTAGTGGTTTGCCAGAATTACTAACTTGGCTGTTTCTTACTCTTATTTACTTTTTAGGGAGAAAGGAAGTGTGTGACTTTCTACTTGCCGAAGTTCTTCATCGTTGGACTGCTGTGGTTGGCTTCTGTCACCCTAGGAATATGGCAGACGTGAGTAATTTTGTCACATGTGGAACTTGTCCTGGAACACATTTGGTACTGTGGACAGACCCAAAGTCCAGCTGTTTGTAGCGAGCTCACCCGGAACGGAACCCGTCACCTGGGGTTTCAAGACTGGACAGTGTGCGCTGAAGGTTCATTTTTGCCCTGATGACAGAGAGATATACACAGTTCTTCTGACCTAAGATGGAAAATGGGAAAGACCGTTTCACTTTAGAGTCCTCCTTCAGAGAGGCAGAGATGTCATCTGCAGGAGTGACGCTGACTGTGGTCACCCCGGCTCGCCACCGGCCACCAGATGAGTTAGCTGCTCCTTTGGCCTTGACTGTGAACTTCCTACCTCACCCCAGTGCCCAGGGCTTTTCCTTTTCAGTTTTTCTGTGCTTTTTTGAAGTTGTACCACCACGGAAGCCTCGAATGGATTTTCTGCAGAAACGAGTTCCATTTTAGGACATGATTTTGGCACCTGGCACCTCGAACTTCAGGGCACAATAGTGATAGGACCGAGCCCACCCCTCTCCACCCCCTCTCCCTGGCTGCCGGCCGTCTCCGCCGTCCAGCCTCACTGCACCACGGGGGTCCGGGAAGTTCGTGTTCACTTTCATAGCTTCTCGGGTGTGCTCACGCCCATCTGTCTGTCTGTCCGTGTGCCCGTGCCTGTTGCTGAGAGGGGCCTGGAGCACAGCTCTTAAAGCTGCAGGAGCTGCAGGCTGCGGGTTTCGTGACAAGAAGCACGTCAGCCTCCCAGGGGCGATAACCGTGGACACTCTCCATTAATAACATCGTACGTGTTGTCAGCATGAAATTTAGGATTTCCATAAATTTAGGGTCACTTTTAAAAAAATTCTTTACTGTTGGTTAGCAAGTAGTTTAATAATTCTTAAAAAATCTAAGTGGAAATACAAAATAAGTATACTAGTTATTAATCAATGTTTTCTTATGTTTTTAGAGTTAATGAGTTACACGATCCGATGTACCAGTATCGAGTTGACACAGGGAATTTTCAGGTAAGCATCGTTCATGGAGCACGAGGATTTTTTATGCTGTTTTAAAAATGACTGAATTTCAAACTTAAATTGCGCTGTTGGCACGGACTCGCTGCCCGGCTGTCTGGGAAGGACTGTGGGACATTCACGCGGAAAACGTAAAGACATGGGTTCGGGTGTATGAGAGATGAGCTTTCAGACACTACGTGGTTACTCCCAGGCCTTGGTCCCTGGTTGATGCACCAGGGCCAGAAGTGTGTCACACTTTAGGAACATCGTAGAACCATTAAGAAAACCTTTGTCCGTTTAATTCTCTAAGGAGGCGGGAGGTCTCCAGCAAGTGAGTGGCGGGCTGGGTCTGCGGCCACGGGCCCAGTGCTCCAGGTGGTCTGTGCTGTCGCTGTCCGGAAATTCGTGTCCTTTTGAACAGGCATGCCAGCATTTTCATTTCACACAGAGGCCCGCAAATGACAGGCAGCCCGGAGTGCGGCTCTCCCCGCACTCGATGCACGTGGGGCCCTGAAGCCCAGTTAGCCCTCCTCCGTGCCCGCGGGGCAGCCCCAGAGGCAGGAGGAGGCTGAATCCGGACCTCGGGGGCCTCGCGCAGCTCCTCGTGAAGGGTGAAGCCTATGGTTCTCTGCAGGGATGGCCGCGGAGGAAGGGGGCGGGCTAGTGAGCGAGGTGTGTTGAACAGGCGTTGAGCCTGTGTTGAGACTGTACTCGTCTCAGGAAACAGTGTAAGCGCCTGATTCTTAACCAAAATCCGGAAGCGGTGCCCAGAGCCTTTCCGGTGGCTCATTATCAGTTTGAGGAGCCTGGGAGGGTGTCAATGTGCGCTGTAGGAACCTCGTGCCCTGACCTTGCCCTCAGAGAAAAGGCACAGAAGATAGAGACCAGGATCTCCGAGGGGGTGCACTGCCCAGCCAGGGCGTCTGAAAGAGAGTGCCCTGAGTGACAAGGGGAGGCGGCATCTTTGTGTTTTGTGCTTTTTCTTTGTCTTTTAATTAGTCTTAGAACGCTGGGATGGGGTTTGTGGGGGGAGCTGCTGCACCCCCAGCTGGGGAGTAGGGGGAGGGTCATTCTGGGCCCGGGGAGACGGGAGGGGCTGCTGTGCCACCTGTTCAGGGCAGGTCCTGCAGACCCTGGGGACAGAACCCCTGTGAGGCTGGCGGTTGCATGTAACCCCCAGATTTAGACAAGACAACACAGACTCGTGCTCACCTGCTGCTACCGGAGCTCTGGTGTGGTACAGTCCTCCCATCTTTTACGTGAGGAAGCCAAGGCGTGGCGAAGGTTGTTGCCCTGGGTCCCACACTGGGAGCCGAGAGCCACGCAAGCGCCCAGGCCGCCAGGGCTCCCAGACCCCCAAGGGAGAAGCCATCCTGGTGCACAGCCCCCTACCGCCCAGTCCTCTCTTTTCCGTCTGTGCAGTGGGGTGATCTGGAGCACTCCCTGCGGAGCTGCTGTGAGGACTGACTTTCCCCAGGAGAGTGAGGCACTCGTGCCAGCACTGAGGACTCAGGAAGGCGCCTGTCCCCACAGTTGCAGCTGCCTGTGTGCCCCATTTCGGTCAGGTGGTGGGGAAGCCAGCCACAAGGGGTTCATGAATCACCGCAGCCCCTGGAAAGAATGGACGAAAGTCGCAGGTTCTAAGGGTGTGGACACTGCTGCCGGGCTTCCTGACCGGCAGCCCTGTGACGCGGACGGATGCTGGGAGACGGACAGGTGGGGCACCACCCACCTACACAGCCCGGTCCTCCTCCGCCTGCCTCCCCCGCCACTGCTGCTAACCTCAGAGCAAAGTGCACTTGTTTTCCCTGCAGCAAAACTGCAGATTGTGGGGTGTTAGACCTAATGTCTTCCATACGACTTCCTTCAGTGTCCCCATTTTACAGATAAGAACACTGAGGTCCACAAAGTTGAGCCTTGCCTGAGGACTTCTAACGATCTGGCCTGGAGCCTTTGCACAGGCCACTACCTTCCCTTGTAGGCAGAGCAGGGAGCTGGCCTCCCCCAGGGGTGGGGTGCCTGGCCCGTGTGTGCGCTGGGAGCTCTCTGTGTGCAAGGGAAGGATTTGGGTTCTTCCTCAACCGATAGCAAGGGCCAGGGGTCTTCATGGGGTGGGCCACCCGTGCTCATGGAGAGGGCAACAGGCTGAGCCTGGACAAGCAGAGTTGTGGGAACACCCGTTCTGCCTAGTGGAGCGACTTTCAGGTTCTGGGTCCTTTTTAAAAACCCGTCTTTTTCCTCCTTGGGGTCTGGTGTTGGAAGGCAGGCCGCACTGTGACCCTGTTTTCATCCTGTGCCTCTTTCGTCTCCCTCTAGGGGATGAAGGTCTTCTTCGAGGTGGTGGCATCCGTGTATGTTTTATATCTTTTCTTCCTGATTGTGCGGGCCTGCTCCGAGCTTCGCCACATGCCTTACGTAGGTAAGCGCCACTGTCCAGCTGCCCGGGGCAAGGTGGTCAGGGGCGAACTGCCATGGGGCGGCAGGGTGGACGGAGGCCACCAGGCAAGCGGCTGACCTGGAGGGGGAAGACCCAGGGACTTGCCCTTTTTCCAAAGGCTGGGAACCAGCACATTCGGTCCCCAGGGAGCCATAGCAGGGCTGAATGGGTAACTGTGGACAGAGCCCTGGGCCAGTGGGAGGGTGGCCCGTGGGCTAGAAACGAGCTGGGCCCTGAAGCCCAGCGTGGCTGCTGAGGTGCCTGGATCCTTCCGGCATTGCATGTGCAGAGGCGCCCGCCGGGGCGGTTGGCTCAGTCCTTGAGTCAGGAAGTTGTCTGGCCTCGTGGGACCCTTTCCCCAGCCGGTCACAGCAAATCATAGTGGCGTGGCCTCGCCGGGGACCCCCACCCTTCTGGGCCCTGGGTTGGGTGGGGCAGCACTTCTCCCAGGCTGCAGTGCAGACAGGTTGCAGACCCGGAGAGAAGAAGGGGTCTTGTTGGGGAGGGAGTGCTGTATTTTTGTCTGACGTGGAACGCACTTCCTGGGCCGGTAATGGGGCTTCTCTTTTTCAGATCTCAGGTTGAAGTTTTTGACTGCGTTGACTTTTGTAGTGCTCATCATTAGGTAAGAAAACTTCATTTCTTAAACAAAACTGCGTTTTTATTATTCTCACAGATGTCTTTCTCCCCCTCGATGGAGTGAATTTTAGGGTCCTTCGACCCAGATACACCCAGGGCCTGGGGGATGCAGGGCGTCGACTGCATTGTACTGACTGGTGCTGGTTCAGCTACTGACCTGCTCTGACATTTGTCCCAGGCTGGGGGGCGGTCAGCACATGTCTAAGATTAGAGTCCCGTGCGATGGTGCCCTTGGCCTCCGGGACCCTGCTGATGCCCCAGGACAGGACTACAAGCAGGAGCTGTCCCTGTTTAAGGTCCTTGTGACAGACATCACTGAACCTTGCACCCACAGGGCAGGGCCGGAGGGTGTCGCAGACTTGGGGCCACGGGGTGGGGGGCGCTGAAGGTTGTCTCTGAGTGAGCTCCAAATCGTTGTTTATGATTTGTCTTTCTTCTAAAATCAAAATCCAGAGGGGAAAAATTGCTAGTTCTCTGCATTTTTTTTCTGGGCTGTTCGGATGGCAAGTAAGGGGCCATCAGCCCTTTTCCCGGGAAGAGCCACCTGGGGACTCAGAGGCTGGCTCCACTGTGGAGTGGGAGGGCTCCCATGGTGTCCACGGCTGGGCCCCGCCCACCAGGGGGCGCAGCATGCCCACCCAAGTGTGAGAGCTCGGCATGCGCTTGGGAATGTCGTTCAGCATTAACGTCGCTGGAAAGGAGTAGAGCACACACTGTATCAGTCGGTCTCTGCAGCGCACGGCACACACGTTGTCTCCAAACTTCTCACACTCTTGCACACACACCCTGTCTCACACGCACTCCTCACAGCCCTCCTGCCCCACACCCCTCAGCTCCCCCAGTCCACAGGCGGGGGCGACTGTCTCCTCTCTACAGTCTGTCTCGGAAGCTTTTGGGCTATTTGATTTTTGTCATGTGGAATTCAAGGGGATGCACTCACGTATCCCACCCATGTTCACAGGGTGCCGTGCTGGTCCACAGGCAGACAGGCTCCGTCCTGTCACGGCCTTGACCTTCCAGCGCAGGAAGACGGAGTTGAACAAGTAAATGAGCAGCCCGAGAGCCGTAATGAACACACAGCAGGGGGGACAGTGGCAGGAGGGACAAGGCTGCTTTCGATGGGGTGGGTAGGGAACGTCTCTCTGAGGTGACATTTGGCCCTGAAAATACATGGGGCTGGCTGCCTGGGCGGCGGGCACGGCAGGGGGCTTGGTGAGTGGAAGGACAGGCAGTGTCCTGGAAGATGAGGACATGAGTGAGGGGGAGGCTACAGGGCTCAGGGTGCTCTTCTCGGGGGGGGGGACCCCCATGGAGGGTCTCTGCCACAGGAGAAGGGGTCCCATTTACATGTGTGTTCATGGGCGTCCAGCAGCAGGTGGAGTGTGGGCCTCGGGGAGGGGACCTGAAAGCAGGGCCTAGGGAGGAGGGTCAGGGCTGCACACGGCTGGGCCTGGCTGCGGAGCCCACCTTATCGTCGCCTCCGTCACCGTGTGTGGACGGCAGGTGTCCGAGCAGGGGCATGGGAGCCACTGTGCTGATTGTGGAGAAGCAGACTCCTCAGGGGAGCTGGTAATCGAAGGAGACTTTCTGGAAACTTGAACTAAGGGAGGGAGAGGAGGAGGGGGTTGTGCCGAGGGTGAGCATCAAGGCCACGATTCCAGACTGTGGCCTGGCTGACGGCAGGGCTAGCTGATGGCGTCCCAGCCGTGGGCACCTGGGTCCGGGCACCTGGGTCCGAGGCTGGGCGCCCAGCAGCAGAGGTGGGTGTGTGTGGGTGTGTTTCCCTGCAGCAGCCATGGTAACGAGACTGACTGCCAGCAGGGTGAGACCAACAACGTGCATGACACTAGTGCTGCTTCTTCGAATGTCTTACGTATTTCCCTCCTTTGTTCCAGCATCGTCATCCTTTATTTAAGGTTCGGAGCACAAGCATTGCAAGACAATTTTGTAGCTGAATTGTCAACTCACTACCAGAATTATATCCTTTTCACGGGAGGGCAGCAGGCATCAGGGATGCGTTCTGGACGGAGTGGGAATCTTCCTCGGCATCCAGAAGAGGAAGATTCCCTCCCCGTGGCCTGCACCTTGGAGCCCCTGGGGGACCCCTGCTGTCTGCAGAGACACGTGCCCTCCTGGGCCCCCGCGTCCTCGGGACCCACTGGTCCTCTGTAGGCAGCAGCTTGGGCTTGCAGGGGGAGGCCCCCGGGGCAGTTGGTGGGGGGTTCACGCCCAGGGACCCATCGTCTGTGGCCAAGGTGGGCCTCTTGCATCGTCAGCCTGCGGTGCCCAGCGGCGGCACCCCAGGGTGTGGTGACGAGGGCAGTTGAGGCCTGTCTCCAGGAGGGGCTCTTATGACCGCAGGGCCTCCGTGTGTCCCTGCATGGGTGCCTCAAGCGTGGCCTCCACAGGGGGCTCTGTTCGGTTCCTGACAGGTCAAGGGTGTGTCTTCCAGTCACCCTGGCCGTGAGGACGTCCAGGGGATACTCGGGGGTTAATCCTTGGCTTGGGTTCTGTCCTTGGGGCCTTTGGCATCCTTAGAATTAATTAGCACATGGTTTTTCAAATTTTTGTGGCTGAATTTCACACTAAATTTTTATCAGACTCTGAAAGGGTCTATAATCCAGAGAAGGTCGAGGACAACTGGCCGGGGCATCTGCTTCCAGCTCTTTGTTCTGGGTTCAGTCGTGTGCGTGTGACCCCGCCCTTTGCTGGGTCACGTTGGGTCCTGCCACCTCCAGAGGCTCCCGGGGATGGCAGAGAGCACGGTTAACCTGTTACTTGCAGGTCACCTTACAAGGTTATCGTAACCTCTGGCCGTGGGCTTGCCCTCCGGCATCCGCAGGTCTGGGTTACAGGCCCCGAGGTACTCGGGATCAGCAGTGGAAGGACTGACAGGCGGTTGCAGAGCAGGCAGCCTGGAAGCAGACACCGATATCCGAACTCAGAGCGTCCCGTGCCTGCTTGCTTGCCTTGACAGCATCACCAGCTGAATTCCTGTCTTTCTATGGCTTGCTGAACTTTTACCTCTACACGCTGGCCTTTGTGTACTCACCGTCGAAGACCGCCCTGTACGGTAAGCCACCCAGGGCCCAACAGCTGGGAAGTTAAGGGCGCGCCTCCCGGGTGTCCCGTTGGTGCCGGCCCTGACTCGCGCTGCCTTCCTCCTGTCTGGCAGAGAGGAGCAGGGTTGCCTTAATGGTGAGCTCCGAGTCGCGGTCACCATGCAGCCCGGGCTGTGTCACTGCAGCGCAAGATGGACACACTGGGTAAGCGGGGCCCAGCTCGAGCGTGTCCATCGGCCTCACAGGACACAGCCTGTTGAATACTGGCGCCGTGACCGTGCAGGAGAGTCCGAGCGTGCAGTCCTCCTCCCCAGAAAGCACAACTAAAAAGAGCAAGACAGCCCAGTCGCACAGGCAGTGAACAGGATGAGTTCTTTCTGGAACCCTGGCAGGGGTCTCTTGCGTGTCAGGACCACCCCCATGTCCTGTGAGTTCTCAAAGCACCCTTGTGGAAAGTTCCTGACACTCCCGTTTAGGGAGGAAGAAACTGACACTCAGAGGCTGGCTGCAGGCAGGGGGAAGGGCAGGGTGGGGCAGGCGGACCCAGGCCCCCCTGGCTCCCACCCCCTGGCCCCCTGCCTGTGTGCACTCAGGGAAAGGACAGGGTAGCTCCACTCTGCTCGTGGGCTCCCCGCGTGCCAAGTGTGATGCTGCCCTGGCGGCAGGTGAGAGAACACGCTCAGGGCCTGGAAAGGTTTGCTCTGGTCACACAGTCAGTGCATTGTGGATGCTGGGATTTAAATCCAGCTCTTCCCGACCCCGGTCCTCTAGGGCAGCACTTCCTCTAATAACACCAGAACTGCACTTGTCGGATTTCAGAGTCCCAGCTGAAGGACAACCCGGCCTTCTCCATGCTCAACGACTCCGATGACGATGTCATCTATGGGTAAGTCCCTGCCCCTCGAAGGCTGAGCACTCGGCCTGGCGTTGTATGTTTCCTGACCAGCAGGCTCAACACTCTGAAATGGTTTTCACGGCATTAGGACATTTCTTCGGGCTGGCAGTATCACGGGAGTCTGTGGTTTATTTCCACGACCTTCAGAGGGAACGGAATTGCCTTTTGCTGACCACCCCCAGCAAGCGGTGGCCCCAGGAAGGCCAGTTCTTCCTGGGCGATGGGTGGGGGTGAGGCGTGGGCACCCCCAGGGGGCGGCAGAAGTGGAGAGAGGGAAGCTGTGAAGAGTGTTCCTGTCAGAGTGGCACGCCGGTGTGGGCGAGTCAGCCATCTGAAGCGGGCCGCTGTCAAAGGTCTCTCTCGCGACAGGAGCGACTATGAAGAGATGCCCCTGCAGAACGGCCAGGCCCTCCGGGCCCAGTACAAGGAGGGGTCTGACAGCGACTGAGCTCCCAGCGGGCCACGGGGGCGTCGGGGAGCCCGCCCTGGCCTTCCGGACCTGCCTGCTTTCACACTTGTCTTACAAGCGGAGATTCCTTGTTTGTTTACATATCTCGAAAGGGAAACCAAAACTGAGGACAGACTTCAACGCTGGGCCAAATTTATTGTTAGAGTGGTCGCGTTTATTTGGGAAGAGAGGCGCTGATAATTTCAGATGAGAGAGAGCTTTTCAGTGGTAGGGAGGCCGCTGCTCCTGTTTTTAGTGCAGAGAATTACATACTTATTAAAGAATAACTTACTCCCAATTCACGGAAAGTTCTTCCAAATAAGGCCCACAGCCCTGCGGCATTCCTTTCTTCCCCTGCCCCGTGGTTCCGGTTTTGCCCCCTCTGAACCCCCAGGGAAGCCGGTCTGTGTGGCTCCCTCCCGAGGGCGACCCCTCCCCACCTAGCGGCCTGCGCTCCAGGCCACCAGGCATTGTAGGTGACCGGCAACTCCTGCTGATAAGAAATGCAGACGGAATGGCTCGTGAGGGCAGTAGCAGGGGAGCAGGTTGCAGACTTCCCCCCACAACCCCCCAGCCGAGCTCTTGCTCTAGAGTTCTGAGGAGGGCGTGGTGTGGTTTCTGAGGAAAGGGTAAGGTCTCGGACAGGCTGCGGCTCCAGTGGGGCAGGGCTTGCTGCCATAGCTTTCCTAGGGTTGTGTTCGCACGTGTGTGCATGTGAGCGTCACACATGTGGGTGCATGGACGTCTCTGTGGCTGGGCGGAGGGAGATGCATCCACTGAATTCCAGGAAGCAGGCACTTCTGCGGCTCTGCTGCGAGGGACACCCAGTAGAGCTTTCCTACTTTTTTAAAATAAAACAAATGACTGATCTATTATAGATTCTTTACTGCCAGAAAGTTTTTGTTTCTTATTGGAAAGCATTTGGGATGGTTGATGGAAGCACACCTTTCGGCAGAGGTGGCTTGTCGGGCCTGTCCCCACTGGTGGCCAGGCAGGCAGGGCCTCACCCTGCAGGATGGAGAAGTCACATCCCTGTGGGACGGAGCCTGCCCGCTCCTCTGGCAGAGACGCCTCATTTGCTTTTGCTGATTGGGTCGCTCAGGTCTCTCCTGAACTGTTAGCATGTGACCAAGGGAGACACCCTGCTGGGTGCCCTCTAGGTCTGAGAGGACTGCGTCCCCTGCAGACGCTGTCAGCGATTCCTCCACCTGCGCATTCCCTCTCCGGCGGCTGCGGCTCACGCTACAGCTCGATTCCACTGCAGGGGGCGCTGGGACCTCACAGAGCGCTTCCCAAGACCTCTAGTGCTGACTCCGTACTTTCCTTTTTAAACGCTAATGGTAACACACCTTCAATGTGGATTCCACTTACACGTTTTTAAAGTCCTGTAAATATGAATGTTGGAATTAAAACAACTGCATTATTGCAAGGGTAATTTAAGTTTACATGTTTTTTTACATTTGCAATGGTAATTTTTTTTTGATTCTGCGTACTCAGATATTGAAAAATTTTTTGTTACCAAATTTTACAACTTCTATTATGACCAACTATACAAAAACTTGTATTAATGTATTCTAGTATGTGATATAGTTTACATTTTAATTATAAAATAATTGTCCATAATTTGGAATGCTCTTATTTATCAGTAAATGTAAAATATTTGAGGCATCTAGTCACACAGCTTAGAACTTTTTAGAACCCAACTTTGGCCTGCAGTGTGGTTTTAAACTGGCGACTGATCTCTTTGTATACTGATTACTCGTGGCATCAAAGTCATGGAAATGAACAATATGGGCGTTATTTCTTTTTGTAACTAAGTTGGAAAAAATTACAAAAAAATACTCAAGGGGAAAATTCTTAAATTATGCATTTTCAATTTCTCTTTCTGGTGTATCATACATATCAGTGTACTGCATACTCCACGTAAAATTTGATTGAAGTATAGTTAGCATGTACTTTATGTGCCCTAGGTGTCAGGTCAAAACACTAAAATCTGCCAGCAACTTTGACAGTAGCAAAATTTTTTTTTCTTGGACAGCATCACAGTTTTGCAAACTTAAATGCTCAATTCAAAGGGCTGACTTTAGTTCTTCCATGGCACCAGCTTGAACAGCAGCATCTTCGGGATAATTTTCTATGTTGGTCTAGTCCAGGGGCACCTGGAAGACGGCCACGGATACTTAGTTTTCCCCAGGGAGAGCTCCATTATCCACGCGGATAATGGCTGTTCTTGATTTATTATTAAATCATTACAGCAGGGAAGTGATGCGGTTCTCTCTCCCTGGAGCCCCATCTGAAAGGCTAGAAAAGGGGATATATAAAACATATTCAAGATTTGTGAGATTGTTCCTGTACATAATGACAGATTGCAGTGAGTTTAGACATACCACGTACACCCAACCTGCCAAAGGGGTGGACTGCAGGACGTCACCAGCCTCCAGTATTTCAGGAACTAGAGGTAGTTACATTAAACAGGTTGTACTGTGGTGACTTCCTAGAGTCCTGTTCACAGGAAAACACCGAAAGGCTAGACCTACATTCTGAGGGTTTAGAAACCAGTTGCCTTCGAGGTCAGACTCTGAAAACCATCTCCTCCCCGGGCTGAAGAGAAGACGCTGTTTTGGCCTGTCACATCTCCTTACCCTAGTCACCTTGACTCCCGGGTCTCGGATGCACTGGTAACTATCATGTCATACTATGAACCACAGGACTTTCTGCTACTGAAACTGCCTTCTTACAAAAAGACTGTAAATATTTGTAAAGTAAAATAAAGTTTAAGCCCAAAAGGACAGAGCTATGTATTAGATCTTAGAGCTGTGTTGGTGAGCACAGCAAACCCAGTCACAGAACAAGCATTATAGTTCATTACAAGTGAATAAATGTTTATTTATGGAAAACTCTGGGAGTGGCTTCATTCTGAGACTACCTTGCTGGTAAATGTGAATTGATTTTTAATGTGGAATAAGCCTTTTTTGTGTGTATCAGTCGCTCTTTGCACGTGGAGCTGATCTGACCAGACAGGAGCACTGTAGGGACAAGAGCAGGTGGACACGGATGTGTCTTTATTCCCATGGTAACGGGGCCCGCAGATAAACATAAAGAGGAGGCCCCAAGACCTAATGTGGGCCCACCCCTGACTTCCTTGGGTGTGACTTTAAATCGATCAGATGACCTTCGAACACGTTTCCTGTAAGTGACGGTGTTAAATGCTGCAGACACGAAATGGACGACTGCGAAGGCCTCTGCGAGCGAGCCCCGAGGTGCGGCAGCACTGTGTGTGTGAGGGCTGCCCAGAGCCAGAGCACGAGCTTTGAGCTGCAGACTGGCCACAGGGCGCGCATCAGAGCCCTCTGTCTGGCAGAACATGAGTCGGCTGGCCCACTTCCCACCCAAGGCTGTGAAAGCAGGAACTTCAGGATGAAGGGCGTGGGGCCCAAGAGGAGCCAGAACTCAAACTGGAACACAGCGAGGCTGTCACAGGGTCCTGGTCCCACGGGTGATGCTAGCAAACCCTTGTACTGGACAGGACCAGAGCTAAATTGCAGCTTTTGCTTTCATTTTTTATAGTTTTATAGATGCTCAAGCCACTAACTAAACATGAAGAATTCATCTGTGATGCTAGACTATGAAGAAAAATTCAAACTTTAAATTGGATTAATTTATTCTAGCAAAAGTACAAAGTATGGAAAATTAGTATGTTTGGATCACTTCAGAGAGTAGAGAAAGTTTCACACGAGTGGACTGGAGTTTTAGCACCTTTGAGCAAGAGGTTCGGAGACGACACAAGGGGCCGTCGGCCTCCGCCTGCCCGAGGAGAGCGAGGCCTCTGGCCGAGGGCGTGCTGATCGTGGACCGGTGCGGTCATGTGGTTTCTTCTCTACACTGTGAGAGCGCCACAGAAGATGCGGAGAGGACAGGACAGGTGTGTGTGCACTGGGTTCCCAGCAGGCAGGTGGCGAAGACGGACGAGAAACGCCAGGACAGGAGGAGGAGCTGGGCGGACGCGGTCAGATGGACAGTTAGATGGACAGCCCGAAGGCGCTGACGATGCAGTACATGGTCTTGTTCTCCCACCGCACGGTGCAGCTCCCTGCGGGGCAGAGGGCAGCACCATGGTCAGCGAGACGGGCCACCTGACACCGGTTTCTCCCAGCAGGGCCCCGACACCCAGGGAGGTACCTCTTCATGGTCCATAAACAAAGGAGGTTGGAAAGTCTCTTTTCTACAGAATGTTTTAAAAGGTGACTGATAAAAAATGCATCACCACGCACTCACAGACATGAAACACCCAAGCACACAGCTCATAAAACACCGCTCTGGATAAGCTAGGTCTCAGCGTGGTCCAGCAAGGCACACAAAACCCTCAGAGACCCAGGGTATGGGACGTACCGTCGGTAGAGCTGTCCCAGAAGCAAGAACTTGCCGTGTGTAATCCTGCTCCATTCTTTTGCATAATTACACAGGTCACTTCAATAAAAACAATGTTTATTAGAGAAATCTATTTGGCAACACAAGTTTCATTTGCCCACTGCTAGCATATGTTGGTCACACGGTGGGTGATCACGGTGAAACTGCAAGGGGAGGCCGCCCGGCCCTGCAAACACCGACTGATCCGGCACGTCCCAGCCCTTCCCTGCACACTCGTTCTGACAGCTTCTGACAGTGTCTGAACTCAAACCCTACGACACCCTGTGGTGTGTTCCCCACAGTGGCCCCAGCAGCCAAACCCGCTGGTTTATGGCAGGTGCGCTCTAGGATAAAACAGTGTGTACAACACAAGTGACACTTCTACAGGGAACTGTGAGGCTGGGCGCCACAGCAGCATGGTCACTCTCTCCTGACACCAGACCCACCTCCGATCGCAGATACGAGAAACAAAAACCTATTACCAATGTATTTAAATGGTTTTCCCAGCTTGGTGAGATGGCTTAAAGTCTGTTCTACCACATTGGTGGTCCACTGGTTCACTTTGCTGTGCTGATAGGCATTGCCGCCGATGGCACTTTCTATAGCCTGGAGGACAAAGTACAGAGGAGTCATTTTTCTTAGCAGAACATGCCCGACACCTTGCAGTTGTTCCTGCGACCCATCATCACCCTAAGAACTGCTGAAATACAGTCTGCAAAAAATGTAAGCTTATTTGTATCCATAAGGACTCCTCCGTAAACACAGCCATACCTCAGTACTCAGCTTCAGAACTGGTCAAACCCTGTACTTGTCACATTTTAATGAGAAAAAAACAAAACAAAACATTTTTCAGCACTTGGCGCTTCTCAGGGCTTGTCACACTTGCTAGAACTTGTATGAGTCCCAACGCAGTGCCCGCAAAAGATGTCTCATTGTTCGGTACTTGCCAGTTTCAGCACTCCTCAGGAGTTCCAGAAGGAATTAACGCCTACCAACTAGTACCAAGGTACCACTGTATACCTTTTATTTAACAGTATCACATTTACATAGTTTTATATTTGTTTTTAAGAATTCATAATTAGGGTCTGCCAGCATTTTGAAACATTTTGACTGAATTGTTTATTGTTGCTATTAGTACCTAGAGAATAGCTACACTTTTCCTATGACACTGGAAAATATTTTCTGTTGTCTACTCCTTTCTTAAAAGTATCCTAAAGATAGGGGAATCTGTATCAGTTGTCTGTACAATTAACAATGTACAAACCTCTCCAACGTACAAAAAATAATCGTGTTTTTAAGTTCTTCCTCTATCCAGCATTTTCTGGGAATATGTTACCAAGTGAGTGTACTTTTTTCATGTAACTGAAGAGTGGGCCTATATATTCCAAAATGTAAATTTCTGATGCATTTCTTCTTTCTTGCGGATTTCCCAGCCTCTTGCAGTGCTGCACTCGGAGGAGGGTTCATGCTGCTTCGTACACACGTCAAAGGTCATTCAGGAAAACACCTAGCGCCCACTCCTCCTCCTACTCAAGCTCAGGGTCAGGACATTCCCATTTGACCATTTTCTGAGCCTTCTGTGCTGATGCCAGCGTGCCTGCTTCTGATTACTTTCTTCTCTACCCTTGTTCTAACTTTGGGGTGAAAACCAGAATGCGGAGTTTTTATGACAAGTTATGACCTAAAATAAGCTATCACCAAGCTCTGCCCTGAGGCCTGCAGAGAAAACCAGTGCCAGGATCAGAGTCGTGCCCCTTGGTGACAAGGGCTACTGCCTGGGGCATAAGCCCAGTGACCTTGCTTTAAGGAACACAAAGCTACCTACTGCCACACCTTGATTTCTACCTGTGGAAGTTCCGTTTAAGGAACACAAAGCTACCTACTGCCACACCCTGATTTCTACCTGTGGAAGTTCCATTTATCCTGAGCAGTCAAGTGAACACAGGCCGGCTGGCACCCGGCTCCCTCTCACCCCCACCGCCCACTTATCAGCTCCCTCGGCTCTCCGCCACCCCTCCTCCCTCCCCAGCTCAGAGCATACTTTGGGGCTGGGGGCACGGGAGCCCCTGGGTTAAAGGGGACAGGTTACTACCAGATCAGGGGACTGTCCACGGACCTTTGCTCCAACTATAGCTCTAACTCTGGGGACCCTCCACACACACTTAGGGATTCACTGTTTTTCAGGTGAGGAGACAAACCTGCCTGCAATTTTGGACCCACCCAAACTTACTGCTAGCCAACACTTCCACTAGCTTGAATTCACAGTTAACCTAGGCCTGCAATCACGGGAAGGTAACACTGTGATGTTAACTGTTGCTTCCAGGGAGACTGGGGAGGTCCGCCTTCAGCAGTCCTGCTGCCTGGTGACCAAGTTAAAAATAAAACAAGTGAGGCCAAAGGATACGCGTAACCAGTGCCACTGCCCACAGCTCTAGTGCAACCCACCCACTTCCTGCTCTCCCACCCCTTCCATAAGAAATACTCTGGGAAAAACGATGGAAGGCAACTAAAACAGTCATGTCCGGTGCTGAAAAACATATGTGGCAGAACAAAATCATTTTGTTTTTTGACGATGTTCACAAAAATAGGTTGTGGTACTTTATCATTCGCAGAAGCCAGCAATCTGCACGAGGATTGATTCCAAAGCAGACCCGTGACCTCAGATGGCACCGTTAGGCTTGGATCATCTGGTGACCTTCTCACAGCCAGCTGGCTTCACTGTCTGCTCAGCTTACACAGCAAGGGGAAAACCATTCCAGCCTCCCTCCTGCCTCAGGCCGCCCAGCGCTCAGCCCCCTGCCAGTCCCCTCTTGCCCCTCTCCTGGTCCCTCAGACACACTGCGCACACTGCCACCAGGCCACCGCACAGGCTGCCTGCTCCCCGGAACGCCTGACCCTCCTGGCTGAGTCCAGGCTGTTCCTTCCTACTCTGACCTCACTGACCTGACCTCACTGGGTGGGGCACCCACAGGGCGTGCCAGTTCGTCTGTTCCAGTGCGGCTACTTGATGCTCGCCTGCCTTCCCCGCCCCATACTGGACACTCCCGGAGGCCCCTGTCCTGCACTCCCACTCAGCCTGTATTTTTTCTGTAACAGAAACAAGAAGAACAAACACCCCTTTTTTGTCTCCCCTTCTCACTATCTAAGGGATACTAACCACACCCAGGGTCAGAGATGGGAAAGTGGGCAGTTTAGGAATGTAAGAAAGAACCACCAGGTCGTAGGTGAGTTGTTCAACATGCTCTCTCTGTAAAACACTGGGAACATTTACTTGTATACCATGGGCCTTTTATCCTAAAAGGTTACAGACTCAAACCTTGCAACATTCAATAATAACGCTAGTATATAAAATTTCCTGTCTGATTTAAAATATATAATTTACATAATATGGGAGTAATTCTTATTTAGACACTCATTGAAGTAAAAACTGTTATTTGAAATGCCAAAACACAGGCTCAGTTGAAACAATTCCAAGACAGTATTTAAAACACATTATTTGCACTCACATAAACCATTAATCAAATATTTTAAAAGCAGCCATTTCTCCTCTTACCTCTTTCACAATGTTGCTCACTTCGTCCACAACAAAAGTGGTCTGTAAGGAAGAAGATGAGCAAAGTTTGATTGGTTCGAGGCCCATACCACCGGAGCACTGATGAAGGCAAACTTAGGTAACGGACATACCTGGGAAATGATGACCTTAGAAACAGTGTGACCAGACTGTTCCTTCTACTGAAGAAAACATCACAAAGAGAAACACTACAGGGATCTCTCTGAGGGTCACAGAGCTGGACGTGGCATCAGGCTACAATTCTTGTACATATGATTTAAAGGTGTTTTTATCGTAATCATGCCATGATCCAAAAAGCTGACTTTAACCTAGAATTTCATCGCTCCATCTATTTAAACTGGCCACTAGGATCACTGACGAATACCAAAGTTTAATGAGTTATTTGACTTTTGTATAAATTAACTGACCCTTTCCCTGATGTAAACTTAAGACTGATGTCTGGGGTTCTTCTCCTTTCTCCATGCTGTCCTACTGTGGGCCCACACACCCAGCTGCTGGCCCGGCCAGGCGCAGAGGGTCGGGATGGGGGCGGTGGGCTGCCGGTGGTAATCCAGTGCCAGGAGTTTATACATGGTCCCTCCTTTCTTTGCACATGTGCTGCCTGTGAGTGGGCACAGGTTCTGTCTGAGCCCCGGAACCGGGAATGGTACTCAGTTCGGTCACGCCCCCAAGAGCGGCCCCAGCCCGGGGGGAGTAAGGGTGGGAAGCCCCGCTACTCTCGGGCCGAGTTTCCACCCTGCCGGCACTGAGCACCGCGGCCCTGTTCTCGCAGAGCCCCTCTCTCCAGCAGGGCCAGGAGCTGCCCGCCTGAAGCCCCCTCACATGCTGTACGCGGAAGTCAAACTCAGAGACAAAGACAACTCAGCCAGCTAATGAAGATTCGCAGTGTCTTCGAGATTAAGTTACGTCTCCCAGTTTAGCAGGTCACCCAAGGGACTTCGGTGGTCCCAGGCCACCCGGGAAAGTCCCCGTGTAACTTCCCCTGTGGTCAAAGCATGGAAGTGCCTGAGGGGCGTTCCAGGGACCATTGGTCCAGGGGAAAGCAGAGCAGGTGTGCAGAGCCCACGGGCACTTTCGGCTTCTGCAGGGAAGGTGGACACCGGGGAGAGGAGTGAGGAAGTCAGAGGCTCTGCTGGCAGAGAGGGCGTCGGGTCAGTGAGGACCGTGCACACACCTGCTGGGAAGGACAGAGCCGGTCTGTCCTTGGGGCTGTCTCCTGTGACGTGCAGGTCACTCCGTTCAGCCCCTTCGTTTCACGGACAATCCACTGCGACGTGGGACTGTGGAGCCACAGCCACCTCCGGGGCAGGGCCCGGAATCAGCGCGCAGAGTGTGCCAGGCCAGTGGGAAGGGCTTCCCTCGCCCGGCCGGTCCCCACAGCGCCGGCCGTGCCCACACTCTGCCAGTTCACAGGCAAAGGCTCTGCTCCGCTGGCGGCTCCCGCGCCGCCTCTCCCAGCCACCCGGCACCGACCATCAACCACCGACCACCGGCGCGACCCTGCTGGCTCAAAATGAGATCCCAACAGAAGCTCCAGGATCAGTCCTTAGGACTTAACAATTTCCCCCCTCAAAACATGCCCGCTTCAACTAAATTTCAAAAAAATCAAACCTACCAAATTTACCTACAGTTTGTGTTTTTGACAAGCTGCATAATACATGAGACTCGGTTTATATGAATTTTAACCAGTCATTTAGCCGGAAGAAGACGGGCCACTATTCTCCCGTAGCAGCAGCCTCCACCCACTACATCAGTCCCGGGGAGCGCCCCGCCTGGAGAAAAGCCATTCCAGCAGCACACCGTCACCGTGGTGTCTCCGGCTTGGCAAATACTTTTACGTCTTACCTCCCCGACCCCGTCTTCTTTGGGGCAATGACATGCGCCCCCGCCGACACACACACACACTCACACTGCAGCTGGCTCACCACCGGCTCAAACTCAGACTGGAGCAGCCGGCGGCGAGCCCCGCGCCGCAGCACGAGGTGCGGAACGGAAGACAAAGGCAGGTGCTCCGACCGTGCACGTCCACGTTGTGCAGGGGGCCCAGCGTCAGGTCTGTGAGGGGACTCGAGAGACGTGACTACGTGCGTTTCACGCGTGCCTGTCTCTCTGGAGTAGGGTCTGCATCACTAAGGAACGAGTGACTTCACTCCCGGTGCCCCGAGGGTGAGAACGGGACCCTGGACGGCGGCGGGGCTCGCGGGGCGGGGCTCGCAGGGCGTGCGCCACGCCGGGGCCCCTCCGTCGCCCCGCCCCCCGGGCAGGTCGACAACACCCCGAGCTGGCCGGGCCGGGTCACCGTGAAGCTCTCGGCCCTCAGCCCGCGAAGTGGACGGCCGTTACTCATGTCCACACGCGGCCCAGGTGCCCACACACGTCCTTGGGTGCCGCTGCCCACCCGGGCCTGGGCTCCCGGCCGCTACCCTTCCCGTCGCTGACCCGGCGGTTACCTCTTCCGCAGCCTGGAAGTCTTCCATCTTTTCTCCGGCGCGTCGCCTCCGCCTCCCCAAGCAGAGCGCACTGCGCCGGCGCACACAAGCCCCGCCCTCTAGGCAACGCCTCCTTTAAGCCACGCCCACTCCCCCGTCCCTGGGCCCGGCCGTTCTCCTTGTGCTAAAGGGCGCGCAGGGTGAAGACTCAGGTTTATCTCCGATTCTCCTCCTCTCCGGGCGGTGGGCGGGGGAGCTGAATGGTAACTGATTGGACCGCAGCAACGGAAACAAAACTAATGTGCAAGGCCAGTTCGGGAGGGAAGAGTTGTCCTGGCCCCTTCCTCCCGTTTGTACTGGGCTGGGTGTATTCGTTTGAATATTCAGACGGGCTTGGACACCTCGTAACAAATTGTAACGGGACTTCGAACCTTGATGGGCAGCGTTAGATGTTGGTTACAGTCCCTCTGGGGGTCTAGGGTTAGGAAACTTCAGCTCTGCTAGAAAACTTCGTTTGGGGAGGCAAGTTTTCCATAAAAATCCTTTTTTTTTTTTTTTTTTTAGTTTTAAGCACCAATGAAAAAAACATTTTTCGGTGGAAAATTTGTAAAACGCTGAACACTTCTGGCTGCCTTACCCAGAATGACTTAGACGTACACTTGACTTGTATACAGGGGTCTTTATGGAAATTGGTCACTGCACCGCACTCTGATGCGATATTCTCCAAGAAGGGCTGGTACCTGCCTGCACTGACTCTGAGGCTAAGATCTCTGACTTTACCGACTGTTATTTTCTGGTTTTACCACGCCCTTGAAGTTAAGCTGTCACTTCTTACCTCTCCAAGGCACAGTTGCTAAAACCCACTTCCCATCTCCCCAGGAAGAGCTGGCCACAAGACCCTGAGACCTTGTGGCATTAAGCTGCAGAGCCCACATTCAATCCATCAGCAACCCTTGTTTCTGCTCTAAAGAATCTAATTTATTCACTGATGTATCCCCTGACCCTTCGATTGTGCCTGGCACATAGTAGGTGCCCAGTGAAAATTTGCAGAATGAAAGCATGCTTTCCCCACAAGTGTTAAGTTCTGCCTCATACCCAGCTGCAGAGAATGGGGGCCCAGAGGAAGATACAATCGCCTGCCTCCTTGTGGGAAATGGGTGGAGAGAGGAGGGCAGAGCCGTGAAGGACACAGGCTGCTGTGCCCTGGACATCTGGCCTGAGTGAGGGGGCCTGCTGGTGGGGACCGAGTGATCTCCAACACGTGGTTCCTCCTTCTCGGATTCTGAACTTTCTTGACATTTTAAGTTTTGTTCTCTTCTTATTACCTGGTTTCAGCTCTCCTATTCCCACGTTTCAGCCTTGTCCCTTAGTGTACCCATGATTCTATTCCTTATGTCTTTTTTTTGTCTTCCTGACATTCCCAGCTTCCCCTGAGATCCGTTTGAGGTGGTCTCCGTCACTTGACCCCACCTACCTGCACCTGGGGCCCTTGGGAGCACCACACTCCTAAACCAAGCAGGGACCTTCCCAGTCCCTTCCGATTTTCTCCTCTGCTGCCAACCTGGAGGAGCTGAGTGTCTCAGAATGATGTGCAAAGCAGGAGTGAACAGATGAGCATCTGCAATGAGAGACCGTGAGGTTTGGGACATGTTTTATAAATTGCTCCACAGCCTTTTAAGAACTCCTGAATCCAAGTGAAGGTCCTGAGTGACTCTGGGACAGTGCGCTGGTAATGCAGAGGCCTAGTGAAAGTATGACTGAAAATCACCCGCATGTGCAGAAATCAACAGAAAACACGTTAGTGTGAATTTTAAAAGATTTACATGACTTAGCTTATACGCAATGGGTATCACTCCATCAAAGAACATCTGTGAAATGTTTATGGTGTTCGGCATACTGTGTCTGCCCCAGAAGTGGGTAAACTGGTCTCTTTATCTTCTGAACCATTTCTTCACTCTTTTTCACACACACAGACACTGAACATTCACTTTGTGTCAGCCTCTGCGCTGGACCCAAGGCTACAAAGTTGACTTAGATATGGTCTCTATGGAGAATTTTTTGAACTACTTTTCTGTAAGCAAGAGGTTGAATTCTCTAGGCTCAGTGATGTTAGTGCTTGGGAAGATGCAGCGATAGGGCATCGTGTTCTGCCTGATGAATATGCATGCTGGGGTGAGGCATTTCAAGTCCAGGGGACACTTGGTCCGCTAGCTGCCATTCCCAGCAGCCCCGATAGCCCAAGAACGGGTGTCCACCAGACTCATGGCTGCTCATAAATCGCTGGGATTCAGCCATATTTCAGAATAATGTTTATGTGCTGTGCAGATGTGGAGTGAATCCTGGGTTTGTTTTTTCAATTTAGGAGTTAGCTGTAGATTGGAAGGTAGAGTGTGGCTTCTCCCTTCGAGTCCAGTTTCCTAACCACAGACTCTGTACAAATGGGGATTGGTGTTGATAATGCCTTTATGTAGCAAGTATAGGCCTGATAATCCTAGCCATGTCATCTCGAGAAATAAATCAATGGCCACCTGATGGCTGTTGCAGTCTCCAGGGTCAGTCTATGATGTGCAGTCCTTCACCATCCGAATCCGGCCCTGTGGGAATTCCAGTTTTCCACCCTTTCCCTGTGCCCGAGAGTGTGTTACCACAATACACCATGGAGCCATGCTAAGTCCATAATAATAATAATAATACAGTAAAGCTAGTAGTACTAAAACACCCTAGTCTCAGCAATTGAATGTTGTCAGGCCCAGAAAATAAACCTGTGGCTGACACATTTCTAAAGTGAGAATCCTAAGCTGAGAAATCACACAATAACAAGATGCTGTCAGCCGGGAAATGCGGACACAGTGGGACTGAAATACCTCTGTACCAACTGGAAATGGCAGTTGCTCTGAGCCCCTTGGGTCCCTCTCCTCCCAGTCCTGGCTGCTTTGCCCCTTCCCTGGGACCCCATCCCCAAAATTAACAACTAAAGATACCTCGAGGCAGAAGCAGGAGCCTTCAGCTGGCATGTCTTCTGACTGGTGGATTTTTGTGCTGTGATAGGTATTAATTAGTGTGACAGTGCTGTGCATATGAACACACACTCACACTATGTCCGTCAGCACAGGCTCAGCTGCAGAAACAAAAGACCCTAGACGCTTGGTCTTTGGTGACAACAAAGATGTGTTGTCCCTCACACTGCATGAGTAGTGTGGAGGGTCTGCTTGGCCCTGCCCCTCATCTTCTCCACCAGGCCGGTGGAGCAGCGTGACTCCATCCAGAGCGACAGTGAAGGTGGCTGAGCGTTGGCCGGGAAGGCGCTGCTCCTCAGCGGCAGGCATCGCCTCTGCACACGTTTCATCATCCAGAGCGAGTCTCTTGTCCACTCCTGTCTTTACAGGGCAGGGACACCTAGGGGAGAAGAGTGCCACAGCCTGCTGCGCACGGCACGCGTGAGGCTTCCCCTGGTGATTCAGCATCTTCCCGCTCTCTTTGCCTGACTCCTGCCCGCGTGGCCACTAGGCTGCTCCCTGGCTTCCGCTGCCATCTGCTCTAATTCCCGGGGCGACCCCCTGTCAGCTCAGTTTTCTTTCAGATGTGATCTCATTGAACCTGCCCCAGGTCAACACTTGGGCTTATCCCGGCTTTGCCGGCTCTTCCTTGAGCCCGCTGTAGCACTAGATCACTGGATTTTTTACATCACAGTTTGTTTGTTTTTTAACTGTATTTTATTGATTATGCTATTACAGTTGTTCTGATTTTTCCCCATTTGCACCCCTACACGCATAACCCCCCACTCCCTCAGGCAATCCCCACACCACTGTTCACATCCATGGGTCATGCGTATAAGGTCTTTGGCTCCTCAGTTCCCTATAATGCACTTTACAGCCCCATGGCTATTCTGTAACTGCCTGTTTGTACTTCTTAATCCCCTCACCTCTTCACGCATTTTCCCCCCACCCCTCTCCCATCCGGTAACCATCAAAATGCTCTCTGGATCCATGATTTTGTCTCTGTTCTTGTTTGCTCAGCTTGTTTTTTAGGTTCAGTTGTTGATAGAAATGTAGTTTTTGCCATTTTATCATTCATAGTTTTCATCTTCTTTTTCTTAAATAAATTCCTTTAACATTTCGTGTAATAATGGTTTGGTGATGATGAACTCTAGTTTTTTTTCTTGTCTGGGAAGCTCTTTATCTGCCTTGATTTTAATGATATATTTGCTGAGTAGAGCAGTCTTGGCTGCAGGTCCCTGCCTTTCATGACTTTGAATATTTCTTGCCAATCCCTTCTAGCCTACAAAGTTTCTTTTGAGAAATTAGCTGATAGTTTTATGGGAATTCCTCTGTAAGTAGCTAAGTGCTTTTCTTTTGCTTCTATTAAGATTCTCTCTTTATTTTTTAACCTTTGGCATTTTAATTATGATGTGCCTTGGAGGGGGCCTCTTTGCGTTCATCATAATTGGGGCTCTCCGTGCTTCCTGGACTTACATGTC
The DNA here is from genome assembly GCA_004024845.1 of Tonatia bakeri. Classification (NCBI taxonomy): domain Eukaryota; kingdom Metazoa; phylum Chordata; class Mammalia; order Chiroptera; family Phyllostomidae; genus Tonatia; species Tonatia bakeri. Next base: position 218,428 of record PVIA01000860.1, read on the forward strand.
TATTTCCTTCACCAAATTAGGGGCTTTTTTTCGTTATTTTTTCAAATAGATTTCCAACTTCTTGCTCTTTCTCTTTTCTTTCTGGCACCCCTATAATGCAAATGTTGGAACACTTGAAGTTGTCCCAGAGGCTGCTTACACTGCCCTCATTTGGGGGGAGTTCTTTTTTTTTTGTCTTGTTGTTCTGATTGGTTGTTTTCTGCTTCCTTATGTTCCAAATCATTTATTTGATTCTCAGCTTCATCCACTCTATGATTGTTTCCCTGTAAATTGCTTTTTATTTCAATTAGTGAATTCTTAGTTTCTGCCTCGATATTTTTTATGCTGCTGAGGTCATCACTAAGTTCCTTGGGCATCCTTATAACTAGTGTTTTGAACTCTGCATCTGGTAGATTGTTTCTCTCCCTTTTGCTTAGTTCTTTTTCTGCAGTTTTGATGTGTTTTTTTCATTTGGGCCATGTTTCTTCGTCTCCTTGTTTTGGCAGCCCCCCTGTGTTTGTTTCTGTGTATTAGGTAGAGCCCCTACGATTCCCTGTCTTGGTAGCATGGCCTAATGCATTAGGTATCCTGTAGGGTCCAGTGGCACAGCCTCCTCTATCACCCAAGCTGAGTACATGAGGTGCACCCTTTGTGTGGGCTGAGTACACCTTCCTCTTGTAGTTGAGCCTTGGTTGTTGGCATGTCAATGGGAGGGATTTATCCAGGCCAGTCAGCGGCAAGAACTGGCTGTGATCACTGACCACCAACCTCTACCCTCCAAGGAAGATCAGCTGTGCAGGAACAGGGTGGTGGTGCTCCGATGTGGTCTGTAGCTGCCCACTGGGTGTGCAGGCTCTGGGGTGACCCAGGTGGTGCAGGCCAAAGTCAGCCCCCATCTGTGCTTTTCCTGGAGCCACCCTACCTGGGCTATTCAGCAATCTGAGATGGCTGCTACTTGTGCTGGACTTAGAGATTCCCAAGTGAAGCCAAGCTGTGAATCCAGGCTGGCTGCTGCTAGTGCCAGGCCTGGGGCTCACTGAGGCCAGCTGTTGTTTCATATGATTTAAGAAGTTGTGAATCCTGACCCAAGATCAGCCATTCATATGGAAAAGTGTCTGTTAACAACTTAGGTGGGACTGTAAATTGGGTGGGATAGACTCTCAGGGTACTTCTAGGGTGAGGCCAACAGTGTTAGCCAGGTTGATAGAGTCTCAGATAAGGACCTGCCAGCTCTGTGGCTCTGTTGGGGAGGGTTCAGAAAAGGAAAATGGCCTCTGACCATCTTTGTCTGGAGAAAGCTGTCCCTCAGCTCTCGCCTTGACGCCAGACACTTCAGTTCTTCCCTGTGTGCCACTGATGCCTTCCCAGCTGCCACCCCAGTGCCGGAACTCAGACGGAGTGAGTCTGAGTAAGTTCGTGTGTAGGTTCTTTAAGAGGATCTGCTTGGGACTCTGAAGGTTTCTTCCACTGACCTAATCCCTGCTAATTTTTGCAGCCAGTGGTTGTGGGGACTTATCTTCCTGGCACTGGGCTGGGGGGCCTGGTGTGGGGCTGGGACTCCTTGCTCCCGAAATTTCCCTCCTGATTATTCACCATGCGTGGATGTGGGACCAGCCCATCCCGTGTCCCTGCCCCTCCTACCAGTCTGGATGGGTGCGGTGTCTTTGATTCCGTAATTGTTAGACTTTCATTCAACGCGATTTCTGACGGTTCTGAGCGGCGGTGGTCCTATAACTTAGTTGCGGTTTTGATGTGGTTGTGCGAGGAGGCGAGCTGCGTGCACTGGTGCTGCCGCTGGACCGGGCGTCCAGGAACAGCTTCTGAGCGTGTAACACAGAGACGTGTGTATTTCAACTATGATGTATTAAACTAGGAATCCATTTCCTAAACAATGAAGCTTAAGTTTTAGCTTTAAAAGAAAAACAGAAGTCCCAAATATTTTTTAGTATATTCTGTTATGAGCTGAATTACGGCCCTTCCAAACTTTAAATGTGGAAGTTTTAACCACCAGTACCTCAGAATGTGACATTTCGTATTTTGAAATAGGACCTTTAAAGAGGTGTTAAGTTAGCCTTGACTGGTGTGGCTCAGCGGGTTGGGCGTCGTCCCACAAATCAAAAGGTGGCTGGTGCGGCTCCTGGCTAGGGCCCATGCCTGGGGTGCAGGCCAGGTCCTCGGTTGGGGGCGTGGGAGAGGCAACCAATCGATATTTCTCTTTCTTTCTCCCTCCCTCTCCCACTCTCTAAAAATAAATAAAGGAAATCTTTGTAAAAGGTGTTAAGTTAAGCGCTGGCTGGTGTGGTTCAGTGGACTGAGTGCTGGCCTGGGAACCGAAGGGTCACTGGCTGGATTCCCAGTCAGGGCATATGCCCAGGTTGCAGGCCAGGTCAGGCCCCCAGTAGGGGGCGCGTGAGAGGCAACCACACAATGATGTTTCTTTCCTTCCCTTCTCCTCTCTCTAAAAATAAACAAATAAAGTATTTTTTAAAGGTGTTAAGTTAAAATGAGATCATCATGGCAGGCCCTGATCCAAATGACTGTGTCCTTGTAAGAAAAGGAGATTCGGACACAGATAAGGGGGAGACTTTCTCAGAAGAGCAACCCTGCCAATACCGCGATCTGTAGGCCTCAGAATTATGAGAAAATGAATTTCTGTTATTTAACTCTCCAGTCTATTGTGCTCATTACAACAACCTTAGCAAAATAGTAATTATTCCAGTTTACCCTCATTTCTAAAACACTTTTCCCCAAACATTCCTGAATGGATTTATTCAGGATCTTATGTTACAAAATAGTGATATTAATACTATTTATTAAGAACCCTCTTAGGCCAGGGACCTATGATCACTGGCCATGCCTGACCTAGACTAGTCGAAGCATCTTAAACACTCGTAAGTGAGTTGAGTGAACTCTGAACTAGGAGCGGAGCCTTGGGACCCGCACCAGGAAGCAGGCTCAGAGAGGCCAGGTGGTTTGCTCAGAGTCAGTCCAGACGGTCACAGCCCAGAACTTTCCCCCTTAACTCACTCCTCCCTTTTGTCATTCTAGCCCTTCCAGCCCAGCTTCCCCTCCCGCCCACTCCTGTTCCTCCCCTGACGGAAGTCACCATCTCAAGTTGTGATCCTCTGGACAGGGAAGAGTGAGGTTCAGACCAGGAGAGCCAAAGGGGTGGTCCCAGCGAGCCACACTTACAGATGAGGAAGCCAGGTTCCAGGAGTGTTCAGGGGGCTCAAGGGCCCCCGGGGCCACGCAGCGTCAGCCCGCCACCTGAATCACGCCTTCTCTGTTGGAGGCCACACTAGTTCACCCTCAAGAGGGAGTCTGGACCCTCAAAAGAACCCATGAAGGGAATGAAAAAACCAGTTCACGAAGTGGGAAAAGCATATTGGCAATATAAACATCTGACGCAGTGCTCATGTCCCGAATATTTAAAAACTTCTACAAATCACTATCAGAAAGACAGGTAATCCAGTAGAAAAGCAGGCAGAAGACTTGAACAAGCCCAACATCAAAGTAGATCTCCAAATGACCAAGAAACCTATAAAATGAGGCTCAGATTACTCAGCTGCACAAAGCACCGGGGAAATGACATTAAAGCTGTAATGTGTTATGGAGCCTCTGGGGTGGAAAAGGCAGAAAGGCAGACAATGTCAAGCACTGGTGAGGGGTGTGCAAACGACCACTCAGGAAAAGTGTGAGCAGCGTCTACCGACACCATACATGCGTCTGACCTATGACACGGCCGTTCCGCTCCCAGGCACGTCACTGACAGAAACACGTGCGAACACTCACCCAAGAGACTACGGGAGACTGTTCGCAGCCACGCTGTTCATTATAGCCAAAATGACACATCACACCAATGCCCATCAATAGTACAACAGATCAATTTTTTTCTGGTGGTCGTACAATAAAGTCCAATCCTCCAGTGAGAGCTTCCGGGATGCTGACAAAGTTCGGTGTTGTGATGGAAGTGTGTTCAGTTTGGGAAATGGTTACCAAGCTGCGCTCCTGATTTGTGTCATGTTCTGTGTGTGTGTTGAACTTCAGTGACGTTTAGCCCCCGAAGTCCATGCCCGTCCTGTTCCAAAGTGATTGCTGAGTTGGCGGCTGTCGTTTGAGGTGTGGTCAGTCATTCACACCGGAGGTTTCTGTGAAACCCCCGCGAGTGTGGAAACACTGAATATTCGGAGCCTCTGCCACCTGGGGGGGGGTTCTGGGGGGTGTGTGTGAAACATTTCAGTAGCAGCGTCAGCAGCGGCAGCTCGGTCTTTCCTCTCACGAGAATGTGAGCTGTCGGTCTGTGAGAGCTCCTGCATGTGGTTTGGGGGGGGCTTTGTTCTCGGGGTCCTTGGTGGTGTGGGCCAGCCACAGAGGCACTCGGGGCCAGCCTCGTGCCCAACAGGAAGGAAAGAGAAACACGTCAGTTGTTCTAACACAAAGAAAAGTCGACTTCCTTCTCTTCAGAACAGACTGTCCTGGCCTCTCCCCCGTGAGGCTGATTCAAAGGTAAGCTGAGCATCCAGGTGCCGCCGTTCGGGCAGGTGGTTCTGGGGGTGTGTGGGGGGGTGGAGGTTACATTTATGGTAACTCTTTTGAGACTGGTGACATTAAAAGGTGGGAAACAGAAACAGTGGTAAATTAGACAAAGGGTAACATGCTTTTATTGAATAGCATACGTTTAAAATTCAGGGTAATAATGACTTAAATGAAATGGAGGAGGTGCTTGAGAGTTTGTTAAAAACAAACCAACCAGAACAAAACAAAAAATACTATCCAAAAGCTGTATGGTGTGAATGTCTTGAAGGAGGTGACACAGAATGTTCAGTTTCTTCTTTGGTTTGTAAGTTTTTGTGTGAATAGTTTATCGTGTAATGCTCTGAATCTGCTGCGTAAATTCAGTGGGTTTTGATCACCCACAATCTTCCATTTGGAGAAGAAACAGAAGTGTAATTTTAAAATGAAAAATTAAATTAGCTGGCGTTTAATTTAAATTTCTTTCCATTAAGCTTCCTGAACACCCAAACAAATTTCTTGGCAAGAAGAGGGATCATGAGAGGAAAAAGCACATTAGCTATTAAGGGTCTATTAAGTTAGAATTAGTGTAGAAAAAATTATTCAGTCAAGGTAGTGTGAGATTCTAACTTCTTAACTTCTCTGCCTAAACTAAGCATAAAGCTTTGGAGTTAAACAGACCCAGATTAGAATGTGACTTCAGGGAAATTACTTGATCCCTCCAAGCCTTTCTGTTCTCACCTGGAAAAGGGGTATGCTTCCTGCACGATGTATGTTGACATGAGGATCGGGGCAACACACACAGAGCACTCCCCACATGGTCTGGCCCAGAGTATGCACTAAATAAACCGTAGCTGCTGGCACTAAAAAAGTGTGACCATCAGCCGCAGTGCCTACAGCAATATATTAATTCTCATTTCTTTAGCCCTCCATAAGAAGATGTCAAGTTTAAGCCATGAACATCGTGGACTTCTCTGACAGTGTTTTATTTTTATGGTAGTGTTTTATTCTAAAAATAGGGTTTTGTTTTTTTTTCGTTTGGTTTGGTTTGGTTTGGTTTGGCTTGGTGGCAGGATGGCTGCCTGACTGGGGAAGAGTCAGTAGTGAGAGAACCCCCAGTGAACCTGCAAGGAGTTTTCAGGGGGAAATGTCTGTTCACGTTCTGCTGTCTCGGGCAGTGTCACGTTTTCCAACTCTAACCCACGTACATGCAACTTCATAGCTCATGGGCAGAGTTTGAGGGACCCAAAGCTCATAAAGCCTGAGCAGAATTCTCTCAGGAAACCAGTCCAAACTAGGTACCGGGCCTTGGCTGGGGCCGCGAGGGTGCGGGGTGCGGTGCCTGAGCTCGTCGCGTTGCAGAACGCCCTCCTCCGGTGAAGTCAGGAGGGAGGAAAGGAAGTTACAAGCCCGCACCTGCATCTGGGCTCGGACTTTGCGATGGACGCGCATGCGTGTAGTCTCACCTGCTCCGAAGTGTATCGGTTGAGCCCGGCAGTCTGTGCCCCGCTGCGCCCAAACCTCAGGCGCAGAGAGCTGGTCTCCACGCATCTCCTCCCGCCTGCGGCATTCGCAGCAGCGCTTGAAGGCCGCTGCAGCCACTGGACTTTCCCGTGTGCGCAGCTGGGCTCTGAGCAGCAGCTGCTGGGGAAACGGCTGTGGGGAGGCCCGGGGCGGCGGGGGTGGCCGCCCGGAGGTGACAGGCGGTGGGAGCCGTTGCAACGCTGTGGCTTCCCGGCTTTGAGGACCGTCTGTAGCTTCCCCTGCAGCCCAGGCTGCAATGACAATGACGGGCCTGTTCACACACAGGTGGCCGCAGCTGCCTGCCACCTTCCCACCACCCGTCACAGTGTCACACTTCCCTCCACCATGGAAGGGGGGCTCTCTTTCCTCTGATCTCCTGTGATCGAGGTGACGGATCCCTGGGAGAAAGGAAGGGAGACGACAGCCTGCGGGTGGAGCATTCACTTCTCGACCCTTCTTCACCCTCGGTCTGCTCTTCTGGCGCGCCCCCCACCCCCGCCCTTGCCCAGTCTGAAAGCCACAGGCATGCCTCCCTCTCAGGTTGAGGGAGGAAAGCAAGCGGTTTCAGAATGCAGCAGTTGGTGGGCTATTTGGGTCCCTGGGCTAGGTGGTCCCAACTGTTCCTCCCCCGGGGCACCCGCCCAGACCCTGGGCACTTCCGCCGGCTGCTGTGGAGAGAAGGGAGCCTTCCCCCCAGCACTCCCCCTCTCTGTGGAGCTGTGGGGGTTTTCTGCTCTCTCCGCCGAGTTGTCATTTCTTTTCTGGCTGGAACGTCAACTTCCTGAATGCAGAGACTGGGTCTTGTTTGGGGTCCTCCATACCCACCATGGGCTTGGCCCCGGGCAGGCCCAGGCAACTGGAGCAGTTGAGCCAATGCACTGAACACCGGAATCACACGGGGTTTGTGTAGAGGCCCAAGTCCCACTAGGCCCAGCGTGTCTGCGTGCAGACAACATGGGAAAGTGTGGAGGGGAGTTCATGCTGGGTTTGGAAGGGCACCCCCCACCCCGTGGCCCACGACCCTATCAGTCCCAGACACACTCTTGGCTTCCTGCCTGGGGCCTTCCTGAAGGGAAGGACCAAGTAACAAGGAGACTATAGGGTCCGACACAAATAACACCCCGTTTTATTACCTAAAAATTCGCCATTACAAATTCCTAAGCATGTAATTCTATAATAACAATATCACACTCAAGCACACCACATGACATTTTAGGTGAAACATTCAAACTGCTGTCCATCTCGTGGGAGACATTCACGTACCCTACCAACCACACTCAGTGGCGTTCCTTCTGCCAGACCCTGTACTTCCAAGTCCTGCTGGCTCTGTTCTAGCTGTTGCTCTCACTGCCCTGGACGATATCTAGAACCGGTGTTTGATCCCAGACTGACACCCGAGCCACGGAGACACTCGGAGATGGGTTTGGTGTGGAGTGCGTCTCTAAGTGGTTGTGAGAGGCTTTCTCCTTCAGAGTGGTGCTGTGGTATGGGTTTCACTTACGCTTTAATTGTTAACTGAACTTGGACTACTGGGTGGAATGCTCTAATGCAAAGGGTGTCACGGTTGAGCAATTACAAAAGTGGGGTGGAAAAGGAGGTGGGGGAGACAGTCACAGAAGAACGGATCCAGGAGGCTGCATCATCCCGCTACAAGACTATGGATTTCTACTTGAGATCACGACAATGCTTCTGGGCACGCTTCTGCCATTCGGCAACCCTGCACTTTTCCTGGGCTGTCCGGTTTCTGGAGGCAGAAGCTTCGTGCACAAGTGCTTGCTCGCTCACCTGACAATCCTTACTTCCTTGTCTGCTTGAATTCGAGCTTCCTGCTTTGGCAAGCTCACCCGGGTGTCACCATGGTCACCAGGTTTCTCAACCCAAGCCAAACCTTCGGCACCTACTTACTGGGTGGTGAGGGATCCCTAAGACCCGAGGTCACCACTTGACTACAAGACAGAATGAAGCGAGGGCCACAATAGAGAAACATGCAAAGCAGAAGGAGTTACAGTGAAGGAGCAAGGAATTTTGATGGGAAATGAAGAGAAAGTTCCCGAATTAGATAACAATTAATCTGGGCCTTGAAAGATAATCATAATGATGATACTATGACTAACAATAATGACCTATTTTACATTTCAACACTTAACATTCATGGACTGCTTATTGTTTAATTGAGGTGTAATTGACATACGACATGTTAGTTTCAGATGTGCAACATAGTGATACAGTACCATATATCGCAAAATGATCACAACAGCAACTCTTGTTAATTTTCATCAGAGTTACAGAATTTTTTTCTTGCGGTGAGAACTTTTAAGATCTACTCTCTTCGCAACCTTCAAATACCCAGTACAGCATTTTTAACTATGGTTGTCAGGCTGTACATTACGTCCCCGTGACTTACTTATATTATACCTGCAAATTTATATTTTGACCCCCTTCACGAATTTCTCCCCTCTCCCCCCTCTGACAGCCCCAACCAGTTCTCTGTGTTAGCGACAGCTCACGATACGCTCGCCACTCCGACCGAAGTGCTCTGTGTGTATCAACACAGTTAGCCCTCACAACAGCTCTAAGAAGCGGGTGTGCAATTCTCTTTCCTTTATAGAGAAGGGAGTCGTTCAAGGGCTGAAGCCAGGGGCCAGCGTCTCCGTCCTCAGCACGGGGCAGAGCGGGACTGCATGGCCGACAGCTGGACTCTGAGCCCTGTTCCCCGACTGCCCCTCTCTGCCTCCCAGCAAATGGGGTTTCAGGACAGGCAGGAGGAGGGACAGGAGCAGAGGGAGGAAAAGGAGAAGTGCGTGATGTGTTCTCAGAACGGTCCCGAATGCGTTCAACACGGGAGCGCTGGATGCTTTGTGGGAGCCGAGGATGGAGGATTCGGAAGAGACGGGTCGGGGAGGGCCGACAGTGCCACAGTCGCACTTCAGGGCTTGTTTCTGGGCTCCGGAGAACCTGGGCCCCTTACCGCAGGAAGAATGATGTGGTCCTGCCTCTGCGTTGTTAAGTATACCATCCCTCACCGTAGAGACATCACGGCCTCCTTCCCGTTCCTCAGCCCCAGCCCGCTCCTCCCAGGCTCAGCGGGAGTCACCTTCGCCAGGAAGGTTTTCCTGTCCTGTCTTGAGTCGAGTGTCCCTGGGTCTCCCTATACATTGGTCCCATTACTCCTGCTCCCTAGTTGCCTGTGGCCATCCGAGTGCCGGCTACTGGGCACAGCCGACTCTGGACCCTGCCAGCTGACCCGTCACCACTTCTCGAGCACTTCGAATGCCATCCGTGCTCCTCACTGTCGTCCTGGACAGTGCGACGTGGCACAACCCAGGGACCCTGCCCGATCATGTCGATCAGGTGCATAGAATTCCCGCACTACTGCCATCTCCAACTCCCAAACAGCACAAACGCCGAAAGCATCCGAGAGAGAAGGGTGTTTGTTTTACCCCTGTTCTGAAGACTATACAAACAACGCAGCATGGCTTCTAATGTCCAGCCAGCACAGGTGACCAGACACGGTGCCCGCGAAGGTCATCTTGCCCCGCGGATGCCCGGCAGTGGGTGGGATGCTCTCCCGCTGTCCCAGTGTTTACCGCGGGCCTGCCTGCTTACTGACCCACTCCACCTGCAATCCTAGAAACCCACACGAACTGAGAAGGTTACTCAACACCAACACCAACAACACGACTTGAAAAAATTACACAAAGTCAGGGGGCACCTTGTCATGGACAAAGAGGCCGTGTGGGAAGAATGGGTTCAGGGGCTCCGTTTCAGGCAGTTCGGAAGGCGGATCACAGGGGAGAGTCTCCGCGTCCGCAGTCTATCCGGACCAGGTGGGAGGATGGCTCCGGGCTCTCTGTGGTGCGATTGGAAGATGCAGCTGAAATTGCTGGCAACATTTCTACTGAGAGAGGAATTCTGAGCCCTTAGTTATCACCTGGAAACCAGACCAGGGATTCCGAAAAGGACCACTCTCACAGGGAAGCTGAGGGTTAAACACAACCCACGACAACAGCAGCCAACCCTTCATCTGCCCTTCTCATTCCCCTACGAACCGGCAGCCTGTTGAAGAAGGAACAAGGGAGATGTGCAGTTTAATTTGTGTGTGACCTCGGGAATGATCAGGTCCTCTAGTTTAGCAGTTCATAAACCATGAGACCCAAGATTCTCTCTTTATAGGAAAGGTTGGCAGGTCGCTTTTCACTGGAAGGACAGGTTATATGCAGGATATAATATAACCTATCTACACTGAGGGTGATGACAATGTCATCGCTGTGATAGAGCGGAAATAAAAGGAGAGTGCATTACAAGACCATAACGGGACTCCTTACGCGACCCGTGTTGGAGGCTGGCGAAGTCGCCAGCTGTCTGCACACACAGAGCGCTGTGTCCTCGGTCTGCACCCTTCTCACCTCGAGAGCATAGCCCTTGTTCTCTCTCAGTTTGTCACAGCTGCAGACCTCGAGGTGAGGTTTTGTTTCATTGTTTTGCTTTGGTTACTAGGCAGGTCAGCTAACACTCAAGTGCAGTGGCTTTTCACTCTGGCTGCTGGTGTTCCTCTGACTTTATTTTAATGTGTCTTCTGTGCACTTTTATTGCAAACTGCATTGTATTCTTGTTAGAAGGGGTGTTGTGTGTGCGTTACCAGTTGCAACCCCTAAGCCCCTGAGCAGCACCGGGCACTGGAAAGGTGCTTAACAGTTACTGAATGAATGAACGGGTGGGTGGATCTGGAACTGAACTGCATGTCTCTTGTCTGTGAGTAGCAGGGAGTGGCCACCAAGGGAAGGACGAGTTCCCACTAGTCCGTGAAAAGGGCACTCCTGCCCACAGGCATGGATTTGGCAGAGCAGAAGTCACGTTTTCCGATGGTAATTAAATCCTGAGCTTCTGAACTGGGTAAGACGTAGCCACCCGAATTAGTGAGCACGTGAATGCTCCGGGATTCTCCAGTGAGTGCACTTGGTCGTCCTGTCCAGCCCTCTGCGGCATCAGTCCTGTCCAGCTAAGGTGCAAAGCCCAGAGCCGGACTGTGTAGCTCAAAAGCCGTGTGAACAGAAGCTTGGTGCACAAATCACCTGTGTTGAGCCCAATGCAAAAATCTTCACTTAAAATACTTGAGAATCAGCCCTGGCTGGTGTGGCTCAGTGGATTAAGTATCAGCCTGTGAACTCACAAGGTCACCAGTTTGATTCCCAGTCAGGGCTCATGCCTGGGTTGCAGGCCAGGTCCCCAGTAGGGGGCGCATGAGAAGCAACCACACATTGATGTTTCTCTCCCTCTCTTTCCCCCTCCCTTCCACTCTCTCTAAAAATAAATAAATAAAGCCTTTTTAAAAATAAAAAATAAAATAAAATACTTGAGAATCCAACAAACCAGGTAACAAACCAAGTAATTCTTGGTCTGTTAGCATTGTTCCCAGAGTAGAAATGAGAAGAAAGCAAGGAGAATCGAGGGCAAGTTTGGAAGAAACAGACTCCACGGTGGTGGTGTCATGGCTGGTGGGCGCCTTGCCCCTCTGCACCCGGCTGCATGCTGTTTCACGTCACTTTCCTCGTTCCCGGGACTCAGAAGCTCAGGGAACCAAGATCTGCTAGTGCCATCTGTCCCTCCAGAAATTGGGCACCGAGGAGGGACGAGGCTTTGCTCCTGGTGGCCCAGGGCATTACCGGCTGTGCTGATGTAGGGCCCAAAGTCCTCCTCACTTTGTCATTTCCCCAGCGTCTAGACAGGAAGCCTTTTGAGAACAGACAGGTGTGAGAACTTTCGGAATAACCAAGGCCAAGAGCAGCCCTACCCCGAGCTCAGGGTCTTCCTCCTCCTCAGCAGCCTCTGCCCTTGGGTGAGTGATGGATTTTAACTTCTCCTTACAAGAGAGACACTGACAACGAAAGGGTCCTTAACCTTAGCCTCTAAGTCCATGAACTTGGATGGGGAAACAATGACCTCCTTATTGACCTCTGAAATTTAGTGTTTCCTTCAGTTATGAAAGGCATCAAGCCACAGTGAACCAGCGGGACTTGTGACTGTTGACAACAGAAATCAGATCTTTTCATGCCCTGTGGAATGTTATGGGCATCTCAGAATGCTGTCTGTGATCTTCCCTGCTTTGAGGTTGCTGCCGTCGAGAGATGGCTGCTGGCTCTCGTTTCGGGCATCCACAGACACATACATGAGTCTAGTACAATTTTTAAAAACATTTCAGTATAATTGATTCTCTTTGTAACTCAATGTGTCTTATTTTATGCATTTAAATCCACAAGGTTATCCGTCTTTCGACACAAAGATTAGAAAAACGAGGTTAAGAATCACCGCTTAAAGAGAAGGGTCCCTTCAGACGTCATTAATTTCTCATTCACCGATTCGCTATGGTCCAGAAATCAGTACAGTGTGGGTTTTTTTTTCTGAAGCTCAACAAAGGGAGTTGAGCTTCTCAAGCAATAAAAGGAAGTCTTAGGACTAAGGAGCTCGGGTGGACTTGACCAAAACAGCATTCTAGACAGTATGTTGATTCCATCGGTTACCATCTCTGCATTTCCTCATCCTGCATCTGCCCAGGGTTTTATCAATCCACAACCACCTCCTTGGTTGGGGGAGGGGCAGATTGAAGGTGACGGCCGCCCCACGTCACTGATTGGGGAAAAAAGTAGGGAAATGTAGGCAAAGCTTTCGACTAGGGGAAAAAAGTAGGGAAATGTAGGCAAAGCTTTCGACTAGCACTAAACAGAAAGGGGGCCCCACACGCAGGCAGCCCGACCTCCCTTCACACCTCTCGAAACAGTCAGGTTTTGGGGTTTCCGAGTTAATTGTGAGGATAACAGCTAGCAGTTGAGGACTTGTTCTGCTAACATGTTTTTAGGTACAAGGGTGCACATGAAACAGACCTTTGTGTGTCTAATCACTGGAGGCACAGACTCCAGACTAAGAAAATTCAAGTTCGGGAACTGAGGCTTTTAGAAACATGGGAAGACCAATTTAATAACATTTACAATCTTATTATGTCACCATGGGAGAAAATGCAAATGTCTGTCCGTGGAGAACGTTCTGTCTGCTCTGAAATGACGCTGCAGCCACGCTCGGGCCAGGAGAACAGACGCTGTTTTCACTGTCTTTTCTACAGGCTCTGAGCCGCCTGGGCTGCCGTGGTCTCTTGGGGGCCCTAAAAATGCCCGAAAGGGAAGATTATCTTCTGTGAGTCACTGGCCCTCTCCCCGTCCCTGTTCCCCAGTCCCCTTAGATCGGAGGTCACTTCCGCTCCGCAGCAGTGATCCGTTTGGACCCACGCATCAGTTAGAGCGATCTCTGGCACAGCCTCAGAAGAAGACACGCTCTTGTTGCAGACGGATGTCAGAGGCTGGGGCTGGGCCTGGTGAAACCTTCTCCCGGGCAGCTTGAGCCTCTCGGAGCCTCCAACAGTGGGACGGACAGCCTTTTAGGACTTTCTCTACCAAGTAGTGTGACACAGTTAAAAAAGGGAAGAAAGAGCCACGGGCCACACAGTTGCCAGTGAAACAGGAGCAGAGCGCTTCTAAGCACGTGCAGTTGCTGCTGGACTCCGGGCTCATCCACAGGACGGGCGCTCGCTCATGGAGTGAAACGTCACCTTGGGTCTCAGAAACCAGAGGGAAATGGCCCAAGAAGCCAGCCTGAGCTCCTTCCAGGAATCCGAATGGGAGGTGATTCTCCCGGTCCTGTACCGAGACCGGGAAGTTCAAAACGTCGAGGAGGAGAGGATACGGTATGCTGTCGCCCTGAGGGGGATAGGGGGTGGGGGGATCCTGTGGGCTTCTAGCTTTTGTGCTAGGAGCCCGCTTCCAGGAACTGCAACTTGTTCTGTGACCCCTCGCTTATTTTTCAGCCTCTGCCCTGCTACAGGTCCCAGTGACAGGCGGTGGGTCGAGATGACCTTCACTGGCTATCCCTGCTTCCCAGATGGGAAGGGAGGCTGTGTTCGCTCTTCGCTTAAAGTGGTGGCTTTTTTGTGATGGATTTGCCCACTTTGCATGAGTGACTCTGGGGACGCTGCCTGGTCGGGGTTTCCTGCCTTATCTTTGGTGATACCGGAAGGCACAAAGAGAAGCTAAACAGCAGCTTAGAAACAGCAGATCTGCTGGAATTCATTTCTCTCTCTCTCTCCTTTTTTCCCCCCCTCCCTTTGGCTTCTTTGGCTTCCAGGTTGGCTGTGAGGAAAGGGGAGAGTGAGACAGGAACCTGCCAGGCCTGTTCCTGCTGGTTTGTCAATAGGGAGTGGCTTTGCTCATCCGTCTCCCAGCTGCACAGGCTGCGGGGCATTCGTTAACATTTAATAAAGCAGGGTCAGGCTGTACCCAAGCACTGTCCACTGTCAGCTGTCATCCATCTGGAAACAGATTCAGGACAGTGAACAGCTGCCGTGGCTTTGTTTGTCCCTGTCTGCGGAGGACGTGAGGCTGTTGATGGGAGAGACCTGGTTCTTCTTGCTGACGCATGTAAAGAATTACAGATCAGCAAATCTAGTAGTGCGTAATCAGTTTATTAGTGGTCCGCTTCCATGGAAGAGAACAGGACTGGGTAAAGTCAGGGGTGACAGGGAAAGTTTCAGGGCAAAGCAAGGTGAGGAAAGCAAGAGTGGCTGGAGACCAGGGAGGCAAGCCCCTGGGCAGCCTGAGGCCGGGTGGCCAGAGGCCCTGTAGCCCCAGAGCCAAGAGCCCCCTGATAGAGTGCCAGTCCTTTGTTCTCAAAACTTATATAGTTGGTGGGATAGGAGGGGAAAAGTTACATATTGATTGACGGGTAAATGGGGCGCCAGCTTTCCTGGGGGAATGTGACTGCCCAAACTTAGGGATGAATGGGGTCTGTCTTATCTTGCTCCAGACCCCATTTGGTCATCCTGTTATAAAACAAATACGTGACTGGAGGCAGTTAATTAAATTTGGGGCACTTTCCAAAATTATTTATGGGCTCTTTCTGTAAGCATCAGGGACTCCCTCCTGAAAACAGATAGTGACCAGAGGCAGGCATTTAACCAAAGTTGTTTTATGGGCTCTTTCTTTGGTCACTGGGGACCCTCTCCCACATTCAGACCTTAAGATGAAAGCACAGTTTCAAGGCTTTCTTTCCCAGATAGTGGAAATGTTACACAGAATTTCAAGGACTTCCCTTCTTTCTTGCTAACTTAGCATTTCTTGTGATGTTGGAACACCTGGCAATATGATCGGACCAGGCTCAGGACTGCTGAGTTAGTGTGAGACTTGTGTCCTTCCTTCCTCCCTCCCTACCTAATTGGTAAAAGACGTTTCCTGGCAACCAGGGTGCTAAACGCTGGCCAGTGACAGTATTGCAGTTTCAGAGTTCTTCTATGCTGTCTCCTGCTTCAAGGCCTGGAAGCAAAGCTGTCGGTCAGGCTTTGGGTGTTGGTTTGTTTCCAAGGGCAGAACTCTTCCAGAGTCTGCCAAGAACAATGCACCTAGGAAATGAACCTTTGGACGACCAAAGGCTTGAGGAATGGGAACTGTCCTGATCAGCAGGATCTGTCCTCACCTTGGGTCCCCAAACTCTCTAAATGTGCTTACGCTCTCTTCCCTGGAGAAAAGGAGTGCCCTGACCACAGGGGGGTTATCTTTGATGATTAAAGATCCTTCGGGGACTTAGAAACCTCATTTTGGATGTCAGCAAAACGTGGAAGCTGCAGTGAGAGTGTGTCGTTCCTGAGGGTGCAGATTCTGGGGCCAAATCTGAAAGTTGGACGTAAGCTTGCTTCTTGGAATTGGCTTCTCATTTCTAAGAGTAGATAACAGAGATAGTTCAGTGTTCTGGTTAATGGCACATGTTGAGGGCCCCTTTGCACTGGAGCTATTATCTGGGGCAAAGGGTCTGGAGCACCCATAAAAAAACAGCAGAGCAAAGCACCAGCGAAATAATTTTATTAGGTAACTAATGGCAGTAGCAGGCATGTATGCTGTGTGTGTGTCCATCTTTCCATGCCTTGCATATTCGAATGAATGTCATTTTCTGTGTTATTTTTCCCCCTCTCTTCTTTCACTTTTCTTACTTACCATTATAGTGCTTTTGGGCATGAAGAGAAGAACCTAGAACAAGTTAGCAGCTAATTCCTCTGGGCCAAGCCTCTTGTTTATGCTTTGCCTTTAATCCTCACAGCAACCCAGGAGGCAAGGGGTTCTCTGTTCTACAGCTGAGAAAGCCTCTGAACTTCTTGTTCCGCCATGGTGGAGCCTGGGGCTGGTGGGGGGCAGGGGGTTGGATGCCAAAGCCCCTTCTCTCTTATTCTTGAGGAACTGCTGGGGCCCTGGCTGTGGAGGAGGGTGTCTGGTGTCTGTGCTTCCACTCAGTCAGCTCTTATTAAACTCTCTGGGCTGCAGGAAACTGAAGACCCACCTGCAGCAACTCCGGTGGAAAGGCGCGAAGAGAGCGGGCCAGGAGTACACGGAGAAGTCGTGTGCCCGCTGCCGGTGCGTGCTGGGGCTGCTGCTGAACCGGGGGGCTGTGTGCCAGGGCTGCAGCCACCGCGTGTGCTCCGAGTGCCGTGTGTTCCCGAGCAGGACCCGAGTCTGGCGGTGCACCGTGTGCTACGAGGGCAGGTGAGGATGGCGGGATGCCTCGCAGGTGGGGCAGGACCACCTCCAATCCAGTAGGTACAAGTTTACAGACAGCCTGCCTTACAGTTACCTATGGAGACTTGGAAGTCGCTGTAATTCAAAAATCAATTTTATTATATAAAAAGGTTTTATTATTATTTTTTAATTTACCAAAGTTTGTTTGCAAGGGCTAAGCATGGGCTCACGGTGAACTAAGATTCATTTGGGCTTTTGATTACATGCCTTAGCTTTCTTAGAGCTTCACATATCCCCTCCGGGAGAAGGGGAGTGCCTGGTAGCAGGGGGCGTTAGTGTGACCCTGTGCGGCCTTAATAAGGCCTTTTGGAAGGAGGTCAGTGAGCCTTTGTTGAACCCTCAAATAAAGAACTGGGTATGCTTCTCATTAGTGATAGACTGAACCTACATTTAGTTTAGTCTTTTGGTGTTGTGAGGTTATAAAAGTAAATTCACATGGAATTGTTTCTTTTTAAACATTTTATATATATTTTAGAGAGAGGGGAAGGGAGGGAGAAAGCGAGAGAAACATCGATGTGTAGTTGCCTCTTGTGGCACCCCCTCCTGGGGACCTGGCTGGCAACCCAGGCATGTGCCCTGATTGGGAATTGAATCTGCGACCCTTTGGTTCGCAGGCTGGAGCTCAGTCTACTGAGCCACAGCAGCCAGGGCAGAATTGGTATTTTTGGACTACCCATTTCGGAAATGGAAAATGAACTACCCACATCAGGCTTGGGCTCCCCCTGTTCGGAGCTAGCACAGGTTGGTCGTCAGTCCCGATCATCCGAGGGAGTGTGTTTCTGGTTGCCAGGGACAGCGAGCCCCAGGCCTTCTCTGGACCCAGGGGAGTAGCGGTCGCCTGCCGTGCATCTCCGAGTGCAGTCCCAGCCTGGAGGTCTGGAAACGCACCTCAGTATCGCCGCAGACGCGGAGCGCCTGGTGGAGGCCTGCAGAGGCGCTCACAGGGTGTGCTTCGGGGCTGGGTTTCCTCTTCCTCTGCGGCGGGGATTATGGCGATTGCACACCCAGACACTAATCTCCTAAACTTTCCACTCCGTTCGCACGGCTGGCTGATCCTTGCGACCGCTCCCCCAGAGAAACGTCAGGTTGTCCAGCCAGATTTCTTCGGTCCAGAGCCGCACACCTTCGGTTTCTCCAGCGGCCTGCGGAGGAGCGCCAACTCCGTCAGAGCTCCCTCCGCACATAATGTCTCAGGGTCCTTTGGTTTGTGGAAGCCGCTGCCCTCAGGCTTCGCCCAGCTTGAGAGGAAAAAGCAAAAACAGTTGCTGAGACGAGCCGTGGCCACCCACGCGCTCGTGCAGGTCGGGGCTCTTGAGAGGGTAGGTGACCATTCCAGATAATCTCTCCAAAGATCTTAAGATGGCCCTGGCCGGTGTGGCTCGGTTGGTTGAAGCATCGTCCTATAAACTGAAAGGTCGCAGGTTCAATTCCCGGTCAGGGCACTTATCCGGTTTGCTGGTTCAGTCCCTAGTCAGGGCACGTGTGAGACGCAACTGATTAATGTTTCTCTCCCTCTCTGTCCTCTTCCCTTCCTGTCTCTCTAAAAATCAATAATCATGTCTTCAGGTAAGGGTAAACAAAAACCAGATCTTAACCTCTTCCTCCCGTTTAATCAACCATATGTATTTGAAGTCTGGTGATAAATATTGCTTGGTAAGATATTAAATTCTTCAGCATGTTTTTCTCCTAATGTTTTTCTCCATGTTTTTTGCTTTTCAACTACAAGCAAAAAAATCAAAACAGGAGAACGGGGCCCGGCGCATCTCCGAGGATGCCAGCCGTGTTGAAATCTCTGCCCGAGAGGTGTTGCACCCTGGGTATTGAAACTTTACCCTCCAACACACCCAGTGTGGCTTCTATAACCCCAGCTTCCTCCTTTTGAAATAAGGATGTTTTTCGAAACACTTAAGACAATTGCCTAACCCTGCGGGCGCCCACACAGGACACAGTACGGGAGAGCTAAATCATTGCTGACAGCCCCCCCACCCTGCCTGGCCCCCTCTCTTTGCTCTCTTTCTTCGCAGCCCTCCGACCTCGCTCCAGTCGTTGCACTCCGGGCTGTGTCCTATTTTAGGGTGAAACTTTAGAGCATTTGACATTTGTAGCTGAACTGGGACCTGGAGAAGGGCTTTGAGCCCAATCCTTTTCCTCTGCCTGCTTCTCCCTTGGCCTGAGACTTGTCCCCCCGGAACGGGTGGATCTGTGTGGGGACGGGACGAGGGAAACAGGGTCCTGAAGCCAGGAAAGGGGCAGCTCTAGGGCAGCAATGAAAAAAATACATGAGAGCCAATCCAGCTGACAGGTCGCTGCCGACGGTGTAAGGCGTGTGCGGACCAGGCCTTGTGTGGCGTGTCAGGGGTCAGCTGAGCGTTCTGCCCTCAGGGCGGGTTTCGAGGAACGTCCACGGTTGGGGCATTCCTGGAAGAGGGTCAGGGTGAGAGATGGGTTTGGACACTGTCAGGGAGAGGAAGTGACGTGGGAATGAGCCGTGACCACTCACCGCATGCAAGGTGCTGGGCTAAGCGTTTCTTTATACCGAATGTCTTATTTAGATCTTCAGATAGTCTCATGGGGCAGCCACGACTGTTGTCCTCATTTTATAGATGAGGCTGTGGAGGCTTGGAGATAGCAGACAGTTAGCCCACTGCCGTGAACTCAGCATGACTCAGTTCAACAAAGGGGTGGTGGAACTTAGTTATGGAGGATGAAAGAGAGGGAACGGTCAAAAACGGTTCTGAGGACTAGTTTTGTATGCTTAACCTGCTCATAGAGCATCAGAAAAACTGAAAGAAACAGCGAGAGTGAAGGAGAGGCATCCGAGAGAACAGAAAACCCAGACAAGTGGAAAGGACTTGGAAGAAGAAAGCTGGTTAGAAACGGCTTCCGGCACCGAGGGCCGTGTGGCGTCCTTAGTGGGAGCATCGGAAGGTGATTTGGGAGAAGAAGGAGAGAAGAGAGACTCAGAAACATCCACTTATCCTTGCTTCTTGGTCGACTTTCCCCATTAGAATTTATTCATAATTTCTTCAGTGAAATGGCCCAAACTAACAACTACGTTGAAACATCAAGGAGGACCCAAAGCTTTATATTTGCTTGTTTATTTTAGCTTAATTTAAAACAAAGCTTGAACTTGAAGACTTAGGTTTACATTGATCTTTTCCCTTCAAAATCATACGCTATGGAGTAACATCAAATTCCATATGGATTGCTGAGGAATTACAGTTGCCTAGGACTTTTTCCTTCAAAAAGTGACTTTTCTCTTGCTTTGTAATTGGCTTTGACCACAAGAAATCATTTATTCTTCCGCTTCAGATATTCATGGGTATTCTTCCTCTGTTTTATTAGGAACATTTCACTACTTGTAAAATAATTAGAACAGAGGTTTTACACTTAGAGTCTCAAATTATGGCAGGTGGTGTGGTCGATTTCCAGGTAGTTTCTTGGACTGCTCCCATTTTTTCTGCTGTACCACGTCTGGAGCCAATGGAGAAAAACTTGAGTTGTTCAGTTCCAAACTGATGCTGACCTCGGCACTATTGCCACATTCTTAGTTCTCAGGTTGGAATTTGAATTATTGCTGCAGGGCAATACATAATGATTTTTTTTTAAAAAATGAACAAAACTGCTTCTTAGAAGGAAAACAATAAGTGCCTAATTGTGCTATGTACTTTGCCACTCATATAAACAGTACTTTTATAATTTGAGGTAATGGAGTCCACGGATAAGAAGCAGCTGTTCCTTCTTCCTTTTAAAATTGTAAAAACTCACGAAGAGTGGAACTGTTATTACTGTTTAACTTAATTTGATGAGTGACCAGGCCCTACACGCTAAGGGTGGTAAGTCTGTTACCTCTGTGCTTGGAGAAGGGGCAGTAGGTGCATCCCACATGACTTTATGTGGTTGGGGCATCTGAGTTGATGTCCAGTTCTATTTAGGAAACGAGTATTTGAATCTTGTAGTAAATGCGGACCAGCCCTAAGAACTAGTGTCTTACAAAAGCTTCCTCCACCTGAGAAAAACAGCATGAAGACATTGATGTTGGTTCGGACAACGTCGTAGCTTCAGACTGTGCTTCAAACTGTGAGCCGAGGTTCCCAACAGCATCACTCACCCCAGGCACAAAGTGTGAGCCGCCCAGCGTCGCTCAGCAGATGAATGAGCGAACAGAACGTGGGGTATAAACAGTGCAGAACATCGTTCAGCCATAGAGGAGAATGAAATCCTGACGCATGCTCAACCACGGATGAGCCTGTGAGCATCATGCTGAGTGAACTAAGCCACCCACAGAAGGACAAATGCTGTATTATTCCACCTACCTGAGGTGCCTAGGGTAGGCAAATTCACAGAATGAAAGAAAGGTTTTATAAACAATTTTATTTATTCGCCATTCATTTTAAAATATCTATGCTCTTTTACATTACTTTTTCTTTTAGACGATCCCCTCCAATATTTATTTTTGTCACCTACATTGTTTTATAATTATATTCACAACAGTTATTAAACCAACCCTATATTTTAACTGATCCAAGGGCTTATTGCCAACCTTTTGAGACAAGGATGTCCCAGTTTGCGGCTTCTTTATCTGGATTTGAGGACTTGCCCCCAGAAGAGCGTGTGGGTGGCATGTGCTCCAGGCTTGCGTGTCTGCAGAGGCCTTCAGGGGCCTTTCCCCATGAGCGACGATGCCTCCAGTGGGTGGTGAATCCGGAGTCCCAACCTTCTCACCTCAAAATTAGTAATGCGCCCTTGTTGTCTTTTGGAAGTTAATGAAACAGAGACCTCTGAGGCTAGTTTCATTTTTATTTTTTTTCTTTATCATCTGGTTTTTATGTACTAGGAATAGATTGTTTTTTCCCCATATCCTTGTAATTAAAAACAGTTTCTAGTACCTGTTTGGGCATGAGTCTCTCCACATTGAGTTTTATGAAACAAAGACAGTTCCTTGAGCTAACTGTCCTTGGGTTTGCTTGTTTAATTCTTTTTAATTGTGGTAAAATATGCATGACATGAAATTTACTGTCTTCACCGTTTTTAAGTGCGCAGTTCAGCAGCATCAAGCACATTCCCGTTACTGTGCAGCCTCCACTAGCATCTGTCTCCAGAACTTTTTGCCTCTCCAGGGAGATGCTCTGTCCCCAGCCAACGCCCCGTTCCTCCCTCCTCCCCAGCCCCCAGCACCCGCCCATCTCCTTCTTGTCTCTGTGAATTTTCACTCCTCCGGGGACCTCATAGAATCTTACAGTATTTGTCTTTTTGTGATGGCTTATTTCACTCATAGTAAGGTCCTGAAGGTTCATCCATGTTGTAGCATGTGTCTGAATTTCCTTCCTTTCTAAGGTTGAGTAACATTCAGTGGTATGTATAGGCCGAATTTTTTAGTCCGTTCATCTGTCGACGGCCATTTGGGTTGTTTCTGCCTTTTGGCTGCTGTGAGTGATGGTGGTACAGACATAACATCAGTCTTCGGTGTGTAGCCCCCAGCGAGGGAGTGCTAAATCACGTGCTGTTTGTGTGTCCGATGCTCTGAGGCACGGTCACACCGTGTGCCACAGCGGCTGCACCACTGTGTGTAAGACGTTTCCACCAGCATATGAGGGTGCCGGTTTCTCCACATCCTCGCCTACACTCGCCATTGTCTGTTTTTTTGTTTTGTTTTGTTTTAGTGGTCACTAGTGAGTGTGAGGTGGGGGCTGGCTTTTTTCTCGACCGAGTGACGTTTTCTCCAATCAGGTCTGATGATTCCCATTATTCCTTGCTCTGGCTTCTTCGGGCATAACTTTTCATACCTAGGTTGGCCTCATTCTCTGTCCTTTGTGTATATTATCTTCTCTTTCAGCATACAGTGTCTTTTCTTTTTCTGCCACGTTCTGGGGAAGTGCTTCTGCTCGGTCAGCCTCACTGACCTCGGTTCCGCCCTTTTCGTTGCTGACAGTTCACTCTGCTCCACATTGTGTTTTCCAAATCCTCCCTTATTCCAGTCTGTTGTTCTTTGCTTCAGCCTGGTTTCTCCTTGTGTCTTTCTGTGTCCTTTTCCTAGAGGTAGAGGTGGGTCTTATATGTTTTTGAAGACTAACTGCTTTCTGGAACTTTCCCTGGTGCACTAAGTGCTTCTGGGGTTCAGGACTGTTTCTTCTGCCCGTGGCACCGTGTCTGAGGCTCTCTGCTGACGCCTCAGATGTTTGGGTTGAGGTTTCACCAACAGAGAATAGCTGCTCCTTGTCCTTTGCCCCCCTCGTGACCGCTTTGATGGTGGGGGATCCCTTTTCAGGTCTGCAGGGACCACAGGGGACATGCAGCCTGTCACCAGATTTTCACTGTGGAGGCCTCAGCAAGTACGGCTCCGTCCGGCTGCAGAATTCTTTTTACTTTCATTGACTAGTGACCTGAAATGACAAACCAAGGGTTGCAAACTTGTGACCTTGTTTCTTCGGCCTGCACGATGTCTAATAGTTGTCATTTTAGTGCCTTACATGGGGACATAGGTGCTCCGGTTCACCTCAGTGCCTGCCCCTCCCTGTTGTGTCACGCCCAGCCCGCTGCCTGCATTCACAGGTGCTGCTGGGAGCCCCAGTGTTTGAGCCTGCCCCACCCACTTAGAGGGCAGGGGGCATACGCCACCTCAGTGCACGCTGCCACGGGGCTCGGCCTGGATCGGGTCCCGCCTTATCCCTTTGATTCTCAGGGTGATCCGTGCAGACACGGGGACGTTCATTCACCTGCCAACCCACATGGATGTCCTGGCCCTTGCCACAGGCCTCCATTGTGCGCGGGGCTGTGACTGTCACACCAACATGACACAGGGGAGCCGTCTTCTCTCTGAGGCCAAGTAAAGGAGAGTTATCAGTGTTTTGCCCCACGTGGTGGTAGCAGCATGATAAAGTTGTTTCTTTATCTTCATCTCGATGTTCTGACTCCTCTCCCGATCATTGTGATTAAACCAAAGGTTTAATCACAATGATCGGGCTCTTTTCCTGTGAGATGCTATAATCAGACAACCAGATCAACTGGGCTGGTGCAAAAAAAAAAAACCGTACTATTTTGCTTTGTAAGTAAAAACCATCTTAGATGCAAGATTATTTGAAGTAAAACAATTTTCAATGGCTTGCATGCTTAGGGCCAATTTTAGCCGGGGATCTCCTAGCAATTGGACAAGCTAGCACAAAGCTGGTAGGTTGGTCTCGGTTTTACAATATGCGGCTTCTTCTTTTATGAGCCACCAGGTTCTCTGGATGCTTCTTCACCACTAGGGCACTGGCTGGGGAGCAGATCTCCCCGGGGCTGAGCTTCTTCAGCCACTCGGAGAATCCTGACTCACTGATCAGTTTCCCACCTCTCTCCACTGAGTGGTAGAAATACCCTGAGCAACTCCAGGGACATTGCGCTGGCTTCTTGGAGCACAAAGTGTGGATGGCTTAGCCGCCTTCCGATGCGAGTAACCCAGATGTAGGGTAAAAACGCATCCACCGGGACTGTTTGGCTCACCGCTTGCTGAGTGTAAGGAGGTCGAACCCTTCAAGGGTTTCCCTTCATCGTACAGTTGAACATTCGTGTGCTTGGTCTGGCAAAGTACTTTTCTCCAGCATCTCTCATTCGCTCCTGTGACGGCAGCAGCAGCAAGCTCCAGGCTACAGAAATGGCAGCTGGCACTGCCGGGCGTGTGCTGAGAGTTTCCACATGCTAGAGCCGTGGCCACGATTCCGGGGTCCTTGTGCAATTTGTGAGTAGGTGGGACCCCGAGGGCACCCAATTTCCTGACTGTCTCCTCTGCTCACTCTGCCACCCTGGTTTTCACTTTTCAAGAAACACTGATGGATTTGAAAAGTTTTAAGGGAGCAAGTCATGCTTCTGTTTGAGAAATGTAAGCACATTAACCTCTTGCAGAGCTCAGGAAATGTGCCCTGAAGCTCTCCTTGCCAGATTCTGCCTTGGCCGCTGAGTTGGGCTCCCCTGCGCAAGCCCAGCTAGGCACAGAGCCGTGGCACGGTCTGCACAGCCGCCTTAGACCGTGGGAGCGGTAAGGGGCCTCCTGGTAAAATGTGGGCCAGGTGTGCACAGGGAGCCCCACTGAAAAGTATTGAGGGGTCACCGCTCACGAAATGGCTGCTCCTGCATAAGCAAGTGCTTACGGAGACGCAGCCTCACAGGCAGGGGCTGGCGGTCACACGGTCCCAGACTGAGGTACTTTCCCCTCCATTCTTCCATCACGGGAAAGCCCGGGAGGCCCGTGAGTTTGTGTCCATGTGTCCCCTGGCCAAGGCGTTCCTGCTGGAACTTTGCAAGTCGTCAGCTGGGGTTCAGTGAGATGGTTAGAAGGTTCCATTAGATGGTTAGCCCGAGGTGACTAGTCAGGTGGTTGTGTTAGATGACTAGCACTAGGAGACTAGTTAGTTGCATTAGATGACTAGCACTAAGTGACTAGTTAGACGGTTATGTTAGACAGTAGCATGCGGTGACCAGTTAGAAGGTTCCGTTAGATACTAGCACGAGGTGACTAGCATTTAGTTTGCCTGCCTCCTGTTCCAGGTTCGGAAGGCAGGGCTAGAGTAATCATTTGCGATGGTGGTTTCCTCAGGTGTTCTCGCCCACCTCTCTGCACTCCCCTCCCCCATTTTTTCATTTTTCATGATTTTGTGTGTGTGTGTGTGTGTATGCTTCTCCACGGCAGCCCATGACCGGCCAGCTCAGGGACTGCAGAGAGGGTCACCGACTGGTTGGTGCTGAGTTCTGGTCTCTTGTCTAGGGCGAGGCCTCACCTGGTCCCTGACCTGTCTCACACTGTGATGTTTTTGGTCCCGGGGTGACGAGTTGCAGAGTGTGAAAGTGTGGTTAGCCGAGACAGGTCACCGCCATGAGGAAGGGGACCCCGGCAGTGAAGAGCGTTAATCAGAGGGGGCTATTGGTGGCCGCTGTCGATCTGCTGTCCTACCCTCCTTGCCTGATGGTTAGACCTTGTCCTGCTTCTCAGGATGAAGGAGGCCCCTCAGAAACAGAACAGCCCTGCTCGTCTCTCCAAACCTCTCCCGGGTTGGGACCTTCTGCTTGACCTCGAGGACCAGAGGGGGCCGTCTGCTGAGACGCTGAGTTCGCCTTCACGTGTTCTCTGCTGGCTCAGCAGATCAGATGCTCACATTTCTGGGTCTGTGGCCGCCAATTCTCCCTGTCTCTCTGCAGACACAGCGTGGTGAGCAGTTTATGTATTTTTGGCTCTGCGTGGTAGCGACTGGTTACCACAATTTGTAAATGCTGCTGTAAGACCTCCCATTCCTGTCACTCAGCATGGGAAAGAATCGCTCACATGGTGACCAGAGGTCAGAATAGCTCCTGACCAGACGAAGGGGAGAAAGCTGGTTTGTGTCCCCAACGATGCCTGGAACTCTGCAGCGGAAGACAGGACTCTTTTTAGTTAACATATGTGCATTGGTGTGTGTCTGTGAATTTGCTTACGGTCACAGCGTTGATAAGCCCTAACTTTAAAAAATCCCCTGGTGTTCACACATAACTTCAAAGAACCTAAAGGAGAACCACCCTCAGTAAATACTTGATAGAGGAGGACCACCATAAGTGGAAGTTTCCATGTTTCTTAAACAACCGAGGAATTGACGAGTTTTGTGGCCCGTTATTTCAAGGGTGGGAACGACTTCCAACTTCTGTGCATTTACCCTTTTTCCTCCTGTTGAAGGTCATAGCCTCCTAAGGCTATTGAAGGTGCTACCTTTCTGAGGCTCTGGGAGGTTGAGGGTGCTTTCTCCAGAAATCTGGAAACTGTCCAGAGTAAAACACACTTGGGCAGGCGTGCTGGGCAGGGCACAGATAGAGCGCCCCCTGCTGTCCTCTGTGTGACTAAGGCGGAAGGAAGGGGACACACCCGGGGGGAGCCCTGGCCAGACCAGCTGCCTGAGGAGCCATTTCCCACCTCTCCTGTGCCCCACCAGGACCCACGTTCCCCCCAGATCTCCACGGAAGCACGGGGCCCCCATTTCCAGACTTCAAGTCCTTCCAGGAACCTTCTCTGGTGGCTCTTGGTAAAGGTTGTGGTTCACGCAGGCTCACTCTGAGCTAAGCTAAGGACGATCTGAGCAAACAGGCAGCATTGAAAAATTTGTTTTTGTAGCTTATCCTTCATGCCATTGCTTCCCACCATAAACATGGTAAATTGTTATTTTTTATTTCATTAAAAAATTAAATGTTATTCGGTAATAACAGCATATAAATTTCAGGTATAAAACTTTATAATACAACTTCTGTATACTAAATTAAACATCTTATTTTGATGACCATTTTCATTCTCCTTGTATATTTATTCAGAAAACATTAAGCATTACCATGTGTTGGGCACATGCATAGGTTAGGGTGTGTATATTACATGTACATGTAACACAGAAGGTAAGAGGCACCCACGCAGGGATTCCCCACTTTGCTGCCAACTAGTCGAATCCCTCAACCTCTCTGGGAAACCTGCAAAGCCAGGGGTGGGGCCAGGAATTGGAACTCTGCGGTCCTTTGCCAGACTGGTCTTGTGTGACACTCTCCTCGCTGCTGTAATGGGTCCCGCCCAGCACTACCCACACCACCAGCTGACGCTTCCTTCTGCTTGCTTTTCAGAAACGTGAGAATAAAAACTGGAGAATGGTTCTTTGAGGAACGAGCCAAGAAATTTCCAACTGAAGGTAAATGCTCTCAAAATCTTTACTAAATTAAAAATGATATATTCCTAGTTTTAAAATATTTGGCTTAAAACTTTTGACTATAAACAGCTTTATAGGGTGAGGGAGACAGGCCTCCGGCTCCCATCCACCTGACCCACTTGCTGTCGGTTTCCCCTGCGGTTCCCACCTCTGAGGGCAGCATCCCCCTTCCCCCTCCCCCCAATTCCCTGACATCCTGCTTCTGGGAGCGATGTCTCCCGCCCCCAGACACCAGCAGTTCTGGTCTGCGTGTCCCCCTGAATTGTCAGAAGTGCTGTAGACGATGCCATCATTTGCACACTTCTTTCTCCTTCCTCCCACGAGCAGAACCTGTGCTTCGAAACCCCGTGAGCCCCTCCCAGCACCGAGCACAGCCCCTTGCTCAGAACACCTGACCAGAATAATCAATCGCCTAGGAAACCCAAGGTGCCAGCATGTGGATAGTGTTAGAACTGAACAGACACTCGCGATTATGAAGTGACATGTCACGATTATGTGAGTGGAAGGATGTGTCTGGTCTGGGGCCAGGAATGTCTCATCAAACGTCCGCACCGTCGATGTGACGGTGCAATCAGCAGCCGGGACTCGCATCCGTGGAGAGAACTAACTGTGCTGTGGCTGCGGAGGTGCTGTGTGGGGGGATGTGCGCCGTGCAGATACGAGAGTAACCAGTCAGACACAGATGTGTACACGTGTCGTGAAAATAAAGTGAGGCCAGCCTGCTCTGTGGACTGCGTCCGTCTGTGGGGGTGACATGGGCGGGTGCCCCCCAGTGGTGTGCGCCTGCGGAGACTGCACTTGGGGGAGCCTGCACTGCCCTAGAGGGAACGGGGCTGCTGAAAACGCTTCCTCCCCCCACCCATCAGAAAAAATGATGGTTCGAGGTGGAGAAATAACCAAAATCAACCAAAAACCTGTTGTCAAGTACAGGCAGCCCTGGCTGGAGTGCGAGTGCTCTCTCGGCTTTTACGAAAGGCACTGCTAGCAGGGGCTTGTGTTCAGTTGTCACAGAATTCTCCCCTGGTTCCTGTTCCTGACTCTTCTCACTCGAGACAAAAGGTGTGTCTACCAGGTTTACCAGAAATCTGGAGGAAAACACAGCACTCACGCATGGGGGTGCTCGGGGGAGAGAGTGCAGTGAGTGTGGGAGCTCCTGCAGGCCGTCCTTCTCAGCCCTGCTTCCCCTCCTGCCCCTCTCCTGGCCCCCGGCAGCCTTGTTAACACTTCTCTGTTTTGAAATACTACCTGTCCAGGGGAGTCTAACGGTCCAGATACACTGTGTGCCTGCTTGTAAAGCGGCGCCCTGGGGAGCATGCCCCTGGCCCTGCAAAGGCTGGGGTGTGTTCACTCTGCAAGGGCTCCCGGGCTGTCAGCCCGCCTAGTGTACAGTGGGGCGGAGCCATGGCACAGGGGTCACCTCCCAGATCGGGGGCGTTGTCCCACTTCTTTAAATTGTGTTCGTTGGGGGGGCTGGTGTCTTCAGGTGGTAGTTAGATCCTCATTCCTCTCACTTGGTTCCAGTTCACAAACAATAAATCTGTAGCAAGTGACATTCCTGTGATTTCGTTCAGTGTTGTAGAGAAATACCGGCCAAGTGTAACATTCACATCACTGAGTAGTGGGTGCACGATATTCCGTGGTGCACGGGACACACTCAACGCTCGTCCGCCATTCTCACGAACGACTTCGGTCACTAAGCGTTTTGCAATTTCTGTGGTTGTCTTTATCGCCTATTAGTTTTTTGTCCTCTTATTTATTTATTTTAAACCTTTAATGTATTTTTTTCTGTGATTTCTCAATTCCAGTGCTGTGAAGACATCTCCTGGATGTTTTTAAAAAATACATTTTTGGACATTTTAGTATCATTATTTCAATTCAGTAAATTACTATGCAGGCTAGAACCTGTGTGTATTTGTGCATACATATGTGTGCTCCCATGTGCTCCATAGTGTGTGCGCTTGTGCTGTGCACATGTGTGTTCTGGTGTGCACACATTTGGGTGTGTGCTGCATGTGCAGGTGTATGTGCTGTTAGCGTGTGCACATGTGAATGTGCACACATGTGCTGTGCACACACCTGGTCACAGGTGACATGTGTGTTCATGTGTGCTACATGCGCACACATGTGCATGTGTGCTATGTGCACTCCTGTGTGTGGTGTGTGTGATCCTGTGTGCTGTGTACATATGTGTGCTGTGTGCACTCCCGTGTGTGCTGTGTGCTCCTGTGTGTGGTATGTGCACGCGT
The DNA here is from genome assembly GCA_004024845.1 of Tonatia bakeri. Taxonomy (NCBI): domain Eukaryota; kingdom Metazoa; phylum Chordata; class Mammalia; order Chiroptera; family Phyllostomidae; genus Tonatia; species Tonatia bakeri. The sequence continues at coordinate 247,978 of PVIA01000860.1, forward strand.
GTGCACGTGTGCACTCCTGTGTGTGTGTGGTATGTGCGCTCCTGTGTATATGCACTGTGTGTGTGGGTGTGCATGCTCGCAGGCACTGGTCAGCCCTGCCCCTGTTGGCACGCTTCCTCTCCTGAGTGGAAGAAGCGGCCGCTGGGGGGCTTGCCTGAGATAAGTGGGGGGTAGGAGAGAGGTGAGACTGACCTCCCTTTCTCGTCCTGTGACGTGTTCCACAAAAATGAACACATCAGTAAGAAGAATGAAATTTGAGCAGTGAAAGTCAGCTCAAACATAAATCGTCCTTTTTGTTTTCACGTTTCTTCCAAGGGGTAAAACAAACGAACAACGAAGAAATACACACATCCTTCCTCCTCTGCACTGTTTCCGCAGATGCCGAGGGGTCCCGTGTTCCTGTTGTTGGGTTTTAGTTGAGCTGGGCTCTGGAGGAGTGGGGGATGAGGAGAAGTGGGGTCCCGGCAGCTCCATGAGCCGGACCAGGGGGTGGCAGGGTGGGGCATTGGGAGAGGCCGTGGGGTCGGGTGATGAAGCCTCCGCTGCCCAGGTGGGGGCCCCCTGGCTTGCGTCTGTGCCCCTCAAAGGAAACCTAGCTCCATCACGGGCCGGCTGAATTGAGTTCATTGGTGTTTTTTATCGGTTGAGGGCCCGTTAGGGAAACAGAAACCGGGCGGTGATTTAAACGAAGAATTCCGTTCAGGAATCAGTTAGGTGTTCTCAGAGGACTGGAAAGGCAAAAAGGGAGTCCGGGGGTGGTAACGGCAGGGAGCAGGTGGCGCCAGGGCCATTGCCGGCAGGAACGGCAGGCCCCACCCGTCCTCCGCCTCCAACTTCCGTCTCCCACCCGCGGGCCCTGAGGGGGAGCCGGCTACCACCTTGGAGCTCCGCTGCCTCCTAGAGCATCTGCGCGACCTGCGTGCCACCTGGTGTTTCTGTCGTGAAGGTGTGTGCGTGGCCCTCTCCAGCCCTCTCCATCCCAAGTGGAGGCGAAAGGAAGGTGATGTTTAAGCCACGGGGGCTTTCCACAGCCCACATCTGTGCTTCCTTCCTTCTGGGTGGCAGTTCCCCAGGGCCAGATTCCTCCAAATTCAACAGATTCCTCCAAAATGGGTGGTTTCAGTCAACGCTATTCTTTCACAGAGTTGCTGTCTTCAACCAACGCGGCCGGGGCGGCAGGGGCAGCTTGGTTGGGAGGGTCACGTGCACACCTGGCCAGTTAGTGCCGTGGGGCGGGCGGGAGGCGGGTCCCTTCACACCTGGACCGCTCCGCACGGGTTCTGAGAGGCCCCCGCGACCAGGGGCTGCCCTCCACCCTGTGACCCTAACAGAGCCCTACAGTGCCTTAAAAATTATTTTTGTTGTGGTGAAATACACATAACATTAAATTGACCATTTTAGCCATTTTTAGGTGCACGATTCAACGGCAGTAACACTGCTGTGCGCCCATCACTGCCGCCCGTCTCCAGAACCTGTCTGTCTTCCCCAGATGAAACTCTTGCTCCCATTAAGCAATGACTCCTACCCGACCCGTTCTCCGAAAAGTCCCCGGTAACCTCTGTTCTACCTCGTGTTTCTGTCTCCGTCACTGTCTTCGACAGCCTGGCTTCAGAAGTCACCCCTGCCATTTCTGCTCCATCCTGTGGTTACTCAGCAGCGCTCTGTGGGTGGGAGGGGGAAGATGCAGGTGTGAATGTCAGGAGGCAAGAATCATTGGTTATGTTTGTGATCAGACTATCAGTTTCTGTCTTGCTTTTGTTTATTTATTTTGTAAGATTTTATTTATTTATTTTTAGAGAAAGGGGAAGGGAAGGAGAAAGTGAAGGAGAGGAACATCAATGTGTGGTTGCCTCTCAAGCACCCCCTACTGGGGACCCATCCCACACCCCAGGCATGTGCCCTGACTGGGAATCTAACCAGTGACCCTTGGGTTTGCAGTCTGGTGCTCAATCCACTGAGCCACACCAGCCAGGGCTCTGGCTTGCTTTTAAAATTCAGTTTAGCATAAACATTTGCCTGTGCTATTTAGACTTCTTCCAACATATGTTGACGACAGCATAAGATACCACAGGGCGTCGTATTCAGGTTTTCACGTCACAGGCAGCTCTGTGGTGAACACCTTGGCACCGCTATCTCTTTCCTTTGGGCAGCTTCTTAGAAGAAGCGGGAGTGGTCAACAGTGTGAACACTTGAAAGGCTTTGACTTGCTTTGCCCAATGCCCCCAGGAAGTGTGCCCATCGGCACTACCCCAGCAGAGTGTCCGGGCTGCCCTCTCGCCACACACTGGCCCCAGGAAGGCCTGTCCCTTCAGACACAATTTCCAGTGACGTTTGTGATTCTGTTCTGAATGTAAAGTAGTACATATTCATTAAAAACACTGAGATGTGAAGAAAAGCATACAAGTGATGTTAAAAACACAGCGACTTCACTCTGAGGACTACTGTTGATAATTGGGTACATATCACTTCTGGTCTTCAGTGAATATTTGTAGCTGCATTTGTGGGTGGACATGTACATTTTTAGGTAAAAAATGAAGAACAGAGGAAATTTTATGTGAGTCAAACTAATATGTCTGCATAATTGAGATTAAATTCTATATAGAGACTTATATTCTGGTATTGCTTCACATAATAACTTATAAAGAGCATTTTCCCTATCCTTTTTAAAATGATATTTCATTTTTTATGCTATTACAGTTGTCCTGATTTTTGCCTCATTGCCCCCCCTCCGGTACCCTGCCCCCCACACTCCCTCAGGCAATCTCCCACCATTGTTCACGTCCATGGGTCATGCATATGTGTTCTTTGGCTGCTCCATCTCCTGTACAGTACTTTACATCCCTGTGGCTATTCTGTAACTACCTAACTGTATTTTGTAATGCCCTCACTTGTTCACCCATTCCCCCACACCACCCTCCCATCTGGCAACCATCACAGCCCTCTCTGTATCCAGTGTTTTGAACTCTGCATCTGACAGATAGCTCACCTCCATTTGTTTAGTTCTGTTTTTGGACTTTTCATCTGTTCTTTCGTTGGGGCCATGTTTCTTTGTCTCCTTGTTTCGGCGGCCTCCCTGTGTTTGTGTGTATTAGGTAGAGCTGCTTTGACTCTTTGCTTTGGCAACATGGTCCAATGTAGTAGGTGTCCTGTAGGGTCCAGTGGCACAACCTCCCCTATCACCCAAGCTGGGGGCTCAAGGTGCACCATTCGTATGGGCTGAGTCCACCTTCCTCTTGGAGTGGAGCCTTGGTTGCTCTTGGCACGTCCAAGGTCAACCACTGCCTGTGTTCTGTCCAGGGTCACCCAGCATGAGCTACAGAGTGATCAGCAGGTGGCTGCTACTTGTGCTGGGTTTGGAGGTGCTCAGGTGTGAACTTGTGAGGCCAGGCCTGGGGAAACTTAGTGAGAGGTAAGGGGCTCGCTAAAGCCAGTTGCTGCTTGTTTGAGAGAATTTAGGAAGATCTGAGCCAAGACAAGCTATTCGTATGAAAAAGCCACTGGAAACAGCTTGGGTGGGCCTGAAAGTTGGGTGGGGCAGGGCCTCAGGGAATCACCAGGGTTGGGCAGACAGTGTGAGCTGGGTTCATGAAATCTGACATGGTGCCAGCTGTCAGCTCTGTGTCTCCGTTGGGGAGAGGGCTCAAAAAAGCAAAAATGGCCTCTGCCAGCCCTTTTGTCCTGGAGAAAGCTGCCCCCTACCTCTTACCTTGATGCTGGGAAATTCATTCCTCCCCATATATCTCTGGTTCCTTTCAATCTGTTTCCTCTGCACTGGAGCTCAGAGGGAGTGAGTAAGTCAGTCTGTGCAAGAGCCCTGTAAGAGGAACTGCCTGGGACTCCAGAAGTTTCTGTCTTCCACAGCCTCAATCCCCACTGGATTTTGACAACCAGAAGTTAGGGATACTTTTCTTTCTGGCACTAGAACCCTGAGCTGGTGAGTGTGGTATAGGGCTGGGACCCCTTGCTCCTCAGATCCCCTCCCAATTTTTATCTGTCACATGTGGGTGTGGAACCAGCCTGTTCCATGTCTCTACCCCTCCTACCAGTCTTGATGTGGTTTCTTCTTTAGTTTCATAGTTGTAGGACTTCCATTCAGCTTGGTTTCTGATGGTCTGACCAATGGTTGCTCAATAGTTTAGTTGTAAGTTTGATGTGGTTGTGTGAGGAGGTGAGTTGGGTTTACCTACGCCGCCATCTGGACCAGAAGTCTCAATCTCCCTATCCTTAAACATCATCACCATTGTTGGAAAGTTAGGGAACTTCCAGTTTTGCTGTTACATTTGTTTGGAGTTTATAATGTTATTAAAATAGTGCAGTGAGCCTCCTGTAGTTAAGTCTTTGGTATGTCTGTGGATATTTCTAGAAGCAGAAGGAAAGAGAGACGTTAGGAACATTGCCTCCAAAAGGCATGGGCCTCTGTCACCAGTAAGAACTGCCCTTGAAAACAGCTTTGTTTATACAGTAAAGCCACATTGGTAGTCCAAAATGGTTTCTTGTTATTTTAATTTGAATCCATCTAACTACTGGTGTGGTTGAATATTTCTACTGCCTTGACTGTCTCTAGATGTTCTTCGGACGTTAAGGCTATTTGCCCTTTTTAGTCCTGTAGGTCGTTGAGGCAGATACTGGGCCAGCGGTATCCATCACGGTTGCGGATGCTCGTGAAACATGAGAAAAACATGCACACAGACAACCGAGTCCTGTGGGGAAATGGGTATGAAGTGGCCACTCCCTCTAGTGGGGAGCAACTCGGCCAGTCTCCCTAGGGGAGAGCGCCTCATTCTCTCGCCTGAGCAGGCTTTTATTGGGTTCATTTACACAGGAATTCAGGTAAAGCTCATTAATCATTGCCAGGAAGTAAGGATCAAACAATAGATAATAAAGATCTCTGAGGGCCCATTTTGAGTCAGGGTCAGATAGCTAAAGAGCTGTAAAACTTTGAGGAACAAACTTACTTCTTGCTTGGACCCTATCAGTTAATTGAGAGCATTCTAAACAAAGCAGGTTTCACAGGATTTTACATATTCTTTCTTAGGCCTGATCACCTGCAGAACCCGCCCTTTTCAGCACAGGGGTGCACCACCCTGTCATTGTTTCAGGCTTAGGTGGAGCAAGGGAAGTAAGGCAGTCAGGAGATAGGAGATTTCTCACAGGAGATTAGGGGTGGACCCTCGCCCCTATGTCAAAGCCAAGGGGCGAGGGTCCACCACCCCCTTTTGCTGTAGCCCCCAAAGTCCTTCCTTGGGGGCCTCCCACTTGATCGTGCCTGTCTTAGGTCGTTCCCCCCTTGAGGAATCTTACCCGTCATTGGCTAACCGACCAAGCATTGGGTGCCACTTATGGACGAAGTAAAAGGAGCAAAAGCAGCACTCCTGCCAGGAAGATAAGCTTTTGTCTCTTTGGTGGCTTACGGTTCCAAGGTCATTCCCTCAGCCTTAGCCTTGGCAGGGGTTACAGCTTCTGATACCAGGCAGGGCAGTTCCCAACAGGTCGTACCGTGTGTCTTTATGTTTTTTTGCAATACAGAGGTTTTTTCTTGTTTGTAGTTAAATCTGTCTTTGGTACAACTTTGTTTTGCTCTCATGCTTAGAGACGTCTTCCTCATCCTATGATGGGTAAGATATCCACATTTATCTCCTAATTTTTATACTTTTATTTACATTTAAGTCTTAACAATGCATGAGGAGGCCTGATCTAATTTTCCCTCCCAGTCATCAGTTTTTCTGGTACCATCTGTTACGTAGTGAGTTCCCACGGGTTTACACAGCTTTGGACACCTCTCACCCTGCACCTGAGCCCCGAGCTCCAGGGCTCTCCGTCATCTTGGTACCACACTGAGGCCACACCGCTCCCCTGTGGCCCTTGGTTGTCTGTCCGAACCAGGTGTCCAGCTCCGGAGAGCAGGACGTCTGGGGAGATGAGGAAGTAAGTGGAAAAGTGAAGACAGGGCTGCTGGGATGAAGTGGGTTGTTCTTGGTGGCAGTTTCCACCCTCAGAGCTCAGCACCGGGAGGCACTAAAAATGAAGAGTTACAGTTCTTTTCCTTTTTGGCATCATTTAGAAACCTAGAGCCAGCTAAATTTGAAGTTCCATTAAAGTAATTCCAGGAATCATTATGCCTTCTGTCATTCAATTTTTAATGTGCCCTTACTGATCTCTATTTCAATGATCTTATTGAATATGTGCCATTTCAAATAAATGCTCCCAGACCATCCTGGAAAGTGGACGAGGTATAAGTAATAATACAAAGAAGAATACTAACTATTAACTGTGGCAGTTTGTTGTGCTAATTTTCCAGCCATTAAAGAACATTTAAAAACAAGAAAACTGAACCGAAATTCTTTATTTTGCAGGGAGGTGGTACATAATGTATTTTAAACATTTTACATTCCTTAAAAAAGTTCTTTTTTCTGATTATAGACTGGCTTTTTTTCTTCTAAGATTTTAAAATTCAGAATTTAGTTTTGTCTTCAACAGTTCCTTCTGTGCCGTGGTTGTGGTTTTTCCGTGGCGCACTGGAACAACCGGAACATAGGGACCTTTGTGGGGTCTGCAGTTGTGTCTTTGGGCGCCCGGTGTCATCATCTCCTGCCCCTCCACCCTCAGGTGGTCCCCTCAGGGGCTTCTGGGACCCAGGCCCCAGGGTCAGCTATGGAGAATTTTAAATTTAAAGTTCCTGACTCAGTGGATCCGAGTGGGACCCAAGAGTGTGTATTTAACAAGTTCCCAAGTAATTCTTTTTATGCACTTCAAGTTTGAGAGCCCTTGGTAAGGCAGCAAAGTTAATGCACAATTACAGTGGTCATTTTCTCCATTACTAATACCTAGAAATCTGAAAATGAAAACTGATCTTCAGTGTAATTCCCTTGGTGTTTGCTAAGCATGTGAAGATAGTGCCCTCTTCTGGCTCCTTGCTGTAAGTGCTCATATTTCACAGTATTTTATAACCATGACATTTGCTGCTTGATATTTGAGCTTAAAAGCAGAGAGATGGCGATATTAATATTTTCAATACTAATACTTTTTCAAGTTAAAGCTGCTTAAATGTAATGTACAAACAATCTACAGTGACTTTCACTTTGTTGTGATTGGGAGTAATTTGGGAGGGCTGCCCCCAACAGAGCCCCTGATAATGGTAGTGGTCCATCACGTAATCACCCAAGATGCTATTCTGTCTGATCATCGTGAAGGGAAGTAACTACTATCGCCTCCTCGTGATTTAGTCTCTCAAGTGGCTTTTCAGAGTTTTATTCGTTTACACGGGCAGCTTGGATGCGGTCCACCTGATGATCACAGGGCACCACCTGCTGTGTGGTCTTCGCATACCCAGGGTCATGAATTAAGAGCAGTAATCATTAGTGACTCCAGCAGAGGCCCCGTATCTATTGCCTGTCTGCTTCCTGTAAGGACTCGGGAAAGACCCCCAGCCCCTGCGCTCGGCAGATGGCTCTGCAGGGATGATTCGGCAGAGCTCTCTGTTGAGCCTCTTTGAGCCTCTTTGAGCACCTACTTGCACCAGAGGGGGTCTTCAGGTGTGTTTCCCAGGCATATTATCAGAAGGGAAAGAGAGGGAGAAATATCAATGTGTGGTTGCCTCTTGTGCATCCCCTGCTGGGAACTGGGAACTGGCCTGCAACCCAGGCATGTTCTCTGACTGGGAGTTGAACTGTGATCCATTGGTTCGCAGGCTTGCGCTCAATTCACTGAGCTACACCAGCCAGGGCTGCCAGGGCTGTATGTGCTTTTGTCTTTCAGGTAATAACTTTCCAGGAGCACGTTCTTGATTTTAGCTGGTTTTGATTTCTTGATGGTGTTGGCTTTGTACAAAGTAGCAACTCAAACACTGAGTTGCTTAGATGGTCCAGGGCCCTCAGAACACACGAATTCAGCACGTGTGTGTGTGTGTGTGTGTGTGTGTGTGTGTGTGTAATCTCAAACATCTCACCGGGACACTGGAGTCTCCCTGACGCTTTCTGGCCCCCATCTGTTTCTTCGTCTCTCTCTCCCCTGCTGTCCTCTTTGCCCTGTGTGTCACCACTTGGAGATGAGGCCAACTCAGGCAGCCTGCGTCTTCAGTCCTCAGTTGCCATGGCCACCTCACTCTGCACTTCTTTTGGGTTTTGATTTGTTACTTTTGACCTGGAGGGAGAACCAAGATTAAATGGCCTAGTGATTAAGTGAATCAATATTTTATTTTATGTAACACTCCCTGCTTTATTGGGGGTGGATGGACTACAAATCTGGCCCACCATCTGTTTTTCTGAATGAAGTTTTATTAGAACATGGCCATGCTCTCTCCCTTCTGTCTGTGGCCTCTTGGGCAATGCGGTGGTCTATGGCTGCAACGGAGTGAGTGTAGCTGGCAAGCCTAGAATTCTCCGCTGGACCCTGCACTGAAAACATTCGCTGCTTTCTGCTCCAGATGGAGCCTGGGCCTCGTCCCCCACTCTCACTGCGCCCGCGTGGAAGAGCCCTGACCAGCGCTCGGAGGTTATGATTCACATGAAACATCCAGAATTTGTGCTGGTAGACTGTAGGGAGCTCAGGTAAAGGGTAATATTATTTTTCACTCTTGCAGCTAAGCACAAGAGTCACACTTGGCAGCTGAAGGGTCGAGGAGGAGGGTTGCTCTCGCCAACAGGATTGTAAGTTTGTCACCGATTCCTGTGCTCCGCTCTGGGAGGCCTCAGCTACTATTCCCTAGGTGTGTGCTCAGTCTCCCCTCATACCGGTGCAGTGTCTTGGCCCCGGTGCTCTCTAAGCTCCAAACGTCTCTAAGGACTTTATAAAAGACACTCAGGCTCTGGAGTCCAGACTCGAAGCCATTTAGGGCAGCACATCGCGATTCTTTACATCACGAGGGATTTGGAGCTCCAGCTTTTTGAGAGACTTTCCATGTTGCATCTGGGAGCCAAAGATTTAGAGAGCCACTGGTTTAGAGAGCTGCGGTGTTGTCCTGAAACAGAACGCAGTTGTCCATCCGCCCCCAACCCCTTGTTTCATCCGGCTGTTTCCAGCAAGTGGGAGGAGCCTCAAGCGCCAGTGGGGGCCAGCCCTCAGGACTGGCGCCTCAAGCTGCGCAGGGCCTGCAGGGCGCCAGGGAGCCACGGCTGCAAGCGTGCTGTTCACGGCACCGACACCCTGCACCTGTGTGTGCATTGCGGTGATTCTTCTGGAAGATCCAGCGCGGGGTGTTCTGACACGCTCTGTGCATTATGGCCAATCCCCAGGGGTGAACTGATTCCCCTTATGACGCGCTGCTCGGGGACCGACAGCAGGAGGGGAAGTCAGGGGCCGTGTCTGGGAAGAAGACTCACCACCGAGGTCCCCCTGGGCAGGACACAAGGTTCCTCAGCCCCCTGAGCGCCAGGGTCGGGCCGGGTGACCGAGGCGCCGTTCCCTCTTCCCTGGGAGCAGCGTCACCCGGAGAGACGTGCCCGGGCAGGGTCGCTCTGTCGTCGTCGGTTTATACGCATGCGTTGTTTTCCCTTTTTATTAGGAAACTTTTTTTTTTAAGATTTTATTTATTTATTTTTAGAGAGGGAAGGGAGGGGGGGAGAGAGAGAGAGAGAGAGAGAGAGAGAGAGAGAGAGAGAGAGAGAGAGAGACATCAATGTGCGGTTGCTGGGGGACATGGCCTGCAACCCAGGCATGTGCCCTGACTGGGAATTGAACCTGCGATGCTTTGGTTCGCAGCCCGTGCTCAATCCACTAAGCTACGCCAGCCAGGGCTTATTACGGAAACTTTTAAACAGGAGCAGGAGTAGAATGTAAAACCCCCATGCGCCGGTCACCCACCCGTCACCCCATTTCACTTCCGTCGCTGTCCTCCGTGCTTCCCGTGTGCCCAGCTTTTAAAAGGCAAGAGGCGGTGTCATTTGTCAGCTGTGACTTCGGGTCTGTGAGCCTCGGTTTTCACTTGCAACATTGGGGCGACACCTGGTGATGACCCCGTGCAGTAAGCGGCTCGTGAGTGTCAGCGGGGCCTTCCGGACTGTGGCCTGGGACCCTCGTTTCTCACCGGGCCCGCGGCGCCCAGGGAAGCCACTTCCTCAACGAGGCGGCCAGAGCGGGACATTTCCTCCCAGTAGTTACAGGAACTTATTAAAAAATGTTAACAAAAGTAAATATTTACTGCTGGTTAAGGGAGCCTCTGGTGAGAAACAACTGAGGAATAGACGAGAAGGAAAAGGAAAATAAACGGTGAAGTGGACAGAGCCGCGTGGGTGGAGCTTCTGGAGACTCGGCGGGAGATTCGGATCCCCAGGGCCAGCGGGGGAGGGGCCCGACTTCGTTGCCCAGCGCCCTCCGGTGCTGGGGGAGACCCCGCCCCACACCCGGAGGAGCAAGGACTAGGGGCCGACTAGGACCTGCCAGCCAGACCTGTCCTTCTGCCTGTTTTTGTACATTCTGTGAGCGGAGAACGGGTCTCACATTTTTAAATGTCAGAAGAGTGAAAAGAATATTTGTGACACATAAAAAATATATGAAATGCACATTTCAGTGTCCACAAGTTTTGTCAGCACATAGACACACCCTCTGTGTAATATCATCTGTGACCAGTGTCACAGGGCAGTTACAACTTGGGACAGTGTTGACCTTCACAAAAAACGGTGCACCCACCCCGCGGGCCCAAGAGTGCAGTGGCCAGCAGGGGGCAGCAGAGAGCTGCTTCCCGGCCAGTTGGGAGCCAGGTCTTCCCTGGACCTCAGGTGGGGTATTCAGAAATGAAGCAGAGGGGACTAAGCTGAGGTTTAAGGCGGAGATTCGGCCCAGGCGGAAGCGGGGGACAATTAGCACGAGGGGAAGTAGGGGTGAGTAGGAGTCAGTGAGCAAGGCCCAGGGTGAGTAGGGCAGTAAGAAGCCCTTCTGTTGTTGGAGCAGAAAAGACAAAGCCCGCAGGGAGTGGGAAGCGGGGTGCAGAGGGGAGCCCAGGTGGGGTGTGGGGACCCAGGATCGCAGGCCTTGGACCTGACCCGAGGAGAAAGCAGCAGGGCCTCAGGCGGTAGAGCAATAGCATCACACCTGGGGGGCCGGCTGTACCTCTGGTGGCTGTGCCTCAGGGACGCTGTTGTAGCAAACAGTCCAGGGTCACGGTGATGATGATGATGATGATGATGGTGGTGAGGGCAGAGCACCTGCAGGGAACCATGACACAGCCCGGCTGCGGCAGGGCTCAGGGCTGGGACTCACTGTGCCCTGGGTTCTGTGTTGTTGCCCAGGGCAGGCTGGATAAGCAATGTCATTATTTTTTCTCCTTTTCCTCTGCTGTCACCATAGCCATAATGCAGCAGGGGTGGCTGGCTGTCTTTTTGCCTCTGGCCTACACCTTCTCTTCCTGGGGGCCCCTGCAGAGGCGGCTTCACCACTGCAAGCTGGCTTTGCCAGTTTCGCTCTGTCTCAGGGAGTGTGTGTCACCGGGCGGAGGGCACACAGCCTCCTTTGAGAATCTAAGGGTCACTACCAGGAACCCCAGAAAAATGTGCCCGGGCAGGTAGCCTCAGAATCTGAGATGGTGGCTGTGCCTGGCCCGTCCCAGAGCCCCTCCCAGTTGGGGGGACCGCAGGGCTGCACAGGTTGGGGGTCAGCTGCCTCCCAGTTTAGTATCAGATGCTGTCCGCCCCCTCGCAACCTCCTGCTGGTCCTGATTCTGTCCCTGCCCTCCCTCCTGTCTTCTGGAGAGGACTCTAATACATGCCTTTCCTTGGAGTGGATTGAAACCTCCAGAACAAGGGAAGCAGGAGCTAGAGGGACTTCCTAGGATGGCAGGCTGAGGTGGCTCCCGTGTGTAAGTCAATAGTGTGGGCCCTCTGGGGACGTTACCCTGAGCAGGGGACTCCACCTTCTGGCCTTGGGCTGGGCTGGCTGGCCTTCCCCTCTGCGCTGGGCCAGGAAATGCCATGGCCACCCAACTCTGAACATTCTAAGTTTTATTTTGGGGTCTTAATACGTCATAAATCCCCTCTCCCTGAAACAAAAAGAGCACTATATTGGATGCTGCCTTGTTTAGGAAATTAGCCTCTATGGCTAGAAATAAGTAGATTACATTTTTTAAAAGATTAATTTAATCTCCAGAACAAGGAACATTTAAAGGAATCAAGTCAGTCATTCAGTTATACAATATTTCCAAAGAACAAAGAGAAGCTTGGAAGCCTGAACTAGTTTTCAAATTCAGAAAATTGACTCCAACACCAACTTTTAATAAAAGTCGCCATTCCTAGCCTGAGGACCTCTTCCCGTGCGCATTTGGGGCCGGGGTTGGCGGGGGCGGGGAGTGTTTGGACAGTGGCTTCAGTGGAGCGTACTTCAGGAAGCATCACACCCACCTCTGTAAGTGGATAATGATTTTCAATACGTTTAGAGTTACACAGCCATCACCGAGATCCAGTTTCACGTCATCGCTGTCAGCCCAACATCTTATGTTTTCGTTGTAAGAAGTGAAACTAGAAAAATAATCACTTTAATATATTGCTTCCTGTATTTGCATCCTCTAAGTTATATTCTTACTAATACTGACCTTTGCTGATATCTCTTGCAGGCAGACACGAGACCGCGGGAGCAAAGCTCTTGCAATCTTATCAGAAACTGAGGTGAGTCTTGTAGAAAGACGGGCCGTTCTGGGCCCGCCCGCCCAGGGACAGAAAGGCCCTGAGAAGTGACAGGTCTCCTGACTTTCAGAGGTCACTGCTCTGGAATGTAGTTTTCTTTTTTTGTTTTGTTCTGTTTTTAATGATAAAGCGCCTGGAAAAAATTGAAACAGATATTTTCAAGTTCTTATGAAAAACCTTCTAGAAGCTAGTGTAGTATTATCTCACTAAACATTTTGTTTCTTAAATTCTCCTGAAGTGTCATAAGAAAACAAAATATTATTTTTGATGGCACGGTAAGTGAAATTCTAAACCCAGCCCTTACATTTATGAATCATTAGTCTCCCCAGCATCTTGCCCAGGCCTGAAACGGGGAGACACTTGTGGGACAAACACTGGTGGACTTGAAGAAGGGTGAGAGCGGTGTTAGATGTATTACCCAGACTCCCGCACACTGGAGCTCTTGACACAGACGGCGTAAGCACGCCTGGTTCCTCCAGATTTACTGAGGGTTACTGGAAGCTCCACCCTCCTCCAGCAGTTCTTTTTTGGCCATGGTGAGATTTTCCAGTCTCAGGACTTTTTCTTTTTTTTTTTTACTCCCCACTTTTTCCTGACTTCTTTTCACACAAGCTTCTACTGGGTTAGCCAAAAAGTCTGTTTAGTTTTTTCCTCAAAATAAAAGACACAGTCTTCATTCTCACCAATAACATGGTTGATTTGGATGTTTTGAGTATGTCGGCTGTGTCCTGCCATTGGCTTCTAGTGGGGAGAGGCCAGGGTGCTGCTGAGCGTCTTCTCATGCATCAGACAGCAGCCCCACAGCGGAGAATCATTTGGCCAAAATGTCAACAGTACCAAGAAACTTCTCAAACCACTTTTGACACAGCTGGTCATTCACAGCACCTTCTCCATACACGGCACAAATGCATAAATCTTTTCTCTACATTTCAACCTTTCTTGAAAAAATAAAGCATAATATGCTGAAAATGTTATGTGTTTTCTTCCATTTTCAATATTAAAGTGGCTGCACAAAAACTCACCAATGTCGGTAAGTTTTTATTTTTTAACACATGCTGATGTGACAGCTGTCGCAACGCAATCTGACAAAATTGTTTCTAATGAAGTTAAAGACAGCTAAGTGCTACCAGAGTCATTGTACAGAAAAAACCAAGCACACTTTCCGGCCAACCCCAGTAATTCCTCTCGTGGTCGATTTTTGCAACCGCGGAGTTTCTGGCGCTCCCGCCCATGTGGTTCCCACTGATAAGACAAGCAAGTCCATATGGAGCACCATGCGCACGGCGTGTAGATTCCAGAGCAGCCAGGCCACCAGCTGGGCCCGAGCTCGCCAGCTGTCGTGGGACGCGCGGATGGCGCGGCACACCGGCCACTGGTCTGCACGCTGTTCGGTTCCACATTCAGTTCCCAGGACTTCACGCCCTTCACTGAGCAGCAGGTCCAAGGGGCGTTCTGCCACAAACACCAAAGGTGGAGAAAACAAAACACCAAAGGTGGAGAACTTGATTCAGAGGATGGGATGGACCCTATGTGTTTGTAAGACACTCTTACCTTGTTTGTAACCCATTTCTCATTCCCGTGCTTTTCCTTGGCAGCAAAATTTCCGTGGTTCCTCCCACCCCACCTCCACTCAGTGAGAGCTGGTGCAGCAGCATTCCTGGCAGGGTAATGTGTCCGCTCTGGGGACCTCTCCGGGAGGAAAGGGGGGCTGGGAGGTTGGGTGGAGGACCTCGTGGCAGAGGGAGCCACCCACGGCCAGAGCCGTCATGAGCGAGGCAGAGAATGAAGGGCTCATTGGGGTCGGAAAGTGCGTGGCTACGCCCAGTGTCTGTGCTGCCGCCGCTGGGCTTGAGGGACTCCAGGGCCATCTGCATTAACAACGGACTCATCTTCTGCCTGCACCCCGTGGCCTCACCTGCACTCTGTCCCCATCTCTTCCCTCTGTGGGCGCTGTGCCCTTGAGTGTGGGCTCTGCCGGGGCTGGGGGTCTGCAAAGGGCAGTACGCTGATGCCCTAGTCTCTGAGAGTGAGGCACCTCGGGCGATGCGTGTGTGTCTTCTGATTGTTTGCAAGTGTGGGTGGAGGCCAGGACCATTTCTGCCCAATGTAACTAGCCCTGTGGGCTGGGGAGCATTCCCTGGGTTCCCACCTCGGAGGTGGGACTGGTTACACTCACCTGGCTTCCCCTCTGTGACTGGTGTAAGGAATGAAAGGACAAATGCCTCTGCTGGTGCTTGCAAACTAAACTGCCACGGAGACGTGTGGCCTTGATTGTTTTCATTACTATCAGCATTCTCTGAATGCGAGGGATGACTATATGTATGACACATGCCTCTGCTGGCGAGAGAAAACGTACCTTCAAAGTCCTGCTGCACTTGCTCCTTGAGATTTTAAATTCTCCAAAGCAATGGGAGCACCAGTGTGTTCAGGACATATGGACGGATGGGTAGGTATATGGATGGATGAACAGACGGATTGACAGATTAGATGGATGAATGAATGCATGAATGGACAATGGATGGATGGACAGACGGATGGATAATGGATGGATGGATGAATAGACAGATGGATGAGACTTGCAGAGGAAAGTGATTTTCTTTCCTTTTCTCTTCTTTCTTCTCTTCTTTTTTCTCCCCCTTTTATTCTCCTTTTCTCTCCTTTTTTTCTTCTCTCTTCACTTTTGGAGGCAGAACTAACCCATGGCTTCAGGCTGGTCACCTTGTGCCGGTACCACTGTCAACCGAGTTACACACACATTCTGTGTGGCTTTAGGGTGAGGGGAAAGAATCAGGTTGCATGGGGACACTCTTTAAGACAACAAAGTGTCAGTCACTATTTCTCAGAGCTTGGTATTTTCTTATTGACAGCCTCTTGATGAAGCCCCTCCCTTTAACACGGTGTCAAAGCTCAGAGGAGAAAAGCTGAGTCAGGAGGACAGCAGCCCCTTGAGAGGACATAGCCCTCCCCACTCCAGACACACACACACCACCCCGAGCACCCACGCCCAGGTGCACCCACATGCACACCCCTGCACCTGCCTCCGGTGTTGGGGGGACGGCAGCCTGGAGGCCACTGGGGTGGACACGGGTCGTCCCACATAACTCTCATTCTCCCTCCTCCTGTCTCTGTTTTAGTTACAGGAACTCAGTCAGCCCAAAGGGTTTAATAAGTCCGTGGAAAATTTGTTTCTGTCTGTTACCACCCACATGAAAAGTAAGTGGACGCTTCTACCTGTGTTCATTGGCTGTCTCTGCAGTGGCCTGTGGGTGGTTTGGTGTCGGTCATTCCTGGCCTGGGGCAGCCTGACCGTTCGATTTGAATTACTCCTCGGTGTTTCCCGTGGACCCTTCGGAGCCATTTCATGAAGCCAATCAAAATAAAAGCTGCCTTTCAGAGGAACAGAGAGGTGACTGTGTCCGGTGACAGTCTGTCCTCTTCTGCTCAGAACGGGGAGCAGCCGAATTTCGTGGCCTGTTGGCTCTAAGAGCTCGGAGGTTTGTAATCACCCCCGTTGCTCGGCTGGGCCCCGCGACACGGTTTCTGACGGTGGCAGCCGCCGGTGCTCAGCAGCCAGCTCCTCTCCCCCGACACCAAGGCCGACTTCTCTGCAGCACCTTCGAGAGGCACAGCCTTGCCCCACACAGCGCCCGCTCCAGGGGCTCTGAAGACCAAAGGGCTCTGGGCTCTTGGGCTGCGCTGTTCTGCACGGTGGCCCCAACCACAAGTGGCTCATGAAAATGGCCCGCCCGTATGGAAAGGAAAACATACACCAGATTCTGGAAACTTAGTAGTAAAAACTTAGTTTAAAATTTCATTAATAACTTTAAGATCAATTATATATTTTAGCAATATGTGCATATATTTCATTCAATGAGATATAATATTAAACTTATCTTACCTTTTCCCCTTTCCTTCCTTAAATGCTGCCCCTAGAACATTTGAAATGACATGAGCCACATTGTTGTGGGCAGCAGGGCTCCAAAGACAGTTCAAGGTCGCCCTTCGAGAGCAAGGAGGGCCTGGGGAGGTGGGGAGGCAGGCGGTGCTGGGGCAGGGCTCGCCTCTGAGGCGGCTCTCTCACTGCGGGGCATTCATCCGCCTTTACTCAGACTGCTGTCACACGGCAAAACCAACCCAACTTAAGGTCATCGTCCCAGGTGCCGTTCACTGAAATAGTTACAAGGATACCTCCCTTCGAAAAGTCAAAATAAGTTGTAGTGTGTTGTGAAATCTTTGTAAAGAACACCTAAAACACCGGCTGCTTGGTTGGGCCACCTTCCCTGTGTTTGGACAGTTGTACCCCTGACACGTGGCCCAGGCGCAAGGCAGGCTGGCCCGGAAGGCCCTACTGTGACTCCTGCCCTGAGGGTGGCCCTCGGCCCACGGAGGTGGCGGTCCCGCAGTTGCCTTTCAGGGACCCAGCTGCTCTGCCCTGTGCGGACCACAGTGGCCCCGAGCCCAGCACTCAGCGTCTGCGAACTCCTGGGTTTGTCCGCACTCCCCCGAGGGCCGGGAGCTTGGTGTTGGGCACATGCCACCCTCGCCCCTCTGTTCGCTTGCCCTCACGGCCCCGCCTTGTGTGGTTGAGGGGCTCCCCAAGGAGGGCCCCGGTCTTGGCAGAGCTGTGTGTGCCCACCTGCCACCCTTCGTACTTGTCTTCTAGAGCTGTCCAAGTCGCAGAATGACGTGACCTCCGACAAGCAGCTCCTGAGCACCAGCCCCGGGCAGGGTGCCAGCCGGCCGGAGAGGAGGAGCCAGTCTGACACGGCCATCAATGTCACCGCCAGGGTATTCTGCAACACTGCTCTCTAGCCTAGTTTCTCTAGAGGCTTATCTCTTCTTTCCTTTCGTAACACAACATCAGCAGTCTGAGAGACCTCATGGTAAAGCCCTCTCTGTGCGGAGGCCAAGTGAAGGTGAGAATCCAAGGTCGATTCGAACGACAGCTCAGAACAGGGAAAGACTTCAGCCAAACCCCGAGCCCTGGGGCTTCCTCCTGTGCCGGGAACTCCCTGCTGGTTTCAGGGCCCCCGCCGAGGCAGAGGGCCCCTGAAAGGCTGAGACTGCCCGGCGGTGCCAGGAGTCTGCGGATCCCTCCCCTAGAGTCAGAGGAGCCCTCCTTCCTGCTTCCAACACCCTCTGTGTAAGCCCGTCCTGGTCTCTGTCAAGGCTGAAACCAGTGCTGTGTGACCGGACGCAACCACAGGGCGACTCTCCCCAGGTCTCTAACCCACAGGAGAGGTGTCAGCTAGGAAGGACTTTGAGGGAGAGAATCTCTCTGGCTTTCCACCAGGGTCCCCAAGCCTGAGACGCTTAAGATCAGAACCCCTGGGTGCTACTCCAGTAGAGGTGACCCAGCAGGTGCCACCAGCTGGTTGTCGACAGGGCTGACGTGACTGCTGTTGGCTGGACGGGCCCCTCTTCTCTGCGACTCCCTCCGAGAGGTCCGCAGACAGGCTGTGCTTTAGGCAAAGGGTGGAGGTTGGCCTCACTCACCTGCAAGGACTTGCACAGACTCACTCCAGATTTCCGAGCCTGTCCGTCTCAGCTCCCCTCCACCCCGGGCAGGGCCCGCGAGCTCCTGAGCCCCAGGCCGCCCCCTGTCCTTCCAGGGTGCAGGCTTCTTGTAAGAACCTCCGCGATAATATGGACTCTGAATCGCTAAGTTATCCAAATAGAGGGTCTAAATTGCTAGCGTTTCTCCTTCTGCACCAGACTCTGAACTAAAAGCTTCACCTGGACTGTCTCATTCTATCCTAGCCCCGCCCCATGAGGCAGGTATTTGGTTCCATGTTCCCTTCTGTTACATTGAGGGAAACTGAGGCTTGGAGAGAGTATGTCACATGACCCTGATTATGTAGTCACAACGTGGTGGGCAGCTTTGGTTTGGAAGCTGGACTTCGGGGTGTTCTGAGTCGCTGGGGAGCTGGACAGCAGACGCGGACTCGGTTGATCTGGGGCGGGCGTGAGGCGCAGAATCTCAGAGGCATTTCTAAGGAGCTCAGGGGCTGCTGGCCCTTGGACTGCACTGTGGGCGCAGGTTCTGGACGGGGTACACGCATGTGGGAGGCCTTTGCAACCCCAAGGTGCAGACGAGCGTGCTCCTGTCGGCCTGCCAGGGTGCAGGTCAGCTCCATCTGGTGGCCATGCCCGCCTCAGCAGACAGGAGAGGTTACTGTACGCTCCGGGAGCACTGTGGCCGGGGGTGACAGTGACGATCGTTCCGTGCTTGCCACATGTCAGTCTCGCAAGAACCCCGAGAAAGGCAGCGCTCTTCCTGTGATGCAGATCGGGGACCTGAGAGTCTGTGAGAGCTGAACCCTCTTGTCTGATGTCACGTAGGCCATAGTGGCGGGGCCAGGGGCAGACCCAGGTCTGTGTGACTCCAGGTTCCAGACTCTTCACGTCTACGCCATATGCCCTGCTCAAGGAGGGCATGGGAGGCGCTGCTAAAGAGAAGGGTCCAGAAAAGTGGTTCTGGTCGCACACATGGTTCTCTCCCTCATCTGGACGGGATGGAGCCTCCGGGGCTAACACGAGGGGTCAAGGGCAAACTAGGTGCCACTCCCCATGTTTAAAACAGCCCTGCAAGGTCTGTGCTATTAATGTCCAATCAAAGGTGAGGTCACGGGGCAGGGAGATGGCCGAGAGTGTGCTGTGGTAGGAAGGGGCAGGGCCAGGTAGAGCCCATTACAGGGGCCACACCTGTAGCATCTGCCAGGAGAGGCACCAGCAAAGCTCGGGCACCTGCCTGTTTCCCAGTTCTGACGTCATTGCCATGTGTGGGACATCCCAAGCATCCCCACGCTTCCGTGTTGGCCTGGCGCTCCCTGCACATCGCCACCTGCTGGCCGCGCCTCAAAGGCTGAGCAGCCAGAGAAGGGAGGCAGCAGCTTCGGGTTTCAACCGTGAAAGCACTTGGTCCTCAGATAGAAGGAGCATCAACCTTCCTGATGGCCCCAGGAGAGAAGTTCTACTTTTCAGCTGGGATTTAACTTTGCTCAGAGCATGTCTTACTGGCCAAGCCCAGCTTGGGTATTTTTCCGATACCCAAGTGAGTGTTCACGTTAGGTCCTGCCCCCAGGACTTGGGTGGTGGGTGTGGATGGGGTGGTGCGTGTGGATGGGGTGCTGCTCAACCCGCATCTGACGGAATTGAGCCGATGTCCTGCAGAGGGAGGGAGGGCAAAAACAATGATTCGGAGGCAATCCTTTTTTTCATTTCTTCTCTAAACTTCTCACTTAGCTTTTTATTCCTGAAAATTAGGACTGTGGTGTGACTGTTGTACTTTCAAGTCCTACTTCTAAGCCAGCAAAAAAAAAAAAAAAAAGGCTTGATTCAGAAACTTTCTATCTCCATCTGGAAAGCGTTTCCCCCACCTCGCCCATGTGGTTATTGTGCTGTACCAGCACTGGCAGAACTTTCTAGCCATGGCCACATGGGGCTACTAAGCCCTCAAAACATGTCCAGTACAACCCAGGAGCTGAATTTATTAATTTTATTTGATGTCAATTAATTGGAACTGGAATGTCAATAGCCACAGCTGGCTGGTGGCTGCCATATCGGAGAGCACAGCTGTCTGCATCACAGAAGTGCTCACTTCCCACCAGAAGTGTTTCTATAAGACTTAGAAATATGTTTTGATTTCCCCCCTGCTTTTCTTTGAGCTAAAACTCTGCCTATTCGGTGAATATGGTATCTCATGTGATTAAATGCCAGGGTCATTATTAGGCCCAAAACGTGGATTTGATTTCCTAAAGACTTTCACTAATCCATAGGCAGCCCACCCACTGCTGTCCGTGAACGCCCCAAAGCCTGACCAGGTCTGCCCGAGGCCCCGAGGGCGTGCACGTCTGTGCATTTGCCCGCCGGAAGGGCACCCCTTGCTCAGCCCCCGGGAGTTTGCGTCCAGCAGCAGATGCCGGCAGCAGGCTGCATGCGCTGACGTCATCACACTGGAAGGAGGTCCGACTGGGGTGCAGACTGTGGTCTGCAGTAATTTTGCATTTTCTTTTCCAGAAAGTCAGTGCACCAGACATCCTCCAATCCCTCAATCAAGAGAGTCCCAAACGCCCTGCCAACCCTGTTCTGAAGCAAGAAAACCTCTCATCCCATCCAACGCCCAGCCCTGTGTTTTCAGGAGGCTCGAGACAGGTGAGCCTTTGACTGACGCCCTTGACACATGAGATGTGGCTGTTGTCACGATGTCGAATAGGACTGGTGGGCAAGGGTCGGAGTGAGTGCTGTCCCATGTGGGATAAAGTGGAGCAAGGCCAGAGGGCCTGGAAAGATTATTGTACTTGGATTGGGAGCTGGGCAAACCTCGCTGTCCTTGGGTGGTGGTTTTTCTTTTTTGAAACATCTTAGTGTGAACATTTTTACATAGATACAGAGAGTAATTAATACTGGTGTCTTTGGGTGAGATAATGGTGTCTTTGGGTGAGAAGCCTTTCATTTTGGTGAAGTTTAACCGATCAACTTTCTCTTTCACGGTTATTTCTCTGTCTTGGCTACTCACTAGTGGTGAAGATACTCTCCTACGTTCTCATCTGGAAGCGTCACAAAAGTCTAGCTTGTATGTGTAGGCGCTGACCCAACCCCTCGTTTTTGTGAATGGGGTAAGGTAGAGATGGAGGTTCATTTTCTCCCCTATGGATTCCCCATTATTCCCGCACCATTCAAAAAACAAACAAAAAACCCTTTTCACTTCTTCGTGGACTGCTTGGGCTTTGTTGGAAAAAGTGCAGGACTTTCTCTGGGTTCTCTGTCCTGCTCTGCTCCCCCTTTGTCTGTCCTCGAACATCAAGGCCACCCTGTCTGATTATGATGGATTTGCTGGAGGTTTTGAAATCAGGCAGTTTAATCCCAACATCGGTCTTCTTTCTCCAGGTCGCTTTGCGATGTGTTCACTGTGCTGTCTGTTTACAGGCAGGCCTTTTATCGATTCGTTTTCTTTTTTTTCTTTCTTTTTTTTTAAAGATTTTATTTATTTATTTTTAGAGAGGGGAGGGAGAGAGAGAGAAACATCAATGTGCGGTTGCTGGGGGACATGGCCTGCAACCTAGGCATGTGCCCTGACTGGGAATCGAACCTGCGATGCCTGGTTTGCAGCCCGCGCTCAATCCACTGAGCTACGCCAGCCAGGGCGATTCGTTTTCTTATTCAAAAGCATGAAACCGGTGCTTATGTCATGCCTGAAGTTGTGGTTTGATGGTCTGACTGACCCTCGGGGGAGGGTCACGTGGCTTTGGTGACAGCATTCTCGCCCCTTTAGTGGCAAGGAGTGCAAACCCAGAGTAAGACCTTGAACCTCTCTGTGCCTTGGGGGTTGTGTTTCTTATGGGAAATGGTGTTCATTTCAGAAAGTGGTGCTTTTTCCCTGTCCACATGAATGTCCAGTGGCACCTCGGACACTCTGGCAGCAGCAGGCCACCCCGTTCAGGGAAGGATAGCTGATGTCCTTGATGGTGTCCACTGCCCACCAGCAGCTCCTGTCCCTCACCTTTGCCCATGGTCCTGCCCCATCACGGCTCTACTGTGACGCCCCCATGGCTCCGAATGTGGGCTCTGCAGCTCCAAGTCACCAGAAGCTTGTCGGAAACTTGGCCCCACCCTCGCCCCACCAGGTCAGGGTCTGCAATTTAACAAGATGGCAGTGACGTCTGAGAAACCCTGGTGGGCCCCGGCGGCTTCACACCGGGCAGTGCGGGCTGTCACCAAGGCCACCTCTTTAACAGCCCAGGCTGCACTGTCTGGGCTGGTAGCTGCCAGTCTCAGGGCTGCAGGGCTCTTGAAATATGGCTGGTCCAAACCAAGATATAAAAAATGTAAAATGTCTCACTAATGTTTATATTGACTTTTGTTGAAACAATAGTATTTTGGATGTATTTCATGAATACAATGTAGTATTACGATTATTTTCCTTTTTTAAAAATGTGACCCCTAGAGAATGTCACCAGCACATCGGCTCCCCCTGCACTTCTGTCGGCAGCCCTGGTCTGGGCACCATGCGTGCTGGGGTCGCCCTGGGTCAGGGGCCCCCTTCCCAAACTGCGCGCTTCCTGGGAAAGTGTCCTGCACTTTCCACCCCGTCCTGCAACATGGCGGCGTGTCCACACTGGTCACGGACCAGGGCTCTCTCAAACACAGTGTGGTTTACACGCATCCTCCAGTGGGTCCCTTCGAACTCCGGCCGAGCGCAGCCGCCTGCCCCAGGATAGACACACAGGGGGCGGGCTGCTGCTGTGGGGCCTGGCGCTCTGCTCTGTGGGCACCCTAAGGCTGTGGGTCTGGGGTGGCCCTGCCAGGGCAGCTCTCAGGGGCCGTGTGCTGGAAGGTGGCTTGGTGTCTTGCTTCAGGACGAGGTGCTGTTTATACTTGAGAATAATTCTGAAAGATCAAGGTACTGAGGGTCAGGTGGACAAGGGACTCTCTAGAACATTCTCTCCTATGGTTGGAGCCTATGGTGGGTGTGAGATGGGGAGACCATAGGGGCCACCTCGGGGAAGCTCTTGTAAGGTCCTGGGTCGTTTGTAAGGTCCTCTGCCCAGGTGATGAAGGACCCCACGGGTCCCAGCCACAGGAGCCTTTACAAGACCAACTGCAGAGGTGAACGCTTCTGAGGGCCCCCGAGGGGCAGCTGTCCCCAGACTGCCCAGGGTCCCGCTGGACTGGAGTCTCAGCTCCCCGTGGGCCAGAGTCCTGTGTTTGTGTGCCGGGAAACCAGCACACAGGTGGAGACCGCCCCACAGATGGTCCACGGGGTGATGGGGCCAGCCCCGCCCAGCTGTCCCCACTCCCCTCTGTTCATCCCCTTCGACCACACTGGCCTCTCACCGGCCCTCGCAGGACCTCCGCCCTGCCAGGCTCACACCTGCTTGGGGCTGGTTCTGTGGCTGTTCCCTCTCCCAGGCCCCAAGCTCATTCGCTCCCTTCCTTCGAGTCTTTGCTCCAGGGTCACCTTCTCAGGGTGGTCAGCCCCTGCTCTCCCATTGTCCTCACCTGCTCGGTGTTTAATCATCTTCTTATCACCTTGGCTATGCAGTTTGCTTATCTGGTGTTTACCGCCTGTTGTGATTCCCGAGTGCCCGGAGCAGCGCCTGCCCCTTACAAGGGACTCATTAAATATTTGCGGAAAGGCTGGATTAATCCTTGTCACAGCTATGATTTATTAAAAGTCTGCTCTGTGCCATTATCATTTCCCAGAAGGGAAAATAGGGTTACGGTGGGAGTCAAAGACCAGGCTTTTGGTACAGTCCCTGGGGCTGACTGATTCCTTAAACTGAGTGGTTTTCCTGACCCCACCCCCTGGTCCAGCTGCACTCACCTGGGGCCCCTGTGCACCTAGAAAGCCTTACAAGTCAGCAGGGAGGAGGCCGGGGTGAGGGGTGCAGGTACGTGCATCCACCTCCGAGTCTGTCTCTGTCCTCTGTTCTCTCTTCCAGTCTTCTCTGAGTGAGCCCCCAGCATTCCTCCCCAGGAGACTGAATCATTAGCGTTTAACCCTAACCTGTTCCCTGTAGACCGAAGCAGTGTTTGTTTGAGGAAACGAGACTCCCACAAAGCAAACAACCAGGATCGCTTCTGCCAGCAGACGGGGCCCTCCCCTGAGAGACACTTCCCTTCTCTAAGGAACTGGAAACTGGAGGCAAGGAAAGCTTACAAAATCTCTAATTGGACCAAAGTAGAAACACAAATGGGCAATAAATAGGGGGAATACTCAACATCACGCATAGTTCAATCAGTGCAAAATTAAAGCAAGCACTGTTTGGGGACCATTTTAGCGAAATTTAAAAATGCCAGCTCAGCTCTGACCGGGTGGGTCCGTTGGTTGGAGCATCGTTCTGTACACAGAAACGTTGCAGGTTCGATCCCAGTCGGGACACGTGTAGGAGGCAATGGATCTCTCTCTCTCTCTCTCTTCTTCTCCTCTCTCTAAAACCAATAAAACATATCCTCATGAGATAATTAAGATTTTTCTTTAGAGAATAAGATCGTGTGCCTTGATTCCTAGGCAGAGACCATGTCTGGGCAAGACAAGACCTTCCGTGTGCTCCCCGTCTTGTTAGAACAGAGTACGTGGCAACGTTTTTGGCAAAGAACAAGCCAGCACATTATTAACTCAATGTGAGTCAGGATACATGCTCTGTGTGCATGTTGATTCATCTGCTATCTGGAAATCAGAACTGCAGAAGAATGGATTAACTGAGAAGTAGTTTATTGTATCTGTCCTTTTTATTCCAGGGAAGTTTAATTAGCATCAACAGCACTTGCACAGAGATTGGCAACTTTGACAATGCTGATGTCACCGGAGAAATAGAGTTGGCCCTTCGCTACTGCTTCAAAACCCGTTCTCTGGAAGTCTGCGTCAAGGCCTGTAAGAACCTCGCCTACGGAGAGGAGAGGAAGAGGAAGTGCAATCCGTAAGTTTCTTTTTCTAAACGTCGACTTACGATGGCAGACATATTGATTCTAAGGTTTACATGGAAGTCCAAGAATAACCAAGACCATTGGAACTTTCGTAACCAAGAGGCTATTAGAAATCATTGCAGAAAAGATGAACTTCAGCAAATGGTGCTGAAGATTTGACTTTCAATATAGGAAAAGTAAAATTAAAATCTTGCCTCACACAATCCATAAACAGATTAAATGTTTTTTCCAACTGATATGAATGGTATTGCATCATTATTTTAGCATGCATTTCCTTGATTAGTAACCAAGCTAAACAACTTTTTATCCATGTATCCGCCACTGAGGGTTTCCCTTCTGCAGACTTCCTGCCTCTGAATGATGGCAGAGTAGGCAGGAGGCATCGGGAATCCCTCTGCCCACAGAGACAATAACTGCATAGGCAGAATTGCCTAATGTAACGATTGAGTCTTGTGAAGACTTGCAGCTTGCAGAGGAAGGCTTCCACGGTAAATTGGAGTTAACGTTGGTCAGTTTCAGTTCTTGGCACAGCAGCAGGTACCGACCACCCATGCCTTCCTGGGAGGACAGCTGTGCAGGTCTCCTGGAGCTGTTTGCACGCAGCTTGCAGGAGTTTGTACAGAGCCTGTGGGACCTGGGCTGGGTGAAAAGGATCCTGTGCTCCAGCTAGCAGGGCTCTGCTTTCCTATCGCTGGTTGCTGCTTCTGACCACAGCGGGTAGAGACAGAGAGGTACACACCATTGTTTCATGTCTGCCCACTGTGGCAGTCCTGGCCGTCCTCTGACCCCTGTGACTTCCCAGGGTTTCTAAGGGCCAGTGCCCTTATTTTTCTCCCTTTTTCATTTTTCTCCTCTTGGAAGCCAAATACTACAGACTAGGGCATTCAAAATTAACTCATATGAGGTCTGTCCTGAAAAAGTTCAACCATTGTTAATATAACAAGAACAGTGTGCACAACATGGATGTAACCTGGCAGCCAAGGAGAGTGGACTGGAATGTGCATGTGTGAACAATGACAACTTCACTGTACAAGTCAGTGGGGGCAGTAGATGCCATTGGGTGAACGTGTGTACTGTGTGGCCATCACACTCAAAATGACTGAGCGAGTAGTGCAATGAATCTGCATCAAACTGTGTGTTAAGCTTGAATGTTCCCCTGCAGAAACTATTCAGATGATTCAGAAGGCTGCAGCTATGGGCAACTGGTGATTGGCAGCTTCATCACCACACCACGCCTGTTCATGTATCACATCTCATGCAGAGCTTTGGCAAAACATCAAATCACCCAGGTGGCTCAGCCCCCCTACAGCCCAGATTTGGTGCTCAGAGATTTCTGGCTTTTCCCAAAACTAAAATCACCTTTGAAAGGGGAGAGATTTCAGACCATCAGTGAGATTCAGGAAAACACGATGAGGCAGCTGATGGTGATTGGGAAAACTGTGTGAGGTCCCAAGGTGCCTACTTTGAAGGGGACTGAGGCATCATTGTCCTGTGTACAATGTTTCTTGTATCTTGTATCTTCTTCAATAAATGTCTCTATTTTTCATATCACATGGCTGGATACCTTCTGAACAGACCTTGTATAAAAGGAAAATTAGAAAATAAATACGCATGCCTAGGAAAAGCTACAGGCTCAGAAAAAACCTGAGAAGACCGTCAGTTTACATCTCAGGCTGATCCTTGGCAAGGATCAATAAACAGAACAATAACAAAAATCAGCAAACCTTGAGGAAGGGGGAGACTCTGATTTCCAGAGTTAACACATTACTAGGCACAAATGTCCAGCATTCAACCAAAATAACAATACATACAAAGAAACAGAAAAGTATGGACCATTCCAAGGGAAATAATAAATCAAAAGAGACAATCCCTAAAAAGAAGATCTGATGGTAGGTCTACTGGACAAAGACTTTAAAACACCATCTTAAAGATACTCAAGGAACTAAAGGAAGGTGTGGAGAACGTCAAGAAAATGATGTATGAGCAAAGCGGAAGTATCAAGAAAGAGACAGAAAGCCTAAAAAGAAACCAACAAGAAATGCTGGAGCTGAAAACACAAATAACTCAGATGGAAAAGTCACTGGTGGGTTGGGAGGCAGGTATGAGCAGACGGGAAGAAAGGATCGTCGAAGTTGAGGAAAGGTCAATGGAAGGTGTTGAGTGTTTGAAACAGACAGAAAAAAGATTGAAGGAAATCATTCTGATTATCCAGCAGAATGGATAATCTCACGGAATCTCATGGACCTGCGGGGCTCCGTCGAGTGGACCAGCAGAGGCAAGTCAGAGTCTCAGGAGGAGAATAGAGAGAGGCAAGAGGCAGAACATTTGAAGAAATAGCAGAAAAGTTCCCACATTTTATGAAATACATGACCATAAACACCAGAGAAGCCCACTGAACTCCAAGTAAGATGAACTCAAAGAGACCCACACCGAGACATTATCGACAAACTTCCGAAAGACAAACACAGAGAGAATCTTGAAAGCAGCAGGAGAGAAGTTTGTCCTCAGGAAGACCATCCGCAGATTTCTCTCCAAAAACTTTACAGGCCAGAAGGTCAGTGTAGTCGAAAGAAGGAAACCCAACAGCCAAGAACGCTGTATCCAGCCACACTTTTCTTCAAGAGTGAAGGGGAATGAAGACGTTCTCAGACGGATGAAGGCGGGTGCGCTGTGTCCCTGCTAGACCCGTGAGGGGTGTTTGGGGGGCGTCCTGTAGGGGAAAATGAAAGGACACTGGTCCGAAATAAAGGTCTCAATAAAGGTACAGACACCGGCAATTATAAAAGCTAGTGCTACTGTGGCAATAATACCTGCATGTAATTCCACTTTTTGTTTTTCCCACGATTCAAGGGACGAATACAGTAAAAAATTATTAGTCTCTTCTTACTACTGTAACTTTGCTTTGTAATGTCATGTTTGGTTTTTGACAGAATCTAAGAGATGAATGCATTTCAAAGAATTCGTTTGTGATTTTGGTCACGCCGTGTGTAAAGCGTCAGTGTGTGGCATCGACAGTGGCGAGAGATGTGGGTGGGGCTGAACAGGAGCCGCGTCTGGACCTTACTGAAGCGAAGACACTCTACATTCAAATCAGAGTGTCTGACTTTAGGATAGTAAATGCGGTCCCCTTGGTAACCACAAAGAAAATCATTCTAGGACATATACAAAAGGAAATAAGAAAGGAGTTTAAATGTGTCACTGTACAATAATTGACTTAAGACATGAGAGTAGAACGATGCTGGAAATGGGAGCACAAACTCGGTGAGGAATACAGAAACGAGGGACACATGCCGGAAGTCAGTACCGCCTTATCTGTAATGCCTGCGCATGTAAATGAACTGGACTCTCCAGTTGAAGGACGGAAATCTGCAGAATGGATAAAACCCATGGGATCCAACTGTCTGTCGCCTCCGAGAGGCTCGCTGCAGACTCGGTGACGCAAACAGGAGTGATTCCGTGCGGATAGCAAGCAAGGGAGGGCAGCGGAGGCTACACTAGTGTCAGGCAAAACTACATCAACCAGGTTACAAAAGACAAAGGACGTTACATATTAATGGAAGGTTTAATGCAGCAAGGAGACATAAAATTATAAATGTCCATATACTGAATAACAGCCCGTCAAGACACGTGAAGTGAAACACTGATGGAGCTTTAGGGAGAATCAGCTCTGCAGTGACGCTCGGAGACGCCAGTTCTCTGCTCTGGCAGACCGAACACCCTGCCGGCAGGTGAGGGAGGAAGCAGGCGTCTTGACACTAGAAACTAATGAGATGCCTGGGTGTGTGTTTTCTTTTAATCCATTAAACGATGTAGGTATATTTTATACATCCTGTTTTACACGTGTGAGATCGTATAATGACCAATTAGTTAAGAGTAATGAACAGTGAGGAATCGGTGGCAATGAGCCTGGAGTACTTTCTCAAGAATTTTGATTGATGGGGAAGAAGAGGCCGAGCCTGGAGCTCCAGCTCAAGGAAGGGTGACTGTTCTTTTTTTTTTTTTTTTTGCTTTGGGAAAGTTGAGCCTGTTCCTAGCCTGTGGGGACAGGGCCTGGACGAGCAGGGGCATTGCCACCACTGAAGCCACTGCAGGGGCCAGGAAGGGCAGTCTCGGGACCCGAGTGGAGGGGTCAACCTAGCACAGGATTTCGGGGGCTGGGCAGAGTGCTGGTGGAGAGACGGCCTCTGTCACACTGCCCCTGCTAGCAGAGCCTTGGCCCCCAGGGTCAGCAGAGAGGGCTCAGGGACACCGGGCGTCAGTAGTCGGGGACTGGCTGGGAGGCCCCCTGAGGGAAGGGCGGAGGGTAAGGCACACGCTTCCCATTTGCACTTATTTTCAGGGGAGGGGTTGGTTGGAAGGGGAGGAAGGACAACATCTGGTATACCCAAGAACCTGCCACTGCGAAGCCCTGAGAGCCCCTGCTTCCGAGGTCACTCCCCAGTGGCAGGTGACAGGCTGTGCAGATTTCAGGGTGGGGCTCTAGGGGAAAGCAGGCAGCGTCACCTCCCCCAGGAACATGCCAGAAGGTGATGGCCAGAGACAGTGTAAACAGAATCTGGGTACCCAGCATGTCATTGTTCACTGTCCATGGGGGCCACCAAGCCCTTTCTGTCCACACCCAGTGCCGAAGCGCACTGCGTCAACGCAGGGTCCCCCTCCTTCCGCCCGGCCGCCCCTGAGCTCCCTCTGCCCTGTCTGCATTTGCCCGCCAGGTACGTGAAGACCTATCTGCTGCCTGACAGATCCTCCCAGGGCAAGCGCAAGACTGTGGTCCAGAAGAACACGGTGGACCCGACCTTTCAGGAGACCTTGAAGGTACTTGCAGGACGAACAGTCACGTGCTGCCTTCCCACCCTGGGCGGGGCGCATAGGGCCAGAGTCCAGCAGCGGCTGCTTCCAGACGCTGCGCGCCTAAGACATCGGCGCAGGCTCTCGTACATTCTGCGGGGCCCTGTCAATCAGTGGCGAGGTGGTAAAAAAAATAAATGTCAGCCTTTGTACAGGAAAAGTGCAGAGTCTGCGGGACCTCCGATTAATGATTTCCAAGTAAGTGGTAACAACAACAATGAAAAGAACCTGGTGCCTCTCAGTGTTTAAAATCAGTGTGTCCTGTCGCATTTTTATAGTCCTCAGGGAGGCGCTCTCGAGCAGACGCCCTGTGGATTAAAATAGAGGTTACCACTGTCTTTGTAGAAGTGCTTCTTTAGTGTAAGATCTGGCAAATTCAGGCTTCTTCTTGGTTTCAGAAAAAAAAAACCAGTCATTTTATGAAAAAAAAATTTCCTAGAGGACTTGTTTGGGTTTTCAACTTCCTCGGCGCCAGCAACCATGATTTGTGGTTGAGGGCAGAGCTGCAGAGAGGCTGCCTGGCCCCAGGTCGGAGGAGGGGGTGGTGCCTTCAGTGTGTGGGGGTTGCAGGTGACATGTGGGAGGCCCCAGCCTGGGAGGACAGTCCAGGCTCATGGAGATGCAGTCAGTCAGGGTGGAGAAGCCGGGGGACCCCATGTGTCAAGGCTAGAAAGGACCGGGCTTGGTTTGATTTTCTTGGTGGGAAGGGGCATTTATCTGGGTGGCTGGTACAAGAATACCATTCATTAAATAATGCTAGCCATTGTTTTCTCTGCCCCTATTGTGGCGAAGTGCTTCACATACCCCCTGAGCTAGGGACCAGAACCCTCCTTCACCCTCGTTACTCAGGGGAACCTGAGGCTTATTGAACCCACAGCAGACTAGCAGTCCTTCTCAAAGTGTGTGTGTGTGTGTGTGTGTGTGTGTGTGTGTGTGTGTAGCAGTCCCCTTGGGATTAAAAAAAAGTGGACTGTGATTCAGCAGGTGTGGCCGGGGCCTGAGACGCAGCTGGTCTGGGACCCCTCTGGTAGCAAGTGGTTTTTGCTCACAGACCTGCCAAAAGAATTTTGAGCCCTGGCTGGTGTGGCTCAGTGGATTGAGTGCCAGCCTGTGAACCAATGGGTCACTGGTTCAATTCTCAGTCAGGGTACATGCCTGGGTTTTGGGCCAGGCCCCCAGTAGGGGGCGTGCAAGAGGCAACCAATTGATGTTTCTCTCCCTCTTTTTCTCCCTCTCTTCCCCTCTCTCTAAAAATAAATAAATAAAATCTTTAAAAAAAACAGAATTTTGAAAAGCTGTGTCCCCTTCACACATTTTAAGTTGATATCTAAAATTGCCTATAAGTTTAATTAAGGTATTTTGTGCTAAACAGAGGTAGATATATATTTTACATTTTATGGAAACATAAAATTGATGGACTACATTTTAGATGAATATTTAATTATACAATTTGATTTTTAAGGTTTAACTTATTTAAAATGGATGCAGAATCTTGGAGAAATCACCTAAAAATTTTACACATTGTTTTTATCCAGTATGTTGTGAATATTTCGGTTGTCCTGGAAAACGTCCCAGGGACATTTAAAAGAATTGATGTTCCCAGCCTGTTCTAAATTCAGAACATTCAGACATATTCTTCATATAAGTGCTTATGAGGCAGAAAATACAGGAAGCTGGAGAAGCTGAGTGATCTTTTGGAGTTTTGCAGAAATCGGTATTTCCACTCGCCACTTGTTTAGCACGCCGGGGCCCGACAGCCTGGGGCAAGGCGAGGGGCAGGGATGGGGGTGGTCCGGACAGCCTGGGGCAGGACGCCAGCATGACACTCCAGGTGGAGGGGCTGTCGAATGGCAGATGAGGCTCTAGAACCTGAATGTCCCGTTTAGTTTTCTGAGCACAGTGTTTGCTCCTCGGGATGTCTTCGTCCTGGGAGGTGGGCCTGGGAGCCCAGGCTGATGCCCTGTCCCGCCTCTGCAGTACCAGGTGGAGCCTGCCCAGCTGGCAACCCGGCGCCTGCAGGTGTCCGTGTGGCACCTGGGCACACTCGCCCGGAGAGTGTTCCTTGGAGAAGTGATCATCCCTCTGGCCTCGTGGGATTTCGAAGACAGCACAACACAGGCCTTCCACTGGCACCCGCTGCGGGCCAAGGTGATGTCTGGTTTGGGATGGGTGACCCCACTCCCACTTTACAAGGGGTCCCGCGATGAGAATACCTGCCTGGGAAACTTGGGACCCAAAACGATGGTGGCACTTGTCAGGCTCTTAGGTAGGAGCTTTCTAGGGAGAAAAGGCCCACATCGAGCTCTCCAGGTGGGGCTCAGCCCAGCGACTTCCCCCTGCTCGGGTCTGTTCAAGTGTCCCCGCAGCCCTGTCCTCAGTGTGGCCCCCATGGCGCCTGGCTCAGGCCAGGTGTTCAGCACTCCTGAGATGGCCTTGCTGGTCTGTACCCTTCCCCCAAATTCAGGGTCACTCAGTGGCAGCTGAGGTGGCCTCGGCCTTCTCATGGCACTGTGGCCAAAGTCCAAGACCTGAGGCCAGTCAGCCTGCCTTCACATGGGTGGGCCCACGGCTCCTCCTGTGGGCTAGAACGCGTGGTTTCTAAGCTCCCCACCCCAGGCACAGCCAGAACCACAGGTGCGCACGCCTGGGCCGGAAGCTGTTGCATGCCTGGGCTGGAAGCTGTCGGGAGGGCAGGGGCCGCGCTGACCAGGGGGGACTTCCGCGCCAGCACGGCGTGGGGTCGACAGGCTGGGAGGCGCTGGCGGTGCGAGAGGAAGAGCGGCGCGGGAAGGTGGGGATTCTTGGGCGGCTGTGCTGCACATTTCTGTGCCAGGATCCAAGACTGGAAGGAAGTCCATCTGAGGTAGTGAAGGGGGAGGAAAGGTGGGCTCCGTTGTCTCCTAGGAAATGACCTTGGCCATGCCAGCCCTGCCGTTTCACCGCGTCAGTCACCATGCCTCTGCGCAGACGCTCAGCTGGGGGCTGTCTCCTCCCCCTCCGGTACTCTTCGCCCTGTGTGGTCTGCGCAGTTCCTGGGCGGGCGCTTTCTCTTCTCAGAGCCTTGGTCCACACCCGCAATAGCCCCTTGCGATGCTTTCTCTGGCCCCAGGTCTACCCAAGACTCTGCTTCAGTCCCACCCTTCCATGAAGGCTTCTGGATGCTCCCTGCCAGATCTCCCCACAGGGTCCTGTGCTGGGGTGCCCTGCCCGATTTCTGCCCCCCAGATCCCTCACTCTGGACAAGAGGGGCTGCCCAGGGACAGGTCCTCTGTTGGCAAGCAGGCTAGAAGCAGGAAGTGGCAGGCTGCAGCCATCCCTCCTGATGTGACCCTGGCGCTGGATCTGGGGTGTCTGCTCACAGGCCTGCCCCCTAGGTCCTGACAGGAGGGGCAGTGTGATTGTTGTGGGGTTGGCATGGGTTTCTAGAAGCAGAGGGTGGGGGCAGCATTATCACATTTGGCACCAAGGGCCCCCTCCTGCCCCTTCCTGCCCCCTGCTGCCCCAGGGCGGCAGCCAGAAGACCATGGAGAGGGGTGTGGGGTGGGGGGCGGCAGTGGCCTGCATGCTCCAGAGCCCACGCTGGGCATCTGCTCCCTGCTGCTGGTGGTTCTGAGGGAGGGAGGCCCTTCCTGATCCCCCCCTGCCCCCATGGGTGAGAGAGAGTGCCAGTGGAGGGCGGTCTTTGGTCTCCGAGCCCTGCCCTCTCTCACTTTTGGACACAATCAGTCGGCGCAATCACTCGTGAGGAGACAAATGACCTGAGTGGGCAGGGAGGTATCCTCTGCGGCGAGTTGGGAACAGGGAGGGGCCGAGTCCCCCAGCCTGGAGGGCTGCCCCTGTGCCCTGGGCACTGAGCCTGGAACCCTGTCGGTCTCCAGTGTCCTCGGTGGCCCTGGCACGGAAGGGGAGCTCGAATTGTTACTGACCTGAGTGGGACCCCCCGGGGGTCTTGGTTTTATCTACTTTTTCAAACTCAGGTTGTGTCCGGGTTTCATAGTACTACCCTATGGGAATGTGCCAGGGCCTCGGAGCCCCTCTGCTTGATGGCCCATCTGTGTCTGGAGGGGTGGGCAGCTGGGCTGCCTCTCCCACACTGAGGGTGGCACTGGTGGGAGTGAGGGCCCCACAAATGGAAGGATGGGCAGCCTGCCTTGGGCATGTCCACGCCACCCCAGGGCTCTCCAAGACCTGTAAGACCTTGCAGGGGCAAGATGAATGGGGGAGGCGCACTTATGGACAGAGCTGGGGCAGCCAGAGGGTCCCAGGAGGTCCTGGGAGCTGGGCATGGGCTGGGGATGGGCTGGGGATGTTGGCCTCTGAGCTCTGCTTCTCGCCCACAGGCGAAGTGTGAAGACAGCAGTTCTCTGAACCATGGCGAACTCACGGTCCGGGCCAAACTCGTGCTCCCTGCAGGGCCCAGCAAGCTCCAGGAGGCTCAAGAAGGCAGGTGGCCTGAAGCCCCACGAATGTGCATCTGGGTCCCTGTCCCCAAAGCCTAGAGTGCAGGCAGGCTGAGGGGTGGGCCAGGTTTCCTAGCACTTCCTGTCTGCCACCCACTGATCCCGCCAAGAGCCGTGGAGCCACACCTGGGAATGGGCTCTCTGGAACCCATGGCTCGGAAGGGAATCAAGTGACCCTCGCCAAGGCTCCCAGGACCCCAGCCCCATGCTTCTTCCCAAGGGTCTGGCTTGGATGGTCACCCCGGTGAATACAGCCTCGCCGCAGCCCCTCTTGGCTCTTTCATGGAAGCCTCGAGGCTCCGTGAGAACAGGTCCAGGCTCCCACTCACGTGAGCCGCTGCTGCGCAGCAAGAGAGCCGGCCAGTGACAGGTCCTTCTTAACTAACGTCAATGACGTGGGGCGTGCAGGAAGGTGAGGTGGGGAGTGAAGACAGGGAGAACGTGCGATTCCCCGTTGGACCGGAAGAGCTCGCTGCACCAGCAGACCAGCGGCGAGCCCCCTTCCCCCAACCACTGGCTCCCACTAGACCAGAGCTTCGGCATCCTTCCTCTCCGTGGGCTGGTCTCGACCCCTTGCAGCTTGTTGCCCCGGCACGCCACGCTGACTGTTGGGGCGGAGGGATGAGTGTGGGGGCAGGACCTTCGGAGCCTCCTGTGGCGGCCCTGCTCCACTTCTGGGCTGCGCTCTCAGGGCCTGAGCTCAACCGTCACACATCTTCGTGCTGAGCTTCCAGCTGGGGGTGGGGGTGGGGGTTGGTGCAGTGTGCTGGAGGGTGGACTCAAACACCGGCTTTGCTTCCAGGAACAGGAAAGGAGCCTTCATGTGACGGTCAGCTCTGTTTGGTGGTGCTGGAAGCCAAGAATCTGCCTGTGCGGTCAGATGGTGCCCTAAATGCATTTGTTAAGGGGTAGGTATTGGATGTAATCAAGTATTATTTACTGGTCAGCTGTGATAGGTGCATGCAGCGTGGTCCTCGGGGCTGCAGAAAACACCAAGAAGTGTAGCCATGGGAAGCTTGTTGCATTCTAGCTTTCCTGCAAAACCCAACCTGCCACGTTCAGGACCCTGATCTCCAGGAATTCATGGAGGCCAGACTTGGAACATTCCCTTGCACCTGGAACCCTGGCCTTACCAGTCCTGCTGTAGCAGGCAGTTGGCACTCACTGACAGCTGGGCCATGGAAAAAGTTGTGTTTATATGAGGGGCCCCCAAAACCGGGGTTTATTTATGAAAAATTGTGTATTTATTCTTACATGTTGAAACATCAGCCACCTTCAAAGTACTCTCCGTTAGATGCAGTACACCTGTCGGGATGTTTTTTCTGCTGCTCGGAACAGTTTCTGAGCTCATCGACTTGGATGCCTTTTAGTGCTCCTACCAGTTTTTGTTTCACTCCTTCCACATCAGCAAAATGTCTCCCTTTGAGGGCTTTTTTCATCCAGGGAGACAAAGGAGAATTGCTCAGGGTGAGATCAGGTGAATGGGAGGGCAGGGAACAGGGGGCAGGCTGTTTCTGGTCAAATACTGCTGAGCCCTCAGCGCGGTGTGGGCAGGTGTGCTCGTCAATCACCCATCGTGAAATGGGCAAACGCATGAAAGTCTTTAAAAAAAAAGTGCTGAGGTCGAATGCAGCCTCTCACAACACTAGCTGGTGCACTGATAGATGGGGTCCCAGAACACTCAGCTAGCAGGGGAAGCCTGTACTCCAAGGGCCCGCTCTCCACAAGATAATTTGGGTTTTTGGGGGGCCCTCCTGGTATTTCCCCAGCTTTCCTTCTCCCCTAGAGTAACGGGAAAGTGGGTGAGTCCGCGGACTGCGTTCTCATTTTTACTCACTACAGGTGTGTTGTTCTCAAAAGCAAAGCGAACACCACTGTGAGGTAGGATTGCTAAATCCCAGTCAGTGCCGCCGTGAGCAAATGGTGTCCTGCCTACCAGTCAGGATAGAGCTGAGCTGGTCCTGACCCTGGTGTTGATTTGTATGGTTACTTGGCCTTTCTGAATTTATTCTCCTGAGGATAAATGAAGTGGATAACACGGGGGCAGCATTCCAGTCCCTGGTGGCAGGTCTAGTACATGTGCCGCCCCCTGGTGGTAGGTGGCCGAGGTGCGGGGTTCAGGTAAGGACCACTCTTCCACCTGGAGCAGAATTTGGCTCGAAACAGAAAATCGCAGCC
This sequence comes from Tonatia bakeri, assembly GCA_004024845.1. Classification (NCBI taxonomy): domain Eukaryota; kingdom Metazoa; phylum Chordata; class Mammalia; order Chiroptera; family Phyllostomidae; genus Tonatia; species Tonatia bakeri. The sequence goes on from PVIA01000860.1 coordinate 284,501, forward strand.
GGAGATCATTTAGCCAATCCCACAACTCCTGCTCTCTTTCACTGGGTGGAGTTTTTACTGTGTGGTCGACGCAGCCCCTTCCTCAGCACTAACAGCCTCACAGAGGAGCAAGTCCCAAGAGGGCAGGGGGCTGGGGGCAGGCCAGGCACCCAGGGTTTGTTTGCGTCTGTTCCCTCCGCAGCTGTCTCACTCTGCCGGACAAGCAGAAGCTGAGGCTGAAGTCCCCTGTCCTGAAGAAGCAGGCGTGTCCCCAGTGGAAGCACTCCTTTGTTTTCAACGGGGTGAGCCCTGCCCAGCTGAGGCAATCCAGCCTGGAGCTGACCGTCTGGGACCAGGCCGCCTTCGGCGTGAGCGACCGCTTGCTGGGAGAGGCCAGGCTGGATTCCAGTAAGTCTGTCTGAGGTGTTCACTGGGCTCCAGTGCGTCCTGGGTGCTCAGAGACTGTCTTACACTCGCCAGTGAGAGGGAGATCACTCGCCCCGCGGCAGGTGGTGCAACTGGCTCTGAAGCCGCCTCACCTGCCCCAGGTGGGGAACACCGCTCGTTCTCCCTGTGCTGTGCAGAAGTAATGCAGCCAAGTATTTCAACAATTTAAATCAGATTTATTTAAGATCTGCTAAAGAAACGAAAATTAAGAGGCCTCAAAATGGGCTGGGCACAGTTTGTTTTGTTCCTGGCAGGAATCACGAAAGGATTATTTCCCTGAAGGAAAATGTCTTAATGCGTACAGCTGGTGATTCAGACAGCATCTCTAGAGAGTGGGGCGGAAGGGCGATGCTCCCGTGCTGCTCAGCAGGCCTTTTGTGGGGGACAACCCTGTCGGGCTGGGGGCCCCAGCCCTCTTGCTGTCCGCCTGCCAGCTGTGGCCCCCAAACGCTGTGACAAGCAAAGCACCTGCACTCCCCTCCAAGGCCGACTGAGGACCGGGGAAAGCAGGACTCACTATTAAGTTACCATTTGTTTTAAGAGTGTCTAAAGCAAACCCTCTTCCTGTGAAGGACCCCTTCTCCTGAGCAACCCTGGCCCCCTCTGGGATCCCTGCACTTGGTAAAGTGTTAGGAGCCAGCCCACACCACCTGCCCACTCCTAACAGAGAAGCCAGCAGCTTTGGGCTTTTGACACCCCAAGTCCCTGGGGAGGGGGCCTGAGCTGTCCTGTTCTGGACACACTTTGTTGGGGATAGGGGGAGGCTCCTGCTCACCAGTGATGGATAATTTAATATGGTCTTAAGGAGAAAAATGACTTTATGCAGTTTTTGCTGGTCCTCTTTTCTAACGAGCCGAGAGTCAGGGTGCGGGTATCCAGGCCCAGTGTCCCTAACGCTTGTTGTTTCACACATATTACAGAGGAAGACCCTGCTGGCGGCGCTGGCTCAGGCTCACACTCAAAGCTTCAGTGGCAGAAGGTTCTTTCCAGCCCCAACCTGTGGACAGACATGACCCTCGTCCTGCACTGAAGCCCAGGTGTCAGTGAGCGGCGGGTCCTGGTGGCTGCACCCTCGGGAAGGTCCCCTGGAGGGTGATGCCTCTCCACCTGCAGCTCTGTTGCAGCTGGAAGGTTCTTCCAGATCCCTGTGCCCGTGTAAGTTAGAGCAGCGATCAGTTACCTGAGGGATGTGGGAAGTGGCCCGATTTCAAATAAATGTTGCTCACCACCTGTCTCCCAGTGCTTATCAATCAGTGAAAACCAAGGCCGGGTGGTGCAGTTTCCGAGAAAATAAAAAGGAGCCCCCACGTATCTGACCCCTCCCATTCTGCATAAGTTTCTGGAGGCAGGGCAGCCAACCCCATGGAGACCTGGGGGCAGACTCCCTTTGTGGGTGGGTCAGTTCTACAGGCCCCCAGAGGGACACCCAGCCCCACGAGGCATCGCTGGCAGGAAGGCATCGAGCCGGCAGAGTGTCACATCGCTGCACCTTGCCGCTCATGTCTGCCGTGGGGGTTCATCCGCACACGGTGTCTTCACTGAAAATGACAACGCAGAGCAGGTGAGGGAGGGCACAAGTGAGCAGGGTGGGAGCAGGTGGAGCCGACACACTCACGGCCCCCCAGAGCCAGAGCAGGTTCCTGCGGGGGCGCCGGCGATCGCCAGGTCAGAGTGCGCCTTCACGGCTGCAATCGGAACCAACAGCGCATGCGCAGTTTTCAAACCAGACGTGCGGACGGAATACTGAACCGGCAGAACCGTTTCTCCGCGCAAAGCACACCGAGTGTGAAAGGGCTATTTTCACAGGTGTGGGTACAGCAGATGGCCAGCTTCACTGCTGCCCTCACATCGGATCAGATCAAGTGCCATGGTTTTTCACATGTACTTCTTTTATTATTCTGTAAAAGGTAACAAAATATACAGAACAAAACTTTTCCTTTTAAACTAATGTTACAAACCCTTATTGTTGCTTATATATAAATACTGTACTCTAAAGCTGATCCTCAATTAGGTTAAGTCCAACAAGGTCGCCATCTAACTGTGAAAAAACGGAAACCAAGAAAAGCGGGTCGAAGAGTGGTGTGCCCTCCTGCGGTGTCCGCCCCGAACGACCACAGGGTTTTGTCGGCGAGGGAGGAAACCGCTGTGTGCACACGTGTGAGAGCATTGGCCTCCGTGTGCACCCTCAGGAAACATAAATATACAGCGAAGCATCCTTCATGGAATCAAGTACAAATCAATCAATTAGAGCTAATTTCAAATACAGAAAAAAGTATGGCACAGAATAGAAGCCACGGTGTGGTTTTCTTTAATTTCATGGAATCTCATGTCGCACATGCCAGCACGGAATTTGTCACTCAGACTTCACAGGAATCTCTCCCTCCTTAATCCAGTCAGCCCTGCTCCAAGCACAAGACCAGAAGTGATTCAGTAATAATAACAACAACAGAAATCAGGCCCGTTTGGCACAGTGATACATATGGGAAAAACAAACCAGGGAAGCTTCCACTGGTCCCAGCCCCAGAATTTTCCCACGGAAACAGCTACTCTCTCTTTAAAGGAACAGAGCACAAGGAGGGGTCTAGATTTGGAGAACTACAAATACAAGTTCGGAGTCTGCGTGACCCTCGGCGGAGCCCAGGCTCCAGGCCCCAGCCAGTCTTGGCCGGACCTTCACATGGCCTCGAACTCGTCGATGCGCTGCTTGGTGTTGCCCTGCCGGATCTGCCGCAGCGTCTTGTACTTGTCCCGGCCTTGCCTCATGTTCTCGTTGTGCAGGAGGTCATTGTGGGTCCTCTTGCTCTCATCTCTGGCCTGGGACAGCTCATTGGACAGAGTCTGCACCGGCAGGAAGCACGGGTCAGGCGGGCTGCACACCGCCCACCGCGCCCCTCCCAGGAACAGTGGGTGCCGGTGGGAGTCCTGCCCCACTGCCCCGACTGAAGGCTGCCTGCTCCACCTGGGAGCTGAGGAAGCCCCAGGGTGCTCAGGTGGGGGTCCCCGCCACCCCCGCCACTCACCCTCAGCTGCTGCTGCACGCGCTCATTCTTCTCGGCCTCGGTGATCCGCTTCTCCTCGTGGCGGTCGTCCAGGATGCCCTCGCTGGACAGCTCGGCACTGTAGCCCGTGTACTCTGCGCCCTCCTCCTGCAGGCTCTCCTGGACGTGGTAGCCCGCAGGCTCGTACACGGGGGGCGGCGGGGGTGGGGGTGCCGTCATCACCAGGTGCAGCTCCTCCTTGGTCTTTACCAGGTCATCCTGGGCTTCCTTGGCCTTCAAAAGCAAGTAACAGACAGAACGTCTCACATACAACCTCGCGTTTGTCCCACTTCCTGTGAACCGCCGTTCCTTTACAAAGGAGCCCATTCTCCTTGCTGGTAAGGATCTGCCGCTCCCTTGCCCCAGTCTCTCCCTTTCTGCTGGCAGGCTGCAGGCGACGCGTGCCAGCGGAGGCGGTCTGCGGCTGATCCCGAGGGCCCCCAGTCCTCCAGTTGGTGACCAAATGTGCCCACAGCACAGAGACACTTGTGCCAGGGGCTGACATTTTTCTAAGTATCTTAACTTCTCTTTTTCTGACTATAATCCTAGTTATGCTCACTGTGCATCTTTCTGAAAAAAGAAAATTATTAAAAAGAAAAACTACTCCAGCTACTGGAAAGAGCCGCTGTCGCGTCTTGGTGTGTGGCTTCACCCCTTTCCCTCGTGTGGCCGCTGTCCACCCAGCTCCTCGCTGCCCACCAGCACCGTGGGCGGGGAGCTTCCTACCCACCTCCCCAGTCTTCCCGGGCTCTCAGGTATGTGCACTGAATCACACCCACTGCATGGCTGCCCTGGCCCCACAGAGGAGCTTAGTTTGTACCTGTTTTGTAACCAACTTGTCTCATGTAATTCTTTATAATAAGCACTTTCTCCAAAAACCTAAGGACTGAACGAAGTCGTCTGCACAGAATTTGGGTTGGGGGTGGGGGTGGGGTGAAGAGTAGTGAGGGGGGAGGGACCAGCATCCCCAGAAGGGGCTACCACAGATGAGGAAGTGTGGAAAAGGGCAGGGGCGGGGTGGGGGGGGAGGGGCGAGGAGCTCCCCCAGCTGGGCTGAGGCCTGTACTCCGCACTGCACCCAAAGGCCCAGGGCCTGTGCTTTCCTCGTGGGCGGGAAGCCGCAGGGATGGAGAGAGGCTCTCGGACACGGCGTGGGGCGTGCTCTTACTACGAAGGCTACAATGCATTAACCCTCTCTGCAGGGTCCTCAGAGCAGCCTTGCCAGTGGGGGACTGATACCCAGCTTCAACAAGGAAATGAGGTTCAGATTGCTGAGGCTGCTTGCCCCGGCCACACAACAAACGAGGGGCGGAGCCTAGGCCCTCCCCCAAAGTCTGGAGACGCCCCAGTTCCGGGTCGTTCCCTGGTGCCAGTGTGCGTGTCCCTGCAGTCGGGAGAGTACTGGAGAGGGCTCTCTCAGGCACTGTGGCTCCTTGCTGGGGGCACCCACTTAACCCGATTTAAAACTGGTCCCTGGTTGGGGCTGCCTGGTAGGGCTGAGCAGTTCGGGATGGCCAGGGCATAGTGGGTGGAAGTGAACAGTGGCTCTTTTGTTCCCCTGCTAATCTGACAATGTGCTCCCTGGTGCACAGGGCAAGCCCGTTCCCGTGGGGATTTCTGTCTAAGGACAACTAGTATCGGCAGAGCATTGCAACACATTCTGAAGGCTTTCAACGCGACCTGCTGGTCTAGTGCAGGCCCAGGCCCCGCCCCCACGGGGCCTGCGGGGAGCCGCCCCCGGAAGCTCCGCCCAGCACTCGGGCACTCACGCGGTGCTGCCACTCCTCGACCTCGTCCTCCTTGCGCCTGCGCGCCTCCTCCAGGAGGGCGATCTTGGCGGTGTACTCGGCAAGCTCCGCTGCCTGCGAAGGAGCGAAGCTAAAATGATTTCTGGACCACTTTCAACAGAGGCCATTAGTGAATGAACGGCCTTCCTCGTAATATGGCTGCGTCCCTTGCTCTCCTTGCAGTCCGCCCACCCAGGGGTCAGAGACCATGCCCTCCCTGACCTCTAGGGCTGCCCAGGCCCCGCCACCAGCAGGGCCCCTCCCCGCCAGCGACTTGAGACGGGCAGGCAGATCACTTTACAGCCCAGACAGAAATCATGGACAGGCAGGTGTCACTTTTTCAGTCCCCAGAGCCAGCATCTCCATAATTCAGCACCGTGAAACCCAGGGGGACTCCTTACCAGCTGCTCCTGGCTCTTTATCTGATCTGCCGCCTGCCTCTCCAGCTCCTCCTTGGCACGCAGGGCGGACAGGCGGTCAGACTCCAGGCGCTCAGCCTCCTCCTGCGCGCGCTTCCGCTCCTCCTCCAGCTGCAGGGCCCTCTGAATCTGGTCCTGGAGCTCTGGAGGGGACAGCACCGGAGCCGCTCACACCAGCCACTGACCTGCAGTCCCACCCCAACGCCCAGTGGTGGGGGATGGTGGGGGGAGGAGGCATCGGGTGGGGGCAGGGGCAGTGGACTGAGTCTGCCCCTCTGTGCTAGGGTGAGGGAACCTCTTGTGCCCTGCCCTCTGTGCTAACAGGGCGCAGTTCCTGAGATGCCCAGACCTGACCCCTGCCAGGCGCTCACTCACTGCCCTTGAGATCTTAGGGAACCTACTCTACCTGCTGAAGCTTAACATCCTCTTAAGGAAAACGGGACAACTCAGTGCTCACCACCGGGGGCAAAAGATGATGCCCACAAAGCATTTAGCACAGATGGCAACGAGGTCCGGAATGACCTCCAACCCCAACCCCAACCCCCACCGCGCCCCGTGTCTCTGCAAGTCTCCGTTGTGGCTGCCGCACAGGGTGGACACTCCCCGGGGTGCATGTGCGCCCCGTCTGTGGAGGTCTGCCGAGAGGGAGCGCCGGCCCACCTTTCTCGGCCTTCTTGGTCTTCTGCTCGTAGTCCTGGAGCCTGAGCATCAGCTCCTCCTTCTCCCGCATCATCTGCTCTTTCTCTCTCTCCACGGTCTCTCTCCTCTTCTTCTCGTTCTCCAGCTGCTGCCTGTTCCGGGGGGAGCGCACGGGCGATTTAGGCCAGGCAGAGTCGTGCGCTGTGGACACGCGGCAACACGCAGTCACCCCAGCGACACGCCCAGCTGCCACCAGCCTGAAGCCTCCACCACAGCCATTGGAAGGAACAGCTGCTTCTTGGTCCCCTGCTGTCCCCTGCTCCCCGAGTGCTCCCCCCAGCCCAAGCGAGGCTCTCCTGATGGGGCCGCCAGAACCCCCCAGCCCGCTCACCGCTCCATCTGCTTCTGGTGCTTCTCCTCCCGGGCCTGGGCCTTCATCTGCTGCACCTCGATGGTGTCAGGCTTCCTGCGGCGCATGTACAGCTCGTGGTTGCCCATGCAGAGCTGCAGGATCCGCTTGTTGATTCGCAGGCGGGGCGCGTAGAACACGAAGTCCTGCAGCAGGAAACAGGCACTGACTCAGGTGCTCCCACCTCCGAAACCTGGTTGCACACAGAGCCAGACGCCGCTTCCAAAAGGATTGTGGAGCGCAGAACAGGGGCAGAAGAGGCTTCTGTGTAGAGCTGCCAACCCCGAGGGATGAGAGGCCAGCAGTGTGTGCTCTGGGGGCCATGGGACAAGCGCAGGGAGGTGTGCGTGGGCATGCACGTGGAAGCAAAGCCCCACAGCGAGGGCTGCTCGGCCTCAGGAAGCCCAGTATCCCCAGGTCTTGCAGCCACAGCCCCGGCTCCTGCCTGGACTTCCGCCAAGTTCTCCTACTGAGTGTCCCGTCTCCTCTGCCTCAACCTGCAGCCTCCCACTGCTACTTCCACATCGATCAGACGACCTCAGGGCCTCAATGCCATCCCGTTTGTGCCGGGACCAGGGTCTAATGCCGTGACCTGGCGCACGTGAAGACCGGCCCTCTGGCCCCAGCCTAAGCCTGTTCACCTACCCTGTGCCCTTCCAAACCTGTGAGCGTTTCCCCAAACAGTCCCTCCTGGTTGGAATGTCACATCCAATGCCATGTACCCGAGGACACAGCACTGCCATGGGATGACGTTAAGGCACCGCCTCATGTGCTTTCGGGACCTCCCCCTCTACGGTCAACCAGCCCTTCTCTGCCCGCTGCCCTTGCCTTCGGTGCCAGCCATGGTGTTGCTGGCACTCCGTCCCGCTAACTCTTTTGGTCTCTGTCCACCAGGCGGTCGCCCCTGAGGGTAGGCCCACGTTCACGCGTCTGTGTTTCCGACCACACCAGCACTTGTGACACAAACTGGCTGGCCCACAAATGCTCCCTCGGGTGGCTGGCCGCCCTACGAATCAGCTACCAGAGAAGCTTCTTTGAAAAGAGAAAGGCCACTCCAAGAACTGCATGACTAGTGACCGCAGAGGTCCAAGACACGATGACACGGGGGTCCTCGCTACTGCCATGATCAACAGGTGACAGAGAGGGGAATATGGTGTAGAAACTCCTACCGAAAGTTACTTAAAATGCCTGCCTGCATTCTCTTCCTTTCCCTTTCTCTTCCCAGCCGCCGGCCTTCCCATCGAGGTGCTGGCCCCGGGGCCAGGGCGGCGGTGGCTGAAACAAAGGCGCAGAGCAACACAGCTCATGGCACCCTCGGAAACTACAGATGCGTGCCGGCCGGCTCGTCCACACGCCCGAGAAGGACCTACTTAGCTTCTGGCTTTTCCCGTCCGCTCCAGAAACGCTGGGGAGGGAGGCTGTCAAGCCCAAGAGCCCACAACTTCCTGGGTGGGGCTCTCCCTGGGGTTTCACACCTTGTCATTAAGTCATCGGGTTTCCCAGGGAGGAGTCTGTGGAGCTGGAAGAAGCAGGTATTTTTATTACCCGCCCAGCTCTCGTCACACGAGAGAAAACAGCCCTACGCACTGCAGCAGAGACAGACACACCAGCCGCCGGGATCCCGACGGCGTGTCCTGAGCACCGGCAAGGCCAGGAGGCCGACGAGCAGCAGCTCCTCTGGAGAGAAAAGTCGGTTTGAAAAAAACCAAGAGATGGGAGCTGCAGGTGACACCCCCTCCTAGGGTCCCACCTCCCAGAGACGAGCCCCGAAGACCTCGGGGCACGGGGTGCGCCAGAGCGTCCCCACTCCGAGGGGAGGCCGGCCCTCACCCCGCCTCAGGAGGACAGTGTCTGACTCCGAGGTAAAAGCCACAAGCTGACATTAATGATGAGAAGTGTCTAAATCCAAGTGTCCAGCCAACGTCCTCGTGGAAAACCACAACACCGGCGTGACCCGGGACCAGCCTTCTGAACGCAGCAGAGAACGCACAAGAACGGAAACTCTAGGCACAAGCAACGTTCAAGGAAACCAACCCGAAGCAACCTTGAAAAGGGTCAAGAAGTGACAAGGGAGCCCTGGCTGGCATAGGTCAGTGGATTGAGCGTGGGCTGCGGAACCAAAGCATCACAGGTTCAATTCCCAGTCAGGGCACATGCCTAGGTTGCAGGCCACGGCCACCAACCGCCGCACATTGATGTTTCTTTCCCTCTCTCTCCCTTCCCTCTCTAAAAATAAATAAATACAATCTTTAAAAAAATGTACTTAAAAACAACAAAAAAAAGAAGTGACAAGGGGAACTCCGAGGATGGTCCCTTGCCCCAGACCCCATCCAGGGGCTCCCTGGCCCAGGGATTGGGGGTGGGGACAAAGGTCATGGGGAAAGACGCTGAGCCCAGAGCTGCTCACAGTCAAATATTAGGTTTTCATTCCTCAGACATGTCAAAAGCTGCTGGATAGTTAGTTAGGTGCCGAGAGCCTTCTGCCTGGTCCACGAGGTTTCCGCCCCTGCCAGAGCCACCGGGGCAGGCTGTGAACTGTTGTGGTATTTAAGGTCCAGCCACAGGAGCCCGAACATGGCTGCATTGCAGTGTGCAGGCTGGCAGGAAGGAGCCACCTGCTCGCAGGGCCAGGCCTGCACGATGACCCACTGGTGGTGGGGGTGGGGCTGCAGGGGCACGATGAGGAACCCCTGTCCCTCGGGCCAGCCCACTCGGCCTCTGGGGTTTCCTTTCCAGCTTCTAGGGAAAAACTTAAAGTGGAAGTCTGATTTTCTGCTGCCCCAGGGCGGAAGACTGAGGCCACCTGTGGGGTGTGGAGGGCCCAAGGGCGCAGCCCCTCGCCGGGTCCCATCACACCCCCCAGGATGGCAGGGAGCCCGAGTGAAGGCTGCCTCCTTGTGGGGCCTGCACGACCCAGCCGCCGAAGCGACAACACTGCCCCTGTTCTCGAGTCTCCTCAGACCAGCAAATACCCCGGATTACTCTTTAACCACAGCTGCAGTGCTGCGTTCACTGCCCGCAAGCACGTGACTGGTTCTCCTTGTCCCCATCCTCCTCCTCCTCCTCCTGGAGAATGGAGCCTTCATGAGGGCGGGCCGTGTCCCGTTCACAACGTCCTGGCCTGCGCCGGGTGCACAGCGGGAAACCAGCACACGCCCCTGTCCGTGTTCCCCTTCTGGTGACGGCTGCCGCAGGACCCCGTGCAGCCACAGTACGCTGGCTGCCCCCGCCAGAGGCATTACAACCATCTTTGCTTTGCTAAAGCTAAACTCACCTCAAATTAAAACAATATAATTCTTAGAAAGCGTTGTCTAGAATTCCTGCTTCTGTCAGTCAAATTAAAAAAAGATTCTAAAAAACCAGCACCGTGTCCCCCTGAGCAGAGAGCAGCCCCCAGGGCTGCTGGGATGCCCTCACCCTCCGAACTGCCTGACCTCATGCCCACCGCACAGTGACCTCTGCTTGTGGCACTGCGGGACGCGCCCTGGCTGGCATCACAGCGCTCAGGAAGTCTGTGTGCAAAGCCGCTTCCACCTTAAATGTCTGTGTGGCTGCCCGCATACTGAGGGTGAAGGGTTCACTGAGAGCAGGGAACATTTTCACCGAAAAAGAGAAGACTTTCTAAGGAGGGCAATGGAATTTCTCAAGTGACAATTTTTTTTAAGAACCAGATTTCTGGTTAGAAAACAAACTCCTCGCCATTCCGCCACACTACAGAGTGAGTGTGTGTGTGTGTGTGAAATCTGAGCAAAGAAAGGCTGGAATTTGCAGTGTTATGAGAATAAATAATGAAACCAAAGTGCATTTCCACAATGCAGCAGCCTTTGCAGCCATCAGCAAACACTTTGGCATTCTTCAAACTCCAGGACAGGAAGCCCCGTGTCCAGCTAATGCTCCCAGGGTGACGGCCCTCCAGTCCCACCTCTGGGACCCGTGCCCACGGGAAGGGGCCTGTGTGAAGATCACTTGAGGGGCCGAGGGGTCAGAGAAAACCAGAGGTTGCGTCTGCACGAGAGAGGAAGCCGGTGCAGGGACCGTGGGGGCAGCCGTGCTCTGGGGGCGCAGAGTCCGACCCCCCCGGGCACGGGTGGGCGAGCTGGCAGGACCACTCTGAGAGTCACAGTGGGCCTGAGGCTGGCGGCCATCACCGCCCGTGCTCCAGGCAGGTGCCAGAGAGATGCTGGGGGAGCCTCACGCCCCAGCAATGCAGTCCGGGGGCTGCTGGTTTCCCCGGGAACTTTCACAAGCCAGGAAATGCGTATCATGTGGCAAAAGTCACCAGTGCAGAATGGCTCTTTTCTTCCTAATGAATGAAGACCTCTGACAACAGGTGACAGAGTCAACTAGCTTTTCCCAGACAACCTGGCCTCTGCAATAACCTCCCACTGTAGCAGCCAGCCCCGTGTCACAAGAGGTCCTAGACCCTCCGTGTGACCCGCTGGCAATTCCCCCAACGCACACACAACTCCAAGCATCACTGGCCCGTCGCCACCCAGACAGAGATCTGACTCGTCCCAAGAACACCCCTGGCCATGAGAACGAGACACAGCGAGCCCTGGGCAGACTCTGTGTGGACTTACGGGCGCCTTCTTGTCGATGGGCTTAATGACAAACTTCTTGTCATTGAAGGAGATGTTCCTGATTTCACTCCATGGGAAGCCAATCTTTGGGGTCAACCTGAGGTTAAAAAAGGCAGATGGTTATGTGCTTGCATTGGCCACGAGAGGTTTGCAAACCCATTCTCAGGGGGTTTTTTGTTGTCGTTCAGTTTTAAACAGTACGCAGCTAGCCCAGCAAGCACAGCATGTATTACACGTCATCACCATGTAGTCCCCACCCGTCCTGGGCAAGTCAGGGGGCCGTTGGGAAGGTTCAGGGCCTAGAACCCTGCACGCATGCCCATTAGCTGAGACTGTCCCAGTTTCCTATGCCGCACGGTGTCCAGTCACCCTGGTGTGGAACCTCGAGGTCAGCTTGCTTCCTGGCCACGCATATGCGCGTACACTTGGTCTGAGACGTCTCTCTTGGCCGTCTCCGCAGGCCACGTGCACACCGGCGCCCTACGCCCGCCTCTCAGGTGCAGGCAGCCCAAGCGAGTTCCTTGTCCAGTTAGCGTGTCTTTCAGTCAGTCCATTTCCCGCTTCACAGACGCCTGCACCCCCTCCCCCATTTCCACCAGGTCAAATCCGTAGTCCTTAGCTTAGCATCCAAGAGGTGCCCTATCTAGCCCATTTCTGGCTTGACCCCCCCTTGCCACACATGGCCGCCGAGGCACCCGGAAAGCACTCCCTCCGGCTTCCCCACCCGGCCGGGACCTGCACCCGGCGGCCTGCTCACTCTCTTTCCTTCTGGTCTCCCCCCTCAGCCTGCTGCCTCTTAGGTTGCACCAACGACTCTGCTGATATCGTTTAAGACCTTGCATTATTACTCAGCTCTCCCAAAGCCAGGCAGGCACGCTTTTTGGGGGCAAGGACACACGCCACACTGAGAACGGTGGCTGCTCGGTGACGGAATCAGAAAAGGGCTTGGTAAGGTTCAAGTCCCCCGTTTCCTTGCTGGCTCTCTGTCTGCGTGGTCCGTCCACGGGTGAAAGTGGGGTACCGAAGGCCTCCACTATTACTGCACTGCTGTGTGTTTTTCCTTCAGATGTTAGGGTTTGCTTAGCATACTGAGGTGCTCTGGCGTTGGGTGCGTATACATTTACGACTGTGCCCTCCTGATGAGCTGAGGACTTGCGATGGATTCTGCTCCTCTGCCTCTTCGCGATGCGTGTTTTCCTTCCCATGTCACCCCCAAGGTCTGAGACGGCCTAGACTGACCGCGCACGCCTCACCAAGGCCCCGTGCTGTCCTGCTTGCTTGGGGGCAGCCCACGACCGGCTGAGACGCTGGTGTCCCAATAAGCCTTCCCAGGGAAGTCCACACTGCTCTGCTCACCCCAGCCCCCCATTCTCTCAGCATGTCCCACCACGGGTACCGTTCCAGAGGGAACACAGACCCTCTTCACACCACCACTCAGAGCCGCTGTGTCGAAAACAGTCCCTGACCAGGTGCCACGAAAACCTCCGATTTGGAAAATAGCAGGGAGGCAGGAACCTCCTGCCTCCAACATGCGCCACAAAGTGCGAGGGGTCAAGCAGGCCTCGCTGTGGCAACGGAAGCCACGTCACAGCAGGGTGTGTGTCTGCTGGGGGAGGGGTGGCCTCTGAACGCTGGAGAAGCCATCTAAGCCCGACAGATGGCCCTTCTGGGACACAGCGGTCATACACGGCTGGGGGGACGACCTCAGGGCACTGCCCGGGCGGCGGTTCTGGTTCTAAGTGCCAAATCCTTTCCAGGGTCCTGTCCTATGGTGTGACGCCCACGGAAGCCCACCTGGCCAACACGCTTCTTCATGCTTGAACACGCACATGGGGAGTAAGTTGTGGCATTTTCGCCTCAGGTAGGGGAAAAGGAGGTTTTCAAGAGGTAATCTTGTGGAAAGGGCCCTGAGCCCTGGGAAGAAACTCAGGGCACCACCCAGCCCTGCCCTGACCCCACCTGCATCCTCACTTGGCGAGGCTGCACAGGGACATCATGGAGACCCCTGCTGTTTCGGGGTCCTGCCCTCCAAAATACGGGAGCCACACACATGACCACAGAGAGCCTGTGGGTTGGCGGCTTGATTCTCAGCCACACAGTCCACCCCCCAACCTCTGAGGAGGCGAGAACCTTCTCTCGGGTCTCAGAACGGTTTCCGACCCAGACACACGTGGCCCCTCGGGCAGACGGGCACCCTTCCCTCCGGGACCGGGTTCCTGTCACTGCGGCCTCCAGCGCCTGCTTTCCGGCGCGTGTGGAGGGCCTGCCTTTTCGAGGCTCTGAGAGCGCAGTTCACAGCTCACAGCCGTTCACGCACAAGCGCCACTGCACTGTCGCCACGCGAGGACTCGGCAGGGAGCCCCGGCTCACGGCAGAGCCTGAGAATCTCCTTTAACTCCTAACCGTAGTTAGGGAATCAAAGTCTACAAGGATTTCTCTCTCTTAAAAAAAAAAAAAGAGAAAGAGTTCACCCATAGGACCTGAACAGAGAAGGACCCACTGAGAAGATCTCTAAAGGATTTTTTTAAAAAGATGTTATTTATTTATTTCTAGAGTGAGAAAGGGAGGGAGAGGGGTAGAGAAACATCGGTGTATGGCTGCCTCTCTCACGGCCCCCACCAGGGACCCAGCCCACAACCCAGGCATGTGCCCCGACAGGGAATCAAACAGGTGACCCCCACATTTGCAGACCAGTGCTCAATCCACTGAGCCACACCAGCCAGGTGTGAGTCTCTCATTGCTTAGGCCACACATTAAAAAAAAAAGTGAACTCTGGTTGGTATGGCTCAGTGGATTGAGCACCGGCCCGTGAACCGAAAGGTCGCCGGTTCGATTCCCAGTCAGGGCACAAGCCTGGGCTGTGGGCCAGGTCCCTGGTTGGGGACGTGGAAGAGCAACCGATGGATGGGCTCGCACTGTTGTTTCTCTCCCTCTCTTTCTCCCTCCCTTCTCTCCTCTCTAAAAGTAAATAAATAAAGTCTTAAAAAAAAAAAACAAAAATAAAAACGTGAGATTCTTGAACCATGGGGACCAGAGCTCTTTCAAGAAATAGATGGTCCCAGGCCTGGAGTGAGGAAAAGTACGAGACGACGCGGGAATATCCTGAAGTAGAAAAGGAAACAGTGCTCCAGAGGCAATGGGTCACATCGAGAGGGCACGGCAGGTAACTCAAGAGGGCTTGTGAAGGCGAATCTCAAACAATCTGAGCAACAAAGTAAGTGTTAGCTTATAGCCCAGAGCATAAAACAAACACCCACGAGTCCACGTCAACAGAAATAACTAGAAGAAATGGAGAAGAGAAACAGCCTCCTTACACTAGAATTCCAGTGACACATGTAAAACGAATGCCTGCTTTTAAACTGACATTTCTCAAATACCAGAGTAGCACCTGTTTCGTGCACGACTCACCAAGGGTGCTGGCATTAATAGATGAAAGCATCAAAAACAGGGTATTTACAGTTTCAAAGTGCCTCCCCTGAACACACTCGTCAGTACGGAAGGGAAGGACAGTGACTTTGCAAGAAGCCTGGAAGGCACCGCCTGGACTGAGGTCAGAGTTGGCACCACCGGGAACAAGACCTTCGCTGCCACGTGCCACCCCACAGGCAGGGGGCGGGGGGTACGGAGGATGGACGGCATGCCTGTGGGGTCCTTGCCCAGAGTGCAAAACGTGAATGTAATCGTGGGAAAAAAGACCCAAGCTGGGGACCTTCTACAAAATCAATGGTCAGTACTTTTCAGAAGCGTCCAGGTCATGACGGACAGATGGACAGACTCAAGAACCATTCCTGATGGCAGGAGACTGGGAGGCGTGCCAAACCAGCATGGGTGCTGAGCCCGGGGGGATCCCGGGGCATGGAAGGAAGCCAGGGGACAGTGGACTACCATGGCGATGGGGGCTGCGGGTGGGCAGCAGGCTCCCACCAGCGCTGCCTCCTGACAGGCGTTCAGACAGGGCCAAGTGAGACGTTAACGTTCAGGGAAGCTGGGCAAAGGGCCTAGGGGCTCCTTTGTGTTCGTGATGCTTGAAACCTGTGGGAAGTCTGAAACGTCTCCAAAATGAAATGAGAGTTCAGAAGCCCCCAAGGGTGACGACAATGCCCTTCTACATGTGGATGGGAGGCTGGGTTTCACAGGTGTTTGTGTTTGCACAAACTCAGCACGTGAGCACTTAAGAACTGCACATTTCATTGCGTTCAAATTTTACATCGAATGAAAAATGGGACCCGCCGCACTCCAGTGAGTAACTCGCATTTCACGGGCAGTATGCAGATGCCTACAACTTCACTTGGAGCCGTGTCTGAGAGAGGGAGGGAGGGCCCGGGGGTGCAGTAACGCGAGGGTGGGAGACAAGCCAGGGAGATGCCCACAGATGGGCCCTGGTGGCAGGCACACGGTGTTTGCTGTAAAATCCTTTCCAGTTCGCGACTTGCTTGAAAATTGTTATTTAAAACATCTAGAGAAGGTCTGGGGTGGTGGGATGGGCTAGACCCCACTGCGTATTACAGGGGGTGGGGGGGTGGGGAGGGGGATGGAGAGCGCTGGCCCAGAGGCAGGGGTGTGGCACAGACTGTGGGGCTGGGAGAGGAGGGGTGGGTGTGGCAGGTACCTGTGTTCCAGCAGGAAAGCCGGCCACTGGGAGTTCCCCGGCCTCCCTCGGGCCGAGGGCCGGGCTCCCAGGGCCCCCCTTGGTGCTGACCGCACGCCCACCTCTCCTCTGTTGATCACAGGCGGGTGGACCCTTACACTTCTCACTAGAGGTGTTCCACCTGCAGTCCCTGCCACCACACACGTCCCTCAGAGACGCAGTGACTCAGGAAACCGACTGTTCCGTGTTCAGGGGAGGGCTCCGAAGACCAGGAGGAGAGAGAGTCTGACAGCCATGACCCCAGCACGTTTGGGGCGGGGGGGGGAACCCGAGCTGGCAACACAGCTGCTCCGTGGCTCCTGCCGGCAGGCCAGGCCCTGAGGATGAGCACGGACACGCAGCCCAAACCTCCGCTGACAAAAAGCCCCAACTGTCACGTGTGCCGTCTCAGGAGCGTAACTTCAGAAAGTGGAAATAATCTCTTTACAATAGGTGCTTTATTATAATACACTTGAAACACCGTCTCGAAAGTGAGTAAAATGGAAGCATAAAACGGAGTACGGGATCCCCAGACCTTAGCCAAGGACTGCAGGAGGAGGACACCCAGCTCTGTCTCAGCCCCAATTCGGCCCCAGCCCTTCCCTGCTGGCTCCCCCGATGGGTTAACCGGGGCCCTGGGGAGCCGAGCCCACAGCTGCCACAGCAGGACGACACAGCGCCGAGGGCCCCGTGGGAGGGACAGCGTGCCTCCCCAGGACCGAAGAACCCGGAAGCAGGATCGGGTTCCCCTCGGTTTTTGTCCTCTTTCTGCTGTTCTGGTTTTGGTCTGAGGATGCCAGTTAGAACGATACCACTTAGAACGACACCACCGGCTGGTCGAGCCTTCTGTTCCCAAGCTGGTAACGCTTTTCAGGGAGGCGGCACGCCCCCCCCCCGCCCCCCCTGCTCCTCGGTCTCCCCTGCTGAGCCGAGGTTTCACAGCAAGAGAGAGACAAGCGCGGTCAGTCCTGCCTGCTCCCACTTAACGGTCGGTGGACAGTGAAGAAGGGACCCAAGAGACATTTCCTAACCTGAGCACCCTACTTAATGCTCAAGGGATAAGCATTTTACTAAAACGAAGATGCATCTGTTTCTTTGCAGGGCGCACTAAGTCTCCTGTCACCCAGCTTGCATTCTTGACACAGCCAATTTCTTTCGTTTGGGCGGTCTCAGAACTTCCGGCGCTGCCCTCTGACCCCTGCTAAGGGTAACAAGTCACCACTGAATGGCTAAGAGTTGTCCCGGCATTCCTGGGACCTGAGTCACAGCCCCTGCTTATCCTGGTAACCAAGTTGTCAATATTTGTTTAAAAGGAGACACTCAGCCCGTCGACTGAGTGAATATCTGCTTGAGTGTTTTGTTCATGATGGACGGGGATGCCCATCCACGGCGGGAGGCAGAGAGGCAGGCGGGGGTGGGGGCTGGTCCCACGGCCATGTTTTCTGTGGGGAGAAGACCCCTTTGAGGGGGCGGCCGGTGTCGCTGCCGCACTGGGGCAAGGGGTGCAAGAGGAGGGCGGAAGGAGCCATGCAGCTCCAACTTTAATGGGAAAAAACGCACATTTGCATGGGCTGGGGGCAAGTTCCTGCCTGTGGCTGTTCCCTGCAGCTTGAAAAACCTGTTGGGACGGCCTTGGTCATGGCTGGGTTACAAAATCTGGTCGCTGGAGAAAGGAGTTCAAAGAAAAGGCAGTTTCCCACACGTAATCCCTGTGCTTGGCTCCCAGACCCAGCCCTGCAGACCTAGCCGCCACCTCCTGCACCCTGTATCCAGCTCACTTGGGGAACGGCCGCCTGCAAGCTCCCAGGGACTCCCTGACATGCCCACGGTGCTCGGCTGGGGTCCTCCTGGCAGGGCCCAGGCCCACCGCCGTCTAATCTGGGCAATAGGTGGTGGGTTTAGGACGGCAGGACCCAGGCCCCTGCCCCAAATGACTGCATCTGCCCTTGGGGTTCTGACAAGAATATGCATGGCTGGGCATACAGATATTCCTTATGCGGAGTCATTTGTTAAAAGTGGTGCCACCCCTTTGAATGCCAGAGAGGGGCTTTGGTGGGGGCCCGGGTTCGGGGGAGCCACAGGTGGGGCGGGTGGGCACAAGCAGGACATGCGGGAGAGCCGAGGGGACCTGGAGGCACGGCAAGCCAGGAGGGGACCTGGGGCAGCGGTCTCGCCTGGGATCCACACAGGGTGCGGGGGCCTGTGAATGTGTCGGATCTCCAGGCTGCTCTGCCCCACGTTCACAGGAGCAGGAACCCGGGCCGAGGGGTCCAGTTTGGTTGGCATAAAGGATTCAGGGGCAGTCCGGCCCTGCTCCCTTGGTCAGACCTGCCGCCACACTCTGCCAGGATCCTGGACCCAATGACCCCTGGCAGGACTCATTCAGGGAAGCCCTTTAGAGGGACCTTCCAGGGACAATAAGGGGCCTCTTCCATCTTGTCCCAAAAGAGACAGGGCAGCTCTCAATGGGAAGTATCAGAACTCTGGCTTAGCCTCTGAGCTTGAGGAGTCACCCCGGAGAGCTCGCCCTCACTGAATTGGAAGGATTTTTTTCTGTGTGTCCAGCTTCTTGGCAGAAACGAGGCCTATGTCAGTGTCGACCACCACAGGGGCGGGCACAGCGAGTCAAGGGGAGGCCCCCACAGACCGTCACCTGCTGGCTTTGTACTGGACAGAAGAACCGTCCTGGGGCAGTGGGAGACCCCCCAGGGTTCCAGAGTATCGGTTCCGCTGTCTGTACACAAAGGCTATTGTTCGCGGAGGGAGGGGGTTTCTGACAACACCGGGAACAGTCTTGGTGGGATCAGCACAAACCTCCTGCCGCCCAGCACTGCCAGGCTGCCTGCGTGGGGGTGGGGCCGGGGTCACCGACCCTGGCGGTCTCCCTGCCAGAGCCCTTGGCACAAGCTGCATGTGCCAGGAAGGAGGCCACCGTGACCGGAGAGAAACAGCGCACAGCTCTGAGCCCACCTCTGGGGCGTCCGCATCACGGCCGACAAGCCCTCGGAGGCTCCCACACGGGCCAGTGAGCTGTCAGATAAATACGGCAAAAGCAGCCGGCATTCACAGCTGCCGCTGTCTCCCCCACCAACAGAAGGTAGTTACGAAGTTCAACTCACTTGTCGTCTTTCTCATAAATATTTAGTCCAAGGGCATCCACTCCAAGCCAAAGGTCTGTTCCTTTCTTATTTTTTATCTCGAAATAGTTGATTCCATACATTTCCAGGTCCTGGGCGATCTTCAGATACTCCAGCATCGCGCTGTCTCTAGTTGGGAAGAAGAAACGTGGGTCACGTCCATGTGCGTGATGCCCAGGGCAGCCCCCCAGTGCCCGGGGTGGTGGGGGGGCCGGGGAGGGGGGCCTGCGTGGGACGGCACCAACACTCACTTGAGCATCCCGCGGTGCTCTGCGTGCCACACCTGGATGCGGTCCTCCCACTGGTCCCTGGTGAGCTTGTGCTGGTCCATGACGCTGGAGTGCAAAGGAAGAGGCAGTAGCACCGTCACCCCAAAGGGCTGTGAGAAGTGAGCGGCAGCTGCCGCCCCCACCCTCATGCAAACCTCGGCTTTTCCTTTGGATTAAACCACCGCAAAGTGCCCCTGTCTCTACCTCCCCATGGGCCACTGACTGCTGATGATAACCCAGAACCTGGATGATTTAGAATCGGGAACAACGCAAACCCAGTCCTGCTAGAGAAAAACTTAAAAGGGCGTTTCAAGAGGCCTCTTCTGCCCAAAGGGACAATTTATGGGACTAACTGTGAATAAAAGCAGACTTGACAGGGGCCAAATTGCTCCACCCCAGGAAGACTGAGCCGTGGGGCCATGAGAAATGGACTGCTTTGGAAGCCGCTCCACCACTGCAGCCGCTCTTCAGCTCCCACGAGGCGTGGCCCCTCCCCGCTGCGGCCCGTCACGCCCTGACCAGGTGGACGGCCCACTGCTGCCACAGGGGGTCGCTGTGTGGGGTCAGGGCCTGCGGTGGCCAGAGCACGTGACCGCCAGCACACAGGTGAGGAAATGGCCAGCGCCTGCCCTCGACAAAGCCCTGGTGCTTCTGCTGCTCCTCTCCAACCTCCTCTTCCCTTGCCGGCCCACCGGCTCACCGCTGGGGGATCAGCCGCTCGGAGCCGAGGTACCCGGACTTGTGCGTGTCTTTGCTGTAGTCTCCGAACTTGGCCTGCACGGCGTAGGAGCCGAGCAGCACCGCCGTCTCGGGGGGGCAGTAGATCTCGTCGCTGAGGATGCCCTCCTTCACTTGGAGGAAGAAGAGCTTCTGGGTGATGTCCTGGATGAGTTCCTCAGACACATCTTCAGGGAAGAACTTGGCCCTGAACTTGAACTGGAGAGGATTCTCCTTCCTGACCTCCTGGGCCGACACCTGGGCGACAAAAGCCACACACTCACTACGAGTTCAGAAGACACAGACCCGCCTCCCCAAACCCAGGTGTCTAACCATGGACTCAAAAAGGCTCCTTCAGCCTAGTTTTTTGAAAGGCAGAGTTTACCTTGCAAGTCACCTTTTCAGCATGTAAGACAAAAAAAAGAACCACTTTTAAAACGTCCTATCATGCTCTCACAGTTGACTGGAAGTCTAGCAACAGCCAGGTGCTGACCCCCAGGGCCACCACGCAGCCCTGGTCTTGTAGGGACTCCGTGATCGACTCTGGGAACGCGGTTTGGAGACACCTGCCTGCTGACCCTCGAACCGGGAGTCCAACCCCGTGGCGGGTCCAGCCCTGGACTGTGGAACTAACTGGTAGTAATTCTTCATGCCCCTCCTTCTTTCTTAGCTCCAGCTGCCCTCCTGACTTGCTATGTAATTTGAGGGGAAAGCAGGGGTTTGGAAAAGGGACATTTTCCAAATTGTCTGGGGAAAGCGAATTTAGTCAATTGCTTTTCTTGATAATCATTCATGGACTTATCCAGTCTTTACAGTTGGGAGATGCTCTGTCACAGGCTCCAATGAGGCAGTGACAGGCCCTTACAAAACAGGGGATGATTCATGGTTTACACAATTAACGGCCTCATTGGAAAAAACGCGAAGGCCACCTAAACGCTGCCAATCAGCCCTCATGTGCCCCGATGACTGAGCGGAGAGGAGAAACGCCAGGACCTGGTTCCCAATCCACAGCCCCGGTCACTGGAGCCCTGCCGCCTTCCCGGCTGCAGAAGCTGCAGAAATGTTCACACGGACAGAAAGGAACAAAAACCCAGGACCAGGTGAGGCGCTCCAGTTCCCACATCAGTGGCACAGGGCGCCGGCACCCAGCTAACAGCCTGCAAAGAATCGACTTGGATTTACCTTTTTATCAAGCTTCAGCCAGGTGGGAAATCCTTTGTTATCGACATACTGGAGGCCAAAGTACCACACTTCCCGCAGGCCGATGGTCTTCACCACCTGGCGGGGGGGGGCGCGGAGAGGGAGAACGGGCATGAGACTCTGAACGGTCACGCTGAGCCCGCCCGGCCTGCACGTCTCCAGTGGCCCGGCACTGACACGGGCTGTTACCCCAAAGCCACGGACAGTTTATTTTTAACAGCAGTTTGGGCGATCGAGGTTAACCTTGAATCTTACAAAATCTTCAGATCTCATGAAGTCCCACTCCTGCTCCTCTGTGCTCTGCCACGCTCTCCTGAGTGAAGACGAGCCAGTGACAGCGAGCACAGAGAATCATGCGTGACGCAGCGTGCACCGGTGTGTCACAGGTGTGCGTGTCACCTGGCAGCTGTGCATGTCACCTGTCAGGGTGTGCCACAGGGGTGAATGTCACCTGTCAGGTGTGCCCATGTGAAAAAGGGGTTGACGTTACCCATGTGAAGCCAGGGAACCCTGGGGCCTCCTCTGGCTCCCCTCCCTGCCTCTCCGCTGCTGGCCCAGGCCCAGGCCCAGGGCCCCCAGGACAGGGACCTGGCAGTCCCAGAGAGACGGAGACAGGCAGTGGAGGGCTGCCAGGAAGGAGGAAGGGGGGTGCTCAGCTCACACATGCCCAGGGGTGACTAGCATTCGCTCAGCCTCCAGAAATTCCAAATTCTGATACAGAAAGGCAGAATTCACCCACAGGTCACAGAAAGGATTTTGCACTGTCAAGTTCTCCAAGGGGAGAACTTTCCAGTGCGAAAAGGTCTCCCGTGCAGAAAAAAGGTCTCCTGTGGCCCCACCCTGATGACTCATGTGTCTTGGAAACAGAAAGGTGACTTGCTGTGGATACTTGTCGAACACCATTGAAACCGAGTTTGGGAGTGTTGCTGAACAGGCTTAAATCCCACCCTTCAAATTTATGGCTTCTATCATATTTAAAGAGAAGGATTGAACACACTAGAAATGACAAATCAGGAAATCTGGAGCATTTCTTAAAATAAAATCTGAAATTCAAAATAAACTCCTGCTCTGGGCCTGCTCCCTCTGCTCCCCCACAACGAGGGGGAGGCCCCACCAGGCTCCCCTCCTGGGCAGATGTGACTGACAGAAGACCTGACCCTTACATGGCGCTCCACTGGCAAGTATTCTATGAACCCCAGTGTCCTGTTTTTGTGGTAGCCAAACGCACAGAAAGCCAACCCAAGGACCAGATTTTCTGTGCCTGACTCTGCCAATTTCTTATTCCCGCGAGTCTCCATCTCAGTGTTTCAACACAAGACCTGCCTTACTTCCTGGATTGTTTCAAAGCCGCACAAGAAGGCCCCATGTACGAAGCAACTATGGCCTCTCCAACCCGGTCCTTCCACTCCACCCACCACGGCAGCCTCCGCCCGGCTTCTCACTGGCTTGAAACAATTCCCTGTCCACTTGATGTCCCTCCCCCACCCCTGGCAGACCACTGCAGATGTTCAGGGCCACAGCCCAGATTCTTCCTGCCTTTCTGCCGCGATGTGCCCAGCCCCCTTCCTGGAGCAGGTCCCACTGGGGAACCATGCCGTGGATAGAGCCTGGGACCCCCACTCTCCTGGTGGAGGTCTGTCCCCGGTGCCCCGATCCACCACCTGTCTTCGTGATGTGACTTCCATGGACTTCCAGGGAAACCACCCTGTGTGCCTCAAAGCCCCGCCTCCGTCCTGTGGCTTCCCCCACGTGACGATACGGAATCAAACACCCTTCCCTTCTTCAGTCCCTTCCAGTGGCCGACCTCCATGTCCTCTGACAAGGCAAGCCCGGCATGCCTGGAGAAACCCCCCCCCCCCCGCCCCCGTGGGCCTCAGGTCAACCCAAGCGGACCCTCCCCAGGGGGGTGGGACCTGGTGGCGGGCTGGGGAGGGAAAAGGCGGGGCTGTGTCTGCTTCATCCACCTCCAGCAACAGCTGGAAAACGGCTTCCGGTGATGGAGACGCTGGGCACACACGGTCACTGCAGAACTCCCTCCCTGCCACCTGAAGGAGCAGCTCCGCTCCTGCCTCCTGCGTGGCTGTCGGCCACTGTGACTCGCTCCTCAGGCCACAGTCACAGACACGGCCACCGCGAGGGCCGGGCTGCGGGCCAGTTACTGCCGAAGGGACTTCAGCGACAGAGAGGGTGCAGGGAGGGGGTCAGACGGACTCCCGACCTAGTCCACAGAGGGCCACATTTCAGTGACTGGTGGGTGGGCTGCCAATGAGCTTCCCAGACCTAGAAGGGGAACGGGGCAGCAACAGAAAAGGACACAATCCCGTGCAGCCCACAGACCCTAAACACCACCCCAGAGAACTGGGCGCTGCTGGTGGGAGCAGGGCAGGGTGGGAGGGAGCCGCAGGGAGCCTGCCTGGGCACCTCGAGAAGACAAGTGCGAGGAGGGTGAAGAGGCCGGGAGCCAGGCTGCTCGCCCCAGCGCTGTGTGCCTACAGGCAGGTCCCTCTCGGAGTCCCCCTCGTTTACAGCACGGGGACCCGGCCTTCCCCCAGGTCCACGCCAACCCCGGTGTTCTCGGGGCGTGTGGCACTTTCCATCAGGAAGACACAGAACTGAAGGGAAATTAGACGTGAACTCTGTGAGAGAGAGCCCGCCTCTCAATTCTCGTGGGCAGTGGGATCCCACGCCTGTCTCGGGGGCTGGCTGACATGCTGGGGGTGCTGGTGACAGTGAGGCTTGGCCTCGCCTTGTCTTTAGCCTATGGTTCAGGGGACTTTGTTGTCGGGGGACGGGGGGAGGCTAGGGGTCAGGGAGAGTAATACAGTGCTCACAGCAGTGGCAGACGGGAGACTGAGGGGCTTCGGGACAACCTGGATGCAGAGCCTCTCGAAGCCTGCCATGCTGGTTGGGTTTACGTGCTTAGATTTTTGAAATAGCCCCTCTCCACTGGCTGAGCTCAGGCCTGCCAGCGCACACCTGCTAACCCAGGCTCCACGTTCCTGGAGAGACAGCAGCTGCTCTAATAGCAGAAGAACACCTGGCTTGAAACCAACGTAAACACAAAACTAACTACAGTCATGCAGCTTTAGGGACAAGTGGAGTTCTGCCAACACGGCCCCTCGGGTCAGGAAGCTGAGAGAATCTTGTGCGGGGTGCAGCTCCCTGCCCGGCACAGAGGCGCACAGTTGGAAAAACGAGTGCGGTGCTGAGGCCCGAGAGCAAGGAGCCAGGCTGAGCCCCGCTCTTCCACGCCCCCGCACCAGGGGCCCCCCTGGAGCAGAGCGAGCCCCGCAAGCTCTGAGTGGTCTCTTCATGCCATCTCCAAAAAGCAGCCCAGGGAGGAAAGGTGGGAGATGGAGGAGAGGGGAGCTAAGGGCCTGACACACCAGAACTTTCCAGCTTTCCCAACATGGAGCTTCCCGGCTCTGCTTCAAGTCAGTCGCTTGAGGTCGGTCACTCATTACAGACAAGGACTCTGTGCAACCCGGGACAGGTGCCTGCAGGCACAGCCACCACTGGCACCAGGGTGCCCACCGGGTCTGTGCCCTAGCCACTACACCTCCTTGCAGCGCAGCTGGTGCCACTGAACTTACCTCAAGGATGCCTTTCAGGAGAAACATTCATTCATTCATTCATTCATTATTTCCATTTTCTAAAATTTTTGTTCTACTACAGATGTCCCCATGTCCCCCACTGTTCTCCCCTGGCCACCCCTCCCCCACTCCCAGTCAATCCCCACCCCAGTGCTCACGGGTCATTCTTTGGAGAAACCTTTAGAATTTCACCCTAAGTCCAGCCCCACCCAGAGCAGTAAATACTTTTATCCTCTTTAGGTGAGGCAGAGCCAGGGAGGGACCTGGAAATCCTAGCACAGGGAGAGCCAGGGAGAGATGAGGCGGGTCTACATGCCCTGCAGGCACGGGCACACCCTGTCACCTTGGGGCGGGAGTGGGGGTGGGGGAATGCGAGGCAGGTCCCGTGCAGCACAGGAGTCACCCACACACTCTGCATTTGCTAGAATTCCACCTCCTGGAGGCTTTCCCTGCCGACCCAACTTTCAGGCCAGTTCAAGGATGCAGAACACCGGCTTCCTCCCACCGGGGCCTCAGGGGGGCAGGCGCAGCGCAAGGGACCTGCAAACTCACTTCCCGTCCTGTTGTTGCCCTACTGGACCCTCGGGCCCAGAGCCGCACTGACTTAGCTGAGAAAGTCGGTCTCACTCTGAGGACCTGTCCCTTGGAAGAGCCATCACAGCCTTGCCAGAGGCTCACTGTTCTCCTTAAAATGCTCTGCGCTCGCCTTCAGGCCGCAAGAAGAAACCCGAAAGAGTATGCCCCACTCAGGGTGCAGGGTCTGAGCGAGCTCAGTCAGAGGGCTGGGAAGAGGGTGACCCCAAAACCTGTGGCCCACTCGGATCCTCGGGGGCCCTTGGGCAGTGTCTGACCCCCACTGCACCCAGCCCACAGACCAGAAGGCAGGAAACAGCCGGGGTGACCACAAAGACCCTGGGGGGAGAGGGTGGTCAGAGCTCCAGGCGAGGCTCTGTGCTGCCGAAGACTTCAGTGTCCCCTTAGCCCCCCCCTTGGGGGCTGTAAAGGACGGGTGCCCTGGGGAGCTCACAGTGTGGGCCCCCTGGCCGGGGGAAAGGGTCTGTTGTACAAAAGCAGCAGGCAGCAAGCCAAGGAATATGCTTAGCAAACAAGTTATGCTGATGTGAAAGTTTTTTTCTGAACAAGAATTCTCTCTCAAGTTCACAGAAGCCCACCTGGTCGAAGAGCTGCTTCCCCGTCGTGTTTGGCTGGATGGCGAACTCCAGCTCCGCGTCCATGGTGGTGACTCGGACGTTGATCTAGGAGACAGAACGAGACAAATCACACTTGCACAAGTGTCTTTTCTCTTGCGCATCTCCTGAGCCTGCCCCTTAATGCCAAGCTACCCAGCAATATGCACCAGTGCACTCCTCCCTCACGCTGCTCACCATACGTGTGCACACGCACACACAGCTGATGGGAGACGACCGAACGGGCTTGGCACCTGCACACAGCGGGAATGCTCACGCACGCCCTCCTCTAGCCAAGTGCATCCACGCTTCAGGCTAGGCTGTTTTTCTACAAAAATGCTTTGATGACGGTTAGCGTGTTTCCCCGCACCACGCGCGATGGCGCACACCCACGCACGACACCTCACGTTAGTTCTAACTTCAGAACAAATCGGTCTTTACGAGTCATGTTTCTTTCTGGCACTCAAGGCTGCAACAGTGGAGAGGGGCTTGGGTGCACACCGGTATGTCTGACAGGGTCTTCAGTGACATTACTAGCAGAGGGAAGCGAGGCATCGATTTCCAGTCTTAACCAAAGTTTCCCCTCCAGTCTCAAGTCCACAAACCAAAGCAGTGAAGTTTGCTGCAGTGCAAGAGTCGGCATATACTGAATCCTTCAGGTGGGCAGAGCATTGTCCAGAACACCAAAGGGTTGCGGGTTCAATCCCCAGCTGGGGCAACTAATCACTGTTTCGTTCACATTGATATCTGCCTGTCTGTCCCTCTGTCTCAAATTACTACACACAGCCCCAGGTATTAAATTAAAAATAAATCACAAAATGGCTGCTATGAACATAACATAAGGGAGCATCTTAGAGATGCAAAAAGCAGCCCCAGTCGAATATTTCAGTAACAAACATGGCTCCAGATCACACACTGACAGCTAAGCCCACCGGGAACAGCACACTCAAAACTGCAGGGGACACGGGGGATGGGGGATGGGAGGTGGGAGGTGGGAGGGGGGTGCTGGCAGACGCCGGGGCTCAGATACACCTTCTCTCTCCGCCATTTACTGACGTGGAAACGGAACCAGATGCTGCGACCCTGGGCAACACACACACAGAAAAGACCAGAGTTTATGACCAGGAGGTTTCAGACTCTAAGTTCTAAACCTTGATCACTTCTAAATTTGCCACCAGTGAGAAAATGTCACTTCCCGAAACCAAAGCTAGTAATTAACAGAAAAAGGTGGCCATAACACCAATTTTTAACCACTTTGCAAAATGATTAAAGGAATTTAGAAAAACCTGTTTTGAAGTTCTGAGTCAGGTTGATATGTGACTCAGACCTCACACAACTCTTTGGAAAAGCAGATACCCAGTAAAATTCCTTTCCCTGAGGGTGGACATCGTAAGCCAATATGAAGGCAGCAGCCTTCTTAGAAATTAAGCGTAGTGACAGTTCCACATAACCTGTACCATCTACGCCTGCCAGCAGGACTCAATCTGACCGGCAGCAGCGCCCACACAAGCCATTCTGCCAAGTTCAGGCTGCCTGGCCCTTCCAGACTCCCTTTCGTGTGCTCCGGCACCCAAGGGCAGCCATGAAAGCTGGCACAGACCCTCAAAGACGGTAAACCAAAGGGCAGGCCAGGTTCTTCCGACGCTGCAGCACCTAGTAAAACAGGACAGGCCACAGGAAGCAGACGGGCTTTCTCTCCACCGCTTGGCCCACCCGCCCGCCCTGTCAAAAGGAGCAGTGTCCAGCTCTGATTCGGGGCATCCCAGACATTTTTGTTCAGAAACTCCCCTGAGATCACACAATTGAGTTGGTTTTAATGTTCACACACAGTGCTTGTTCTACCATCCTCTTCCTGGTATTAACGTGTCAGATGTGCAGTATGTTATTGTTGGGACTGAATTTTTGACAATCCTGTATTTTAAACATCTTACTTTTTAAAATTTAAATCTATATGTATATATATATGTATATGTATCTTCCCACTTTAAAAGGCATTTGTTTTCTCCCCAACTATGTAGGAGGAGTTTTCAGAGGAGAACAACACTCAGTCCTCCCAGAAGACAAACCCTCCACTTTGCTTTATGAGGCAGATAGCAACTCCAGACCACGGCCAGGTCAGGAGCTGCGCAAACCTCAACTGGGTTAATGTATATAAAACGTGAAGTCATCTCCTCCCACGGAAAATAGTCCCTGCTTTCATATCTCATTTTCCACGCCTGCTCTGAATGCTCTGCCATTTGTACACGATTGTATTTAACTCTAAAGGTTCTTAGTGGTTCCCTAGATCAAGAAGCTCAATGGCATTGCTCTGCTCCGACGTGGCATATGTGTTTGCTCTAGAGGGTCTGTTTGGTATCAGGCTCGACCGCAGAAATCTTACATTGTTTAACTTCTAAATATCCTGATCTCAGCACCTTTGTTGCTTTATTTCCAAGCTAATTTCAATCCGTGTATGTGTGTGCCAGCTATAGAGCGTGCTGCACAATCTTGACACAGGCTGAGATGGGCAAGCTTGTGAACTCCAAAAACATGAACAGCGTTCCTGACCAATGGCCAGGCTGCTCGACCTTCAGGGTCGCTCGATGGTCATCACCGAGTGGTGTCTCTCCGGGGCGC
Organism: Tonatia bakeri; assembly: GCA_004024845.1. NCBI lineage: Eukaryota > Metazoa > Chordata > Mammalia > Chiroptera > Phyllostomidae > Tonatia > Tonatia bakeri. The sequence continues at coordinate 313,145 of PVIA01000860.1, forward strand.
GGCTGGCATTCAGGCAACCCAAGCCTTCCTTTTGCAAGACCATCTCCAGAAATGCGGGATGTGCGGCACCAAACTCCGCATAGGCGTTCCCGTCACTGGGCCATCTAACAGTAACGTCCCGCCCACGCCCACACAATTCCCAATGCTCTGGGAGACAGGGGAGGCTCCCACCCAGTCTGAGGACCACAGACAGCACTGTAGTGCCTCAGTCACGAGCACGCTCAGCAGTCCCACGTTTGTAGAGACGTCTGAAGCTGGCTTCTGTTTTTTTGGTCCACTTATCCAGGGGCTTTAAAAGAATTCAGGCTCAGGCACTTAAGCAAACGTATCTAAATCCCCACTCTGCTTTTCACAGCCCCTGTGACAGGTTTCCATGGTCAGCGACTGCCTCCGTGACCTGGACGTACTTGGGTGAGAGCTGGCCCCACAACCAGGCCATAGTGTAGGGCCAAGGGCTTGAACCCACCACCTACCACCCACACCACGTGCAGAGAGAGTGGGCAAAAGAGCGCACGCTTTGCAATTTGGATTGTCTTGTTACGTGCGCCTGGACCGCTCGTCTCAACGGCAGTATTCACTGGAGGCGGCAAACCGCACATGGGTAGCACGTGCACTCGTCACTGAGAATCCACCCCTGAACAGCGGCGATCATCTCAGGCTTGCCAAAATGCTGGAACCCTTTCTTAACTTCTACTCCTAAGTTCTGAAAGAGGGACCCTTCCAAAGTTCCATTCTGCTTGGTCTGGAGGGGGCGGCGGTAATTAAAGGCCAAGTTTGCCGGTGCACCCGCCACCCCACATGCGCATGCCGGGAACCGCAGGGACGATGGTACAGGCAATGACGTAACAGCGCCCATCTCCCCTCCAAACGCTACTGCGCCTGCAGCCAGGACACGCGGTCGTAGTGCGCGCTCTGCAGTGTCGGGACGTGCAAGGAATCAGACGTGCTCACATCCCACCGTTTACAGTGGGAATGCACAGGTAAGTTTAGGTGTGGGAGTCAACGCCTGCTGAGGGAAAATAACAGGGCAGGGGAGAGCAACGGGGGAAAAGAGACAACTGTAAGTAAACGATAAAAGAAAAAAAAAGGAGGTGTTTCTACAGCAGTGCACTGTATGTCAGGATTTTAGAATAAAATTACTTCATTTTAGACACACATCAGGCAAACTTGGTACTGAAGATGCCTGAAGCCCCCAGAGGAAACAAGGTTCCAGTGGACATGTGTGTGCTTTTCACGCCGACTATAGTCAGCAGAAAACTCTTTCCTCTTCTTTTGCCCCACACAGTAGGCTAGCTTAGTAGGTGAGTTGTGTTTTCACTTCAGTAGAAGTAATTTCTGACCTGTTATTAAAATATCAGTATATGCAACAGACAAACGCCTAAAAACAGAAATTGGAATTTACTTTTATTTCTAAAACAAGAGCAAAAAACGGGCTGGTAAAACTTCTTAAATTTAAGCAAAATGCTGTGCATGTTCCCTGGCCACCCCAAGAATAATGTCTAGAGTTTCACAGGTATTTTGCCCTAGATCACCTGAGTATATAATGCACATATTGTTTAAGATCAGGACTCGACACATAGAAATTCTTTTGCCTGAGTTAATGAAGATAATGAAAACCTAATTGTCATGGTCTTAATTATCCTCCCTCTGGCTTAATAATCTACTTTTTAATAACTTTTATTGGAGCCCTGGCTGGTGTGGCACAGTGGATTGAGTGTCGGCCTGAGAACCAAAGGGTCAGCAGTTTGATTCCCAGTCAGGGCACATGCCTGGGTTGCAGGCCAGGTCCCCAGTGGTGGGTGCACGAAAGACAACCACACGTGGATGTTTCTCTCCCTCTCTTTCTCCTTCCCTTCACCTGTCTAAAAAAGTCAATAAAATCTTATTTATGTATTTACTGTATTTTGAAGGCCTGTTCTGACGAAGGGCTACTGTCCTGCACACTGCTGAACCATCCCTCCCGGCTCCACTGCCCTGCTGCCCCAGCCCACCCTGGCTCCTGGGCACCTGGCGTCCTGAGGTTCACGCACACACAAACACCAGTCAGATGCCCACTGGGGACACAAGAGGAGTCAGACCACCCCAGCCCCTGAGCCACATGCAGCTGAACACACAGAGATGGACCTTGGGTAGCTGTCACACACCAGTTGCTAGAGTCCCCACGGCAGCTTCACAAACACTTGAGTTTCTGGGCCTCAGCCCAAGAACCTGTATTTTTAAAGCCACTCAAGTGATTTTGAGGGCTGGCCAAATTTACTGAACGGCGGGCAGGAGCATGGCCGCCAAGAGCCCTGGGTTTGAGACTTGACGCTGTAACCTCCTGAGGCCCTCACACAGGTAACTTCCCTGCCTGGACCACGACGCCTTTTCTGCAAAAAGACGGTTGGGACCAGAAGCCTTGAAGTCCTTTCTAGCTCTGGAATGTGAGGTCTAAAGTCCGGAGGCCTGGTGAGAGAATCAGAGCTGAGGATTACAGCTGTGAGTCCAGGAGGACCTTGAGAAAATAACAAAGGAGTCGGCCCTCCTGGACAAAAGAAAAGCTGGGCCCAGTGCTCACATTTCTGGGAGGGGAGAGAGCTCCCCCCTCCCCACTCCACCCCCTGCCCCACCAAGGGAGCACAGCAGTGCAAGTTTTATTGCTCCAATTCAGCTGACATCTCCGACAACAACAAAAAAAGAGAATTAGAGGTGTTTACACCCCGATATTTTTTACAAAACCCAGTAACAGTACGTCCTGCTGACACAAAATAAATCCATTGCTCTGCTGGCTCCCTCTCCAGCAGCGGACAGCGCCCCCCCTTCCCCCGGTGGGGGGGGGGGGCTGGCCCCAGCAGGCCCCAGTGCGAAGGAGGCCACCTCCCACTCGGAGTTCGTAGCTGGAAAGGACTGTATCTGTACTGGACCTTCCAACGCCAGCATTCTGTAACTCAGAAATTACTCGAGTGCCTTCCAGGGGCTGCGCAGCTCTCTGCAAAAGTACCTGCACGTAGGGAGACAGTGACAAAGAGGCGATACACAGAGGGGGGGAGCAGTATTTCGAGGTCACAGAAGTTGAGGTTCTGTTTCTTTTCTTTCTTTCACTGAAAGGCTTTTGAGTGTCTCTGCTGTGTTAATGCAAATCGCGAAATCCCAGGACGCAGCCGAGATCTAAGTTTCCCAGCTTGTCCTGCCCCCAGGGGCCACTTTTCCATGGACTACCTGAGGGGACCTGTCTTTTCCAGAACACACTCTGAAAAACATGATTTCTGAGTCTTCTCAGCTTAACTTTTCCCAAAACGGTATATTTAAAAATGCCTTCTGAGAGCTTATTTAAAAAAAGACATTGAGGTAACAATGAAATGTCATATTTTACCTCTAACCCATGCAGACAGGACGGCTGAATTTTTGGCTGTCAAATTATCTCCCTCTATTATTTTCCTCATTTTGGTAAATAAATATTGGGCAATATTTCCTTTGGGAGGTGTCCGCTTCCTCCCGAAACACTTTCAACTTGGTTTAAGATTACCTCTCCAATCATATCTTTTACAGAATAAATTCAAAGTGTGCTCAAGACCCAGTCAAGAGGGAAACGCTCCAGACCAATCCCACCAGACACCTGGCAGACAAGCAGCCATTCCCCCCCCCCCCACCCGTCCTCGTGGACAAGCCACGGGGTTTCAGGTCGACGGTCAGGGCAGTGCAGGGGTGTATGGGGGTGGTGCAGGGGCTGCAGTGGTTTCCCTGTGTGCTCCCTGAAGAATCAGGGAGACCATTTGAAACAGACAGGAAACGTCAAATGGTAACATGTGAATGTTTGAATTGCAGGCACTGGATTCCGTGATAACAGACTAATCCCTATGCTATCACACCTGCATTGACTCAAAAATTAGCCTGCGCGGGGCTCTCCAGGCACCGCAGAGATTACGCCGAGAGCCTGACCTTTCCTAATCGTTTCAAATGTCAGCGCTGTTTCCCTGCGTCCCAGCCCTCTTCCCAAGGTGCCACTTCAGCAGCTCTGAGAAGCTCTCAAATATTTGGATAAGACCTTTCAAGTACTTGGAGACGCTCTGATAGGAAGCAGCTACAGTCTGCTTTCTCCCACAAAGGGGGGGAAAGTAGGGGCGTAGGGCAAGGCCCGGCTCTCATGGCGGACAAGAAATGAATTGGAAACACGTCTACGGATGCCGGTTCAGTTCACGTAATTGAACAATTACGGAGATAATACTGTATTCTGACTTTCATGTTGTGCTACTATGTACTTTTTAAATAACGGCTTTGCTGAAATATCATCTACAGCCGTACAGTGTGCCCATTCAGAATGTGTAGCACAGTGGGTTTTTTGTTTTGTTTTGTTTTTTTAGCATTCTCACAGAGTGACACAACCAACACCACACGACCTGATTTTAGAACATTTCGTCATCCCCGAAGAAACCCCATGCCCACCAGCAGCCACTCCTGTGACTCCCGCCACCTGGCCCTGGCTTCCACAAATCCGGGTTCTGTCTCTGAAGATTCCCCTGTTCTGGACACTTCGCAGACTCAGAGTGCGGCCCAGGGCCACTTGCTTCGGCCACGCGGCCTGAGGCCTCCCAGACCACCCTGGGAGACCACCGCCAGAGCGCTGTCCCTTTCTGTATTATTGCCAGGCAACATTCCACTGCCTGGTCAGACTGCTTGTCAGTGAGCTGTGCACTAGATGATCTACGGCCACATTGGTAAGGGAAAAAAAAATAGGGGAAAACAACAATGAAAGAAAATAAATTTTTTAGAAACTAACATTCAACTTCAGCTGTTTTCAACCTGTAGAGGAGAAACAGTCTGTGCCCCCAGGAAGGAGGCACCGCTGCCAAGTGAACTGATGAGAACCCGGTAGGAACGCCGACTTCCAGCCTCCTGTGCCCACTCTCCCCGGAGCCAGAAGTCACAGCAGCCGCCCTGCGTCCCAGCCACGTCTGCACCGGAAGCGAGGGGTGGCCCTGGAAGCAGAGGTGAGAACCCAGCTCTTGTTCAGGGTCCTCCCAAGAAAATCACGCTCTCTCCTGAAATTTTAAGCAGGGACTGGTTATACATCTAACTGCAGTGGTGCCAGGCATGCCATAGCTGGTGCTCGATTTAAGTGCCCAAAGCCCCTTCCTGTTTCACTCACAGCCTATGTATTTTAGGCTTTACTGGGTGACTTAAACCGGCCCGGCCCCATTCACTGCTGCACCAGGAAACGTGGCAACCCCAGGCCTGCTCTAGGGAAGTCTGCTGCCCCTTAGCAGTGGCTTGGGAGACGGGGCCAAGCACCCCTTGGGTGCCATTCCCTGGGCCAGTAGTGCGAGGGCCACCAAGGTACCACCTCTCTAGCCTGAGTGTGCAGAACCGCCGGGAGAGCCTGTTGAAACAGTTTCCCGAGCCCAGGGCCGAGATTCTGACTCAGGAGCCTGGCACAGGGCCGTGATCCTGCCACTTGCCCCAGCTCACAGGTGAGGTTGCACCCAGATTGCCACCATGCTCAGGCACCAGGCAGCATCCTGAACCTGCCAAAGGCCCGGACTCCTGGCTGATTGAAGGTACTTGCTGCTTCTATTTAGGCTCCATTATGGGAAGAAAGGAATCAAGTGTCACTCATGTTGACGGAGTCCAGACCTGAACTCGCAGAGGCACGTTTTCCGCAGTGGAACTCGGGTCCCAACAGGTGGGTCCCTCTTTCTGTCCTCCCTCTGGACCCTGCTCTCCTGCCTCAGAGAGAGAAACGCCAGCCTCCGAACAACACTAAGTAAACTCAGTAAACCACAGCGCGAGCTGAGACACGGCGGTCACTTTTCACAAAGGGGGGCTAACACGGAGCCGCCCCCTGTGAAACGCCGCCACTCGTCAGCAAACTTCTCGCACTGAGTGCAGGAGGGCAGCCCCGGCACTTCAGCCAAGGAGGGCAGTGCCGGACAGTCCCAGAGGCAAGTGGGATTTTGTTTTTTAGCTCTTTTGCATATCACCAGCCCTCCCAAGGTGTTACAGTGATGGCTACCATTTAAAAGATAACTGTTTCTATCAATCACACAGAATGATCCTTTGTCTTGGTTCACAACGCTGCTCTCCGAAACAGTGTTTACGTAAACAAGAGTATGTGAAAGTGGTTCCCACTGAAAAGCCAAGGACTATACATCCTACTGTTCCAGTTGCTGGTTGACACACACTTAGAAGCATCCGACTTTCACCAGAGAACGGTGGTCCCCAAAGCATCCTGTCGTGCGCACCTCTCCTAACGGAGGCGTCCAAGTAAAAGCCAGCATGTCACTAAGGCCGGCATTTATCAACATATGGAAACATCACTATCGTTCAGAGAGACGTGACAGAGAAATGTGGTCCTCACGACACGATTTTTCATTGGACACAGTGGAGTCTCATACACACCACTAGGGCCCAGGCAGAGACGTCAGCACTGAGCCTCAAGCAAGAGGCCCCTTTCTCAAAATTGGTCCCACCACTAGCAGCAGCCTCGTGTCACTGTGGCCCAGGGCAGACGGGCCCCAAAGGCAGAAATTCTGTGTTTAAGCTCCAGCTCATAACACCAGACTCCTTGAGGCTTCCTGACCTTTAGAGAAGGTGGACTAGCAGTTTAAAAATGCCTCACTAGTAAATGAGTCCTGTGGCAGGTCTGTAAACTAGTGGAAAATGCCATAATATTGCTATTCCTTTCGTTCAAGCTCCTCTGTATCTTAAGTGTAAATGACACACAGTCGTTCCACTGATACTGTCTTCTCTCTCAAAGTTAAAAAGAAACAGAGTGACGGTGAGGAGACTGGCCGACGAGGCTTGGGAAAACCCTTCGGATGCCACAGAGAACGGATCTGTGGAGCGGGGCTACCAACAGGCAGTCAGGGTAGTAAACCCCTCCCTCCTTTCACCTGCAGTCCAGCCAGCGGACAGAGACAGCCTGTGCTGATTGAGTTTTCATGTGATTATCCAACTCCAGGATGATAGTCCCATCTTTTATCGCCTGGCAGTGGGAATAATAAAGCCATCAGATGTCAGAGTGACAAGAGTCCACCTGGGCAACTCCCATACGGTCCAAGTGCTGGCCCATTGTCTTGGTTTTTCCTGTAAGTCCCCTAGGGACCGTGGCCGGGTGGTCATGCTGCTTCTGGGAACAGGAGGTCCCGAAAGTCACTGAAGGGGACTGTGAAATGCCGGGACAGCTGCTCTCTGGCCTCCCGGTGCCCAGCACAGAGCTCCCGGAAAACCTGGTCCTGGGGATGGTGGTTATGTCCCCGTAAGGAAAACCCAAGCTAGGACATAAGTGGACAGGTGCTGGCAGGGACTGAATGACTCTTCTGGTAGGTGGTACCTGTCAAGAAACCGCTAACCTACCACCACCCAGTGCCTCTGGCTCAGGCCAGTCATTACCCTTTCGCTCTGGAACACTCCTGGCCGCTCCCCTGCCTCCCCCCACACCCCGCCCCTTGATGGAGGTGTAAAAAATAGTCATTGGTTAGAGTTTGCTCAATGTGCTGATTACTAATGAAAAGCAAGGTCCAAACTACAGAGTTCAACTTCAAGGGAGCCAACTTAACTCTCGTAAACCAAGTGACTGTCGAGGGGAGTTTCTCAGTTCAGTTTAAGCATGGCCCTTATTTATTTCGCTTTAGGAAGTTTGGGCATGAACTTTAACGTGGAGGAATGGGGTTGGGTGTGCCAGCCCCCAGCTCAGCCCAGTGCCTCTCACCCACAGACAGTGTTGTGACGCTGTGGCGTGGGCACCCACCCTGCTTAACGGAGTTCTACATCACCTGAAGGAGCTCTGAGGGTCACTTAATCAGGAGAAGGAACACCACATGCCCTCACCTCCTCTTCTGAGCTGCCGTCCTCTACCACCCTCAGGCTAAGCTCACAACTTAAAAGCTAAATTCTCAGTATGTAGTAGATATCAACAGGGCAGAGTATTAACATGAAAACTGGGTCTTGGAATTTCCAAATGACTCTTCTTAGGTAGGTTATGTTACAATTTAAGGACACAGAGGCCAGCCTTGGCCGCGTAGCTCAGCTGGTTAGAGTCATCACAATATGCCAAGGTTGCGGGTTCAATCCCTGGTCAGGGCACAGGCAAGAATCAAGCAATGAATGCATAGATAAGTGGAACAGCAAATCATGCTTCTCCCTCTCTCTCTCTCTTCCTCTCTTTAAAGTCGATGATAATAATAATAACAAGCCAAAATAAAATGTATCATTGTTACATTTTATGTCACTTTTTGTTTTACAAACACGTTATAAGTAGCATAATTAAAATAGTGATATGATGTAACTATTTGTAGGGTAATTTTAAATGGGACTGCTTGTTGAGAAGTGTCAAGTTATCCTAGCCTGACTACCCTCTTTTAAAATCTGGGGAAACTGAGGCCCAGAAAGGTTCACGCTACTTTTTCAACTTCTGGTAATCAGCTCCTAAAAATATTTATATTTGTATAGGTCTTAAAGATTATTCTTGCCCTGGCTGGTGTGGCTCAGTGGATTGAGCATCAGCCTGCGAGCTGAAAGGTTGCTGGTTCAATTCCCAGTCAGGGCACATGCCTGGGTTGTGGGTCAAGTCCCCACTAACAGATCAATGTTTCTCTCTTGCACGGTGATGTTTTTCTCCCTCTCTTTGCCTCTCTCTAAAAATAAAATCTTAAAAAAGACCCCAACATTATTCATATTCCTGAAGTTGTATCTTTCAATACAGTCAATGGTTTTAAACTTCTGAAAAGTTTGTATTCCCAAATTCCAGGGTGAAAAATTACATAAAATTATGCATAAGGAAACACCCACATCAACTGATATTCACCCTATAATTTCAAGAACAGGTAATGAAATCCCAAATCTTTCTAAATAGCTCTTTTTGCCTCTGCAAGAAAGCCACTTCCGGCCCACAGACCCACTTCCTGTCAACCAAGGCCTCTCACCAACACGGAAAGTAGACAAACCAGTCCCGTTTGCACTCATTTTAACTGGAGGAAATCTGGCTCTGAGAGCCGGAGGGGACCGGTCTGGGCAGTCGCATTTAAAAGCGGCTAGTCCCTTCCACTATAAAGTGCACTGGGGACAGTCTGTGCTGACTGCAGGCTCAGGTGCCGCTCTTGGGAGCAGGAGACCGAGGCGGTCCAACACTGCTCTCCGGGGTTCTGACCAACAAAAGGGCCGTGACTGTCCTCCCCCAACCCCGTGCCGGGTCTGTGCTGCAGAGGGACCCTGGAGGGCACTTCCCTGCCTGCCAATCGCAGGGAAGGACAATAGTGCTGATGCCCATGGGCTGCCCATGTGTGAGACCTTTCTTTGTGAGCGTCTCCAAGTGGAAACGGACCCCACATTGGGAATGACACACACACCGTGTGTGATTTCAACACAGGGTCGACACCAGAACGTGTGGACACCACTCTACACAGGAAAGGGTGAAGAAATAATTAAAAAATGTTACGTTCTGTAAAAGCAACTATTACTTTTCAGAAACAAATGATCTTCCTGCTCCTTTCCCCACTCCAAGGCAGGCAAAAGAAACTATCCTTCAAGGTCACTTTCTCTTTATCCAATGACCTTGAAGTCTTGATTCCATAACAAGTGATTTCAGTTTTCCCGGTCGAGTCACACACACTTCAGCACCAATTCAGCTCGCTGAAGTGAAGTGAATCACACCCACAAACTTAGGGTCCCATCAAAGACACAGCAAGGGGCAGGGCCAAGATGGCTACCACATGCTACAACGGTTTTTAATTCCAGGCTCATAAAACATAGGAAATTAAAGACATCGCCTAAACTTCACTGCCCACATCTGGAAGACACTATTTTCTCTGTGAATTTAGAAGCCTGTCAGGAGTCCTTCTAGTGTGGAGGTGGTGGGAGGCTGTGAAAAAGTGAACGCCGTAAGGACTCACCACCCTGCTAGCCTGTTGTCTGAGGGAGGACATACAAAGGGAACCATGCTCAAATCCCACGCCATTTCCATGGGAGTCTCCACCCTAGTTGACACGTGCAGAAATAGGCCGCAGTGCTGAAGAACACATCTCCTGTGGGCTTAGACAACATGCATTTGAACTTGACCACGAAGTCTTTACTTCTGACATCTATCATAAATGGAGAGTGAGACCCAAGCAGGTTTTTAAAAAAATTTAAACTAAATCAGCAAGCTTACAAAGTCTGTTGAATAGGCAAACTTCAATAAAACTTCTAAATCACTCTGTATTTCTGAAATTATATTAAGTTGAAAATAAAAAACTCTTTAATTTGTCACATCTGGAATGGGACAGTAGCTGTGTGCATGGTTACCCAGTGGGACCAGGAACTTCTGGCATGGGTGTTACAGGCCTATCACCCACCCAAGTCCTGCAGCTCTAGGCGGTGTATCTCCTCGGGCTCAGGGCCCACCCCGTCCCACCCAGCCCCAGGCCCAGCCCCGCAATACACTGAACTCTGAGAGTGACTGCACGAAATTCCACTCAGCGAGGCCCCACATTTATTACGCTCACTCCCAGTTTTCAGCTCTGAGAATGCTGCTATTGAGACAATGACCTGTTTCCAGTTGGGTCACGGCACTCGCCCCTCCCCCACCCCAGAATCGTGGGAATACAGAGTGAGAGCGGAGCTAGCTGGGAACAAACCGTTCTGTGTGCTCCACGTCAACTGCGACTAGAGGTTGCTGCTTAATAAAACCGATGTGTGAAGGGGGCGATGGCCCAGGTGGGACTCAGTCAGTCAGTCCCTCACTGCTCAGACCACCCAAGGTCTCTGAGAAACTGACTCTGCCCCAGGGACCCACAGAGAAGGGCCCACCGGGGCCCACCGCGGGGAGCACGGGCTCCCCCAGCCAGTCTCAGCCCTCGTCTCTGGGCCTCTGGCCTCAGGCCCCGGGAAGGGGACCAGACCACCCTTCCCGCTGTGGCTCTCCCTGGACTCCAGCATTCGGTGATTTGGAAATGCAACAGCATCTTTCCCATCCACCCTTACAATGTGCTTAAAAAAAAAACCAAACTTTTCATTTTGGGAAATCTGAAACATTCACGTGAGTGGAGAAAATGGTTTAATGACTCCTTGTGTATTTTTCGCCTGGCTCTGACACCATTAACTTTCTAGCATTCTCAATTCATGTGCTTTCTACCACTATAAAAAATTTTTTGCACCCTGCCTGGCATAGCTCAGTGGATTGAGCGCGGGCTGCGAACCAAAGCATCGCAGGTTCAATTCCCAGTCAGGGCACATGCCTGGGTTGCAGGCACACGGCCCCCAGCAACCGCACATTGATGTCTCTCTCTCTCTTTTTCTCCTTCCCTTCCCTAAAAATAAAAAAAATAAAAATAAATTTTTGCTGGCCTATTTTAAGGCCATCATATATATCATTTTGCTTATAAAAAACATCAGTATGGAGTCCTGCTGGATCCTCACACACACACACACACACACACACACACACCCCTACCATTATTATTCCCAACATAATTTAAAACTGTTCCTTAACAGTCCCCATGTAATCAGCATTCAATCCCCGCCCCCACCTCCCTTGCATCAAAAACACTCTTCACAGGGGATCTGTCCAGATCAGGCAATGCACTGTACAGCCGGCCACCACACTACATTTCTGAAGGGCCCTGTCCAGCCAGTTCCTTAATAATAAACACCAGGTGTCCCCACCCACTCTCCCCATCGAAGTCCCACGTAGGAGTCTCGCCCGAATAGCAACGTGTGATGTAAGCAGATACCGCAACCAGCAGCAGCCACATCCGTAGTCATCTAACCGAGGCAGCGAAACGCTCACTGTCAGCACTCACATACACAACCTTCCACAGAGGCGGCTCTCATCCGAGAGTCACGGTCAGGCTTTTACCCAGGGGTGGTGGTCTGATCTCTTTAAGAGCATAAGGAACAAGGATGGACACCCTTCGGAGGCCTATTTTAAAAGAAACCTAGAGATGCGGCCAGTGATGGTGCAGCAGGCAAAACGGTATCTGAAAACGCACAGACCCCCAAGAACCCAAGGCCCCAGAAAGGACAGGAGGCCTGAAGTGGGGAGCACGTGGTGCTGTGCTGACCGCCCAACCCAGGCGAGCACGAGCTCGTGGAGAGCTGTCACCCCGGCTCCTCGTCCAATGTCAGAGTGATGGCCCGGAGAAAAAGCAGACACAAGCTCGTCCCGCTCCGCCCACTCAGAAGCCGCTCTGCCCGCTGGTTCTACCTCGTCACCCGGCGAAACCGAGTACTGCCCGCACCTCTCGGCAGGGCAGCGAGCCGCTCCCCTGCATCCCCCCCCACCGTCTCCGAGGCTTCAAGGCACTTCCAGGGCCCAACCCCCGTGGGCCACAGGTCCCAAACAAAGAATGAATGAGTTGAACGAATGAATGAGTTCCGTGGAGGGACGCGGCGGTGCCCCCTGTGGTACTGAAAGGGCAGGAAGTGCAGTCATGTCTACGGACTGTCGGGCCAGGTCGGGATGCAAGGACATGGTCCCGAGAAACACGAGTCCTCATCAGCTCCGGCTTTCGTGATCACAAGTGGGGCCTTCTACAGGATTTCCTCTGTCCTCTGTGGGGCCAGGGGCCAGGAGCATCCCTGTGCTGCCCTGCCCTGTCCGCCTCCTCGGAACCCCGGGGGGAAGGTCCCGGACCTAGTGCCCCAGAGGAGGAAGCAGGGACGCTCGCCCAAGAGCTCCCCCTTAAAGGGCAGCATGCTCACCTGCTCCGTCCACCTCCCCTTCCATCCATCTGCCAATAAAGCGAGAATTTAAAGTTTGTTCTAGGAGGAGGTAACAATGCTTTCTTTCCCAAACCACAGTGCCTCCTGCTGCTGCAGCCGTGGAAGATGGAAGAAGGCAAAGAAACAAGTACCTATCACACTGCTGTAGGCAGAAGTGAGCTCTGGGAAATAAAACAGCAGGGGTGCAGAGTGGGCTGGGACAGGGGGGCCTACACTAGGGACTGACACGACCACCTGCCATACCATCGGAAACACACACACACACGACGGCCAAAAGTTAACTGTAAATTGTCACCAATGGGGGGAAAAAAAGCAACTTATGTATCATTCACCTTCCAACTCAAAGATCAGGTACAAACTGCCTTTTTTTTTTTTTAAGCATATGCCAAAAACCTGTCATCATACAATGGCTTAGCAAGTGTGACACTGATTTTCTCAATGGAAACAAGGGCCACCGACACCAGCCTTGTTTAAAATCTGACCTCAGCACCAACTGTGCCTCCTGCTTCTTGGAGAGCCTTCCCCATGCGTGTCCAGGCTCACAGCCTGGGTTTTCTTTTTTTAACTGGGAACAGGCGAGTGGTATGCTTCCAAATACTACCAGCTTAGTCATAAAATATATATAAGGTATAACAAATGCTTTGCAATAATTATTTTTGTCCTAAAGCAGGAGTTGGCAAATTTTCCTGTAAAGGGCCAGATGAATACTTTGGGCTTTGCAGGCCATGTTTGGCGTCTGCTGCATATTACTGGTCTTGTTGTTTTAAACAACTTTTAAATATGTAAAAACCACCCTGGCTGGTGTGGCTCAGTGGACTGAGTGCTGGTCTGCAAACCAAAGGGTCGCTGGTTTGATTCCCAATCAGGGCACATGCCTACGCTGCAGGGCAGGTCCCCAGTAGGGGATGTGTAAGAGGCAACCACACATGGATGTTTCTCTCCCTCTTACTTCCTCCCTTCCGTCTCTCTAAAAACAAGTAAAATACTTACAAAAAATGTAAAAGCCGTTTCTAGCTGGGAGCCTGCCCAATGGCAGGCCACCGCCAGATTTGGCTTTTGCCTTCCTCGTCCTCAAGTGAAAACAATTGTCTGCAATATCCGTTATGACAATTTTTTGATAGAGACAGTTTTACACTGACCTTCTGTTGGGCAAAAAAAAAAAAGTACAAAAAAAAATTAGGATGTAGAAAAGTGACTTCAAACTTAACAAAAGATAAGCAAAGTCTGACACATTTGGCTCCTGTGGTTTGTTCTTTAGGTGGTGTTTGTTTCTGTTTTATCAATGACAGTTAGGTTAAGATCAGAACTTCCATCTCGATTTTAAGGTTTGTTTTCTCAACTATAACAGATTAAAAAGATAATTGTGTTAATGTAGTTTTCATTTCCTATGAAACAGCATTGCCATTTACCTTTAAAATGTTAAAAAGGCTTAGAGAAGGGAATGAGGATCATACTCAGAGGGAAACAGACTGACCACTGCCACCACCTTAACGCCCTCCTGCCCCGGCGCCCAGGTGAGCTCCAGTGCATCCCTCCACACCTGCGTCTCCCGGCTCTGCAGGGCGGAACTTGTCTTCTGAGTGCACCCTACCACCTAACTCACCCGGTAATGCCCTTCTCTGTTACCTGGCCTGACTCCCCTATTAGATTGAGAGTCCATTAAAGGCAAAACTTATCTTCCTCATTTTTATACGAGAGGATAAAAAACAAACAAACAAACAAAAAACAAAAAGCAAATTATCTTCTGGAGGGTGGCTCCCTTAAAGTACAAGGTTCCCTGGCCAGGTGAGTGTTGTAGGAACCCATCTGTATCAGTGGACCACCTGGTGTTGTTGTGAGAGGCTGTGTTTGGCTTCAGTGAATTTTCTTGAAGACTCTTTCAATGACTTTGCCCATTCCATGATGGGTGATTTACGAGTGCACCTGCCCACACCACGCTGTGTTTAGCAGTTTTCGACCTAAAACGGCAGGACCCCATGCCCCACCCTCCCTATTCACCCAATCACACCCTGGGTGACTTTTTGTTTGTTTCCCTGAATGGACGAAGTCCTCAAAGGGAAATGTTTCACTGACGTGGCAGAGGTGAGACAAAAAACGGCAGAAGCACTTAACAGGCATCAAAATCGCTAAGTTCAAAACTGCTTTGAGCAGTGGCGGGGAAAGTCTTGAAAGCTGTGTTGCATCAAATGGAGAGTAGTTTAAAGGTGACTGAAGTTTAAGCATGTAAGAATAAATGCACAATTTCCAATAAGGACATTGTTTTTTGAGGGGTCCCGCCTCATGGCCCCAGCATATAGCACATAATGGCACACAACAGGGTTTTGATACGAGGAACCCACGGGACCCCCAAGGGAGTGGTGACACCTGAAGGACCGGCGGACTAAAGTGGTCACAGGGCTCTCTTTCACCAAAAGCCCCAACGCCGCCAGCGGCAGATCTCCCGAAAAGGCCTACAGGCAGACCACCTCGTTCACAGCAATCCGGAAACCAGAACCCTTAGAGTCAGCTACAGGCTACACTGAAAAGTCTGTGAAATGAATTTCCAGGGGAAAAAAGTGCACAAGAAATATGTAACACTGACACTGCCTGGAGGTAAATGATTACTTGAATTTCATAGACACAAGCTTTGTCTCTGTTTATTTTATGTAACATTCTTTTTATTTAAAAACCTTACTCCCATTTTACAGATGACAAAATTGATTCACAGAAGCAAAGTGGGTTGCCGAAGTACAGGTAAGTAGTTGATTATGGAACTGCTCTTTATATGGCTACTTACATTTGTATTTGGAAAAATGTATGCTAACTATATAGTAAGCATTTCATTTTAATAAAAGTCTCTCTTTTTCTTTAAAAAAACTATTTACAGAAGTCCAGAATAAGATCCTTGTTCTTCATGTCCACAAGCAAGTATGTCAGAAGGAAAACAATTCCACCTTCTGGTCTCTTCCATAAATGTTCTGTATTTAATGAGCCGTGGCAAACACATTTAGTGCTTAACTTAAAAACTAGTTAAAGTATTTGGGAAACGCATAAGGGATAATTCGAAACACATTCACTGATTCTGAAAGCAGGCTTTGAAGTTCACTGTTTCAGATTAGAATTAAAATGACTGAACACTGACAAAGTGGGCATCCTGAATCATCCTAAGGAACTCCAAATTGTCGAAGATACACAAAAGTTTAAGTACAAAAAGATTAAGAAAAATTATAATAATTCACTAAGAAGAGTGATACTGTTTTACCTCCCCAAACTATAGGTATCAATACAACCATTCACATTGTTGTTAGAAGTCACCATCTCACGGTTTAGGACCGGGACGAACAGGAGAGGTCAGTGTGGCAGGACCAAGGCACAAAGACGAGTGGGCAGCTCACCAGGCGGCTCTCCTCCCTGCCCTTCGACAGAAAGCCTCCGCCCCCTTTTCCCTTTAAAAGCCGAGAGCTGAACAGTGTGGGAGCCCCTGGTCAGGGCCAGACAAGCTCTGTGCCCAGGCTCCCGGCACAGAACAGCTCAAATCAGAGAGATGCTATCGTCCACCTCGGCTGGCCTTGCATTTCTGGAGTTCGACACCATCCCGCTGTCTCCTCTTTCCCAGCCCGGCCAGGCTCCAAGGCCCACGATGGCACCCATGGCCTTGAGGCTGGAACTTCAATCGACTGCGCAACCACACCCACTCCTGGGACAGCCTGAGTGGGTGCTCTGGGACGGCCCGGGCTTCGCTGCACTGCTTGGGTCCAAGAGAAATGAACACATCGAACCTGCCCTTCTTCTGGAGAGATCAACAGTCCCCCAACTCTGGGGCGTGTCAAAACCGCCTGGGACACTTCTTTAAAGCGCAGGTGACCCGTCCCGCTGACCGCAGGGGTGAGCATTTGGAGGCGCTGTGTGGGACCTAGGAACTTCTGGGTCTCCACACGATCATGGCCACCCAAGGTTAAGAACACCACACTGGCTTAACTCTGACTTTCAACTCTGTGTGTGTGTGTGTGCGTGTGCATGTGTCCATACACTCAGGAGAAACCTAAGAAGCTGCCGGATTACTTTTCGTTTACGTGGATTAAACTTTCACTGCAGTTTCAGAAGTCTGGTGTTTGTGTACCTTTTGGGAGGCAGTGGCTATAATAATGAAAAAAGGCAAGGGCTTCTGTCATCAATGGCAGTTACAAATGCACAAACCAAACCCTCCACCTTCCCTCCCACGCCTGGTCCTTCTCCAGGTTCCTTATCTCAGTGAATGGCACCACCAGCCCTTCGGTTATGCAAGCCAGACACCGGGAGTCAGGCTGACACCGCCCGCCCGCCCACCAATCACCCAGCCCAGCATGTTCTCCTCCCACACGTGTCTACATCTCTCCACCTGCACCACCACCACCCAGGGCCACCCCCACGGTCCGCCATCCCCACCCTTGGTGCCCTGCCTCCTGCGGACTCCCACACTGCAGCTGCGGTGACCTTGCCAAAGGGAGATCCGGTCACGTCTCCTCCTTCCGCTGCCTCCCCTGGAGTTAAGCCCCCGGCTACGGCCCACAAGGAAGGCTCTGCCTGACTGGCCTCCATTGTCCTCTCTCTCCCTGCTGGCCTTCACTGGGAACTCTGAGCTCACCCTACTCCCTCGCCCACGGGGCCTCTGCAGAGGCCACCCCCAGCCTGGTCCAGTCCCTGCCACTGCTGCCGCCTCCTCCTCTGCCTGGCGAAGACGCCTTCATTCTCGACATTGCTCAGCACGGCCATCTCCTCCCTGGGGCCTCCCTCACCTCTCTGGCCAGCACACATCATGACAGACCCAAGTCCCCCCCCCAGAGTGTAAGTCCACCATGAAGAGGTGGGGGGAGCTATTTCCGTGTCTGCTCATGACGGGGTCAGCAGGCCCTGAAATGATGGGGGTATGTACAGACAGTCTCATTGTGCCTTATAGTGTGACGAGGACAAATGACTAACTCCAGCCAGCACTTCCCACTGCCACGTGGGAAAGTCTTAGCTACCCACCTGGCCCTCGGCCCGTGGTGAGGGAGGAGGGCGGACAGAAAACAGATGCTGTGTGCTCCCCTCCACAGGTGGGAGGGCGGAGACCAGGCCGGCAGACTGCGACCCTGCTACCGTGTCGGTGGAAAAGGCTGTGTACTCCCAGAGAGACAAGGCGAGCTCAGAAATCATTTGAAAATTTTGGCACAGGGCAGAATTCTGAACACTTCCCAGGTCTCTCCCTGAAGAAAGGAAAGTTTACTTTTCTATTAGAAACTTCCACACCAACACTTGAGGAATGAGAGGCTGGGGCCCTCCCTGCTGGGCTGCTTTGAGACAGTTCAGCCCACAGCCCCTCAGAGGAGTTCTCAGAGCCGGGCGCCTGCGGCCTCCCCCTTTCCACACCCACGCTGGACGGCAGAGGTTTCCCTTTCTAATGCCCGCCGCCTTTCCATCACAATGAAGACAGCAAGTGGGGGGATGGGAGGAGGGGGGCAGGAGCACCATGGGTCACCCTCAGCTAATGTGGGCACAAAGGCTGCTTGCTTCCTGTGAGCCAGGAACCTGGAAACCAACCCCCAGCTGCTCCCTGGGGAGAGGCAGCTCCGCAGAGCAGAGGGTGTGGGGGCTGCCAGCCCCCCAGTCTACCAGTCACACAGGAGTCGTGCCTCTGGGCAGCTGGGGGAAAGGCAAAACCAGCCTACAGACCCAGCAGTCCCTTCCCAGGGGCCCGAGCAAGACTCAGCTGAAGAGGTACTCTCAACCAGGCCCACCGTTTCCCCCATTAGGTGAGCTTCCTCTCCCTTGTGCCACAGCCCGTTTTCCCCTGGAAGGCCCGCAGCGTGAGCCAGGGCCGGACTGCAAACCACACCCCGCCAGGGCAGACGTGGCTGGCCCACCTGTGCGGGCTCCCCATGCCTGGCTGGACACGAGAGCACCCCACCTTTTGAACGGGCGGGGGTTGGAAAAGCAGTGTTGGGAGAAAGCAGCAAAGACGTATCTGTTATACATTATACTGTTTTATGAGTAAGTCATTCACTGACTCAGTTTAGACAAATCAATCAAAAACATTTATCAAACATTCCAGGGCCAGGTGGAGGCTCCAACCCCACGGACTCGGGCGTGCCCGTCTCTGCGGGGAAGGGTGCGCAGCTCGGCCGTGCCACAGGGAGCCGCCTGACCACATGCTCAGCTCAGGCTCAAAGAGTGAGGACCAGTGACCCCTCCCTGAAGGGCACATCCAAACGTGTGCAGGTTCCTAGGCTCTTCTCGGCCACCTGTGGGGTGGCCCTAATTCAGTTCAGGTGAAGAAAGGCGCGCTTGTACGCATGTGTGCATGTGTGTGATGAGGCAAAATCTCCAAGAAACCACTCCCATGCCACCAAAAAATAGGCAGGTAGGACTTTCCCAAGTGGTTTACCTAAAAGGTGACCTTCCAACAACACTGCTTTGATTTTAGAGAGACAGAGAGGGTGAGAAACATCAATTTGCTATTCTGCTTGTTTATACATTCACTGGTTGGTTCTTGCACGTGCCCTGACCAGGGATTGAACCCACAACCTTTGAGTATTGGGGTGACACTAATCAACTGAGCTCCCCAGCCCAGGCTCCAACACTGTTTTGAAATTACAGCTGTAGACATTATATAAAATCAGTCTTTTGAAATGGGATTCCGGTTCTCAGGACCCTAACACATGGGGTGATGGCTACTACCACTCCTTACCAACTAAACGACTACCCTTGCTTTGTCAGAAAAACATTTTCTAAGTTTCTGATCCCTCACCAAAGACCTTGAAAGCAAAATGAAGTTAAACTGGACCCGCCACGAGAAGAAGCCTTGGAAAGGAAGGACATTCTGACACATGCGACAAGCTGGGTGGACCTTGAGAACAGCACGCTGAGTGAAATGAGCCAGACATGAAAGGGCAAATACTGGGATTCTGCTTCCTGAGGTCCCCAGGGTAGTCACACTCACTGAGACAGGAAGGAGAGGGTGGTGGTTGCCAGGGGCTCAGGAGAGAGGGGCGCAGGAAGGCAGTGTTTAATAGGTACAGTGTTTCCGTTTGGTAAGACGATATGTACATTTTACTACAATAAAAACAGAAGCATGAAATTCGGGTTCAATGTGAGAAATGAGAAAGAGAAGTAGGATGGGAAACTGGTGGGCTGACTTCTTTCCGAGGGATATTGTAAATGCTGAACTGTGCACCTTTTCTCCTACGGAAATACAGAGAACCACGCTTCCGGTGGGCCAACTCCGAGGACGGCTCTGCGTGGCTGCACCGGCCTGTGCCGAGTGAGGGCCTGCATTCCAGTCAGTTTCACTGGAAAGAGCCTGATGTCACGTGGCCCTTGCAAGTTTGAAATGAAGGATTTTGCGTAGGGCCCTAGCTGGTGTGGCTCAGTTGACTGAGCTATGGCCTGCAAACCCAAAAGGTCACCAGTTCAATTCCCAGCCAGAGCACATGCCTGGGTTGTGGGCCAGGTCCCCAGTTTGGGGGCATGCGAGAGGCAACAGATGGATATATCTCTTGCACATTGCTGTTTCTCTCCCTCTTTTTCTCCCTTTCTCCCCCTATCTAAAACTAAATAAATAAAAAAAGAATTTGCCCTGGCTGGTATGGCTCAGTGGATTGAGCGCAGGCCTGCAAACCAAAGGGTTCCCATTTCGATTCCCAGTTGGGGCACATGCCTGGGCTGCAGGCCAGGTCCCCAGTTGAGGGCCCACAAGAGGCCACCACACATTGATGTTTCTCTCCCTCTCTTTCTCCCTCTCTTCCCGATCTCTAAAAATAAAGAAACAAAATATTAGAATAAAAAAAAAGAATTTTGTGTAGGAAAAGAATTTTTTGCACCATGAATGAATCATCTTCATGATGTAACTTAGGCAAAAACTATATTACCTTCTGTTTCCATTGGCATATTAATATAGTAACTTATTTAACCTAACAGTAAAATAAAATTTTATTAATTAAAAACTCCTTTTAGAAAATATAACATTTTATAGTAGAAAAAATACACAAGCACTAACTATATAACTTGTTTGTAAAGCTAGAAATAAATTCCATATCTTTTATTGCAATTTTTTAATGAATCCAGATATTTTCTCCGTGATTCAAAACTCAATTAAAAAACTGTAAATCCTCTCCCCAATATCTAGCCACCAGTTCCCCTGTGTTAAAGACACACAACTTTCTAAGAAACACCCAGCACAAAGGACCTGCCTTCTTCCCGTAACTCAAAAGAAAGCCGAAACACCTTTCTGCCTGGCCAGCAACCTCACCGAGATGGCGACAGACTCAGATTCAGGGACAGGTGCGGCCAGACAGCACTTTAATTAGCTGATGTTTACGGGATGCAGCCCGAGAGAGAGGCCAGGGAGGAGGCACCTTATCGAACTCCAGGGCCGCCCTCCCTCATCTGCGCTTCGGGTCCATTTCCATTAGGAGCCCTCTCGGAGAGATAGGAATCCTGCTGCACTAGCAAATTCCCGGGGTGACCGAGCACCACCTCGCGGGCCTCGGGAACGGTGAGTGCCAGCCACGACACGGCTTCCTCTGCCAGATGCCCTGGGAAGCGCCATAGGCAGATTCCGGGCGCATTTGTCCCGGCCACTTGCAGGGACTGGAGTTTGTGTGCGTCACCGGAAGCCACCTGGCCGTCTCTGCGATTTGGACAACTCTTTTTTTTTTTTTTTTTTCCAAAAACCAAGTTGCATTAAAATGCACTTTTTAAACAGACAGAAGCAGTGTAGTAGGGGATTCTAGTTTTTATAAAAGTCCCTAACTACTGCGGGGGGGTCGCAAAAGAAAAAGCGCCCTCATTGTGTTTTCTTCGAGTTCACCAAACGACCCACAAGGAACAAAACGACCTGCTCCCGCCGTCTCGGCCGCTCAAAAAGAACCCTATTTACAAAGAGCTGTCCCAACACCTCCTCCAGGTAACTCCGCTCGGAAATAGAGCCCGAAGGTGCGACCCAGCTCGGCGGAGGCAGGGTTACTTGCTGGGTTACTTACTGGTTTCGGCATTTTCGGTTCCTGGTGGGTTTTCCTCAATTCTCAGGAAACACTAGCGGCAGCTGAGACGGCTCGGCTCTCGGGACCTGTAGGCAGGCGAACGCGTTAGAGCGCACAGGCGTCCCCTCTCCTCCCGCCCCGCGCGCTGCTGCTTAAGAACCCGCGGGCCGGGCGGCGCGCTCGGGATGAGTCACCGCCCAATCTGCCATGACGACGGGCCGGGCGGGAGCGCGCCGAGGGGTGCCGGGCCGGGACCCAGGCGGCGGGCCTCCCCGGGGACCGCGCGCGGGCCGGGCCGCGAGGATCCGGGACCCGGACCGGGAGGGTCGGAGGCCCGGAGGCCCGGGCGCCGAGCACCGGGGGGGGGGGAGCACGGGGACGCGGAGGCGGCCGGGCGAGGGTCCACCGGGCACTTTTCGGGGCTTCCAGGAAGCCAGCGGGGAGCCCAGCAGAAACAAGTTTCACTTTGTGAAGCAACCGTTTGCCCCAAGGCTGAAACCACAACCGTCAAGCCTTTGAGAAACACTTTTTAAAAATTGTCCCCGCCCGGCTCAGCGAGGCGGAGGGACGCAGGGGCGCGTCCACGCAGCCCGGGCTCGTCTGGCACTTCGGGAGGGGTACTCGAGGGGGCAGAGGAAAGAAGAAAGTGGCGCGCGGAGCAGCCGGCGCGACCACACTGTCAGGTTCAGCCTCACCTGCCGTTTATTTGGGCCAAACCAAAGAACCGTGCGCTGGGGGCCAGGCGGGGACCCTACGGGCCGCACACCCCAGGACCCTGGGACCCCAAGGCCAGCTCCACTCGGGGACCACTAGCCCGGGACTCGAACGCGGTCCACCCCTTCGTCTTGCCGGTCCAGCCACACCCGTCGTCGAGCCCCGGCCACTGTCCCCTCCGCGGAGCGCACGTCGCGAATCCCCCGGCCCGGACCGACCCCCCCGCCCGCCAGCTACGGCCGCGCGCTCGGCTCACCCACGGAGCGTGCAAAGGTCTGCTGAGCTCCTCCTTCGGCTGTCGGTGCGTCCGCGCTGTGCGCCCGCGGCCGGTGCAGCCTAGAGTCCCTGGAGGGGCGGGGTCCTGGGGCCGCGCCCCTAAGCGCCCCGCCCGCCCGACCTGCGAGGTGCGCCCGTGCGCAAGATGGCTGCGGCCACTGCCCACGCCCCCGGCGCCCTCCACCTCCCCTGCCCCACCCCGCCCCGCCCGGCCCGGCGCCCCTGAGGCCGCGGAGACCCGGTTGAAGGCGCATTCCTTCTCCCACCCGCCCTGCAGGCTCTGTTCGACGGAAAGACCTTTCCTTCTTCGCTGCCTGTCCCTTTGCCCTTGGAGAACTTTGCCGAATTTGATTGCAGGTGTGAAGTGAGAGACTGCCTGCCCCACCGCGGACTGAGGGAAATCAAGAAAATGTAAATAAACCTGGAGGACCAGTGGCCACAGTGGAAGTGCTGGGCCGATCTGGGGTGCGGCTGCCCCCGCGGTCAGGTCATTTTGTCCTTGCGTCGGGACCGAGGCCGGGTTCTGAGAACCTAGAGCCTGGGATGGACTTTATCTGACAGCTGTGTCCCAGCGCACGTGGTCGGCCGGCCTGGTCGGATTCGGCCCAGAAGGACAGGAGCGTGAGGACGCTGGATCGCTGAACGCTCTCGTTTAAGGACACATGGTGGTCTCCTTTGACTCGACTAGCACAAAGCTGTAACAAAAATATCCAGAGGGAGAAATGCAAGGACTTATTTTTAGTACTTTTGCAAGTAGCTCTCAGGGATTGTAAAAAACACACGCACTTCGGTGGCCAATAGGGTTTGTTGCACCGTGATTTAAGAGAGCCAGTCTGGAGCCCTGCTTCCCACACAGGGTGCAGACTAGGAGCTCCACAAATCCCCTGGGATTTTGCAGAAAAGGACATTTCCAGGAATTCCCCCAAACCTAGGAATTAGAAACTCTGGAGCTAAGGGGCCCAGCAGTCTATGTCTTCAAACCCTTAAGTTGGTTGTGATGTAGACTAAGGGTTGAGACCAGAGCGTCTGGAGAGCTCCTTTCCTGGGCTCACCACTGACTGTCTGTGGTGTGATTATGGCACCGATTTCATGGGGCGGCTATGAGGATAAAGGAGGTGATAATGTAAGGCGCCCAGAATAGCACCTGGCACACAGAGGCGCTCGAATCTATCCCTGTACAGAGTGACCACCGACCTGGGGCAAAGCACCACCACACTCTCCCAGTGTGCGAACTGCAGACACTCGTAGCACCCTCCCGCGGAGGTTTGCGGGGATTCAGGGGAATCAGGTGTGCAAAGTACTTAGCACACTGTGGGGTTCCTGGTGATGGCTGACCTGCCGCAGGAGCTGGCTGCTTCCGAGGCACCCCTGTTAGTGGGCACTGGTGGCCCTCCCCCACTGCAGGTGCTGGGCATTTTAGCATTCAGGTGAAGAGGTGGCCTTTCCTGATATCTTGTCTGCTATGTGGACAAGTCTGTTCTTTCCCTCTGAAAGGCTGACTTCCTTTTTCATTGAAATGAAGGTGGAAAGGTAACCGCACTGTGGTGGGAAGGAAACTATGAACAATACCTAAGTGACCTATGGTAATAATGGTTCAAATCGGACATCTTCCTCCAGGAGGCTACCTTCACCTCTCCTCACTGCCTGGAGCCTTGCTGGCCACTTTCGGTCTAACTCTGCAGAGGGTTTCTGCCCCCAGTCTTTCATCTCAGCGTGTTGTCTTCTAAACTAGAGATTTGGAGTAGCAGTGGCCCAGGGCCTTTATTTCTGAACTTTAACCTTCAGGGAAATGCTGAAAAATGAGAAGATCACAGGTTTCGGGACCAAAGAGATGTGTCTGAATTCCAGACCCAGCACTTGCAGTGGCCACTTTGGGCGAGTCTCTCAGCCTGACTGAGCTCCCACCTCTCCATCCGTAGAATGGAGATGATCTTGTTCCCGTGTCACTGCATCACAGAGTGGGAGCATTTAACTTACCCAAATTCGACTTGTAGGTCTACTTTTCTTGCAGAAGTCAAAATAGTATAGAGTCCTATTTGCATATGCATTTCCCATATATTATACATTAGGGAAGTATTACACATTATATTTACTTGTTATTATACAGCCCTCTCCCAATAAAAACATTTTTAGTGTATCTTATGAGTAGTTTCAGGTGATTTTCCAGTGGTAATTTATTGTCACCTAATTATAGAACCTAATACCTCACCACACAGCCACCTCTGCCTCCCCCCACCCCCTGCCCCGCCGCAACACACACAGAAAACAACTTCAATGAATCTGTAAGAATTGTTTAGGACAGTGGTATGGAAGCTTTGGTGTGCATAAAAATCACTCATGCCCCACCTTAGGAATGGGGGGGGGGCAATAAGTCTCAGGTACTCCTGGCTGGTGTGGTTCAGTAGATTGAGTACCAGCTTGCGAACCAAAAGGTCCCCGGTTCAATTCCCGGTCAGGGCACATGCCTGGGTTGCAGGCCAAGTCCTCGGTTGGGAGCATGCAAGAGGCAACCTTGATGTTTCTCACATCGACGTTTCTCTCCCTCTCTGTCTCCCTCCCTTCCCCCCCAAAAAATAAATAAATACAATCTTAAAAAAAAAAGTCTCAGGTAAACCCTGGATCTACATCTTTAACAAGTCTACATCACATTTGAGAACCCCTGGTTTAGGGCATGGCAGGGTCCCAACATATTTAGTTATTTGGCCTTTCTGTTCATCCTCCTTTTGTGAAGTTACCCCCTGTCTTTGTAAGTCACAGTTTTGTTCATGTTTGACAATCAGTGCCAAGGAGGGAAGGAAGTGAGGAAACCTAGAGCCAGGAGTCTTGGACACCCTTTCCTGCTCTGCTTTAGACTAGTGACCTTGAATGACTGGCTCCTTGCTGCAGGTTTGGGTTTTTCAGCTGGAGGAGGAAAATCATGTGGATGCGTGAGCCTGGTGGTGAAGTGCTGAGAGTTCTTCAGGCAGGTAGGTGACACTGCGGTGAGGCAGGGCAGCCCTGGAGGCAGCTTTAGACGCACGAAGCAGCAAGGACAGGAACCTCACCCGGAACATCCTCCTCCCCTGCCTGCAGGCCTCCCATCAGATCGCCCCGGAGCCTGTCTCCACACTGGTGCCAGGCTCATCCCAGAAAGAGAGGTCCACAAATAGAGTGACGATCTCTAGACTCATTCACTTTAAGAGGACTGTCAGCAGGCAACAGGGGGCCATATAAAGTGCCCTTTGCAAAAGAAGGATTTAGGGTATTTTTCAGGGCTCCGTAACCGTGGGTGACAATTCAGGACAGTGACCCGATGATGGGGAGAATGAGGGCAACAGAGAAGCCACACCAAGGCCTCTGCTGGGGAGCAGTGACATTTTATTAAGTGGAGTGGGGGTCCACAGTACCCCTGCTGGTGCCCTTTGAGCCTTTTGGTGGAATGAAATATTTTACCACGAGTATTTCCCGTGTAACATCAGGTAAGCTTTCATTGGCAGAGATCACTGTTGAAGCCAACTAAGCATGTCATGTGATCTTATAAAACTCTGTGATCTCAATATGCAAATCCCTGGCACGATTTCACATTCATTCCCGACCTCGGAGGGGTGACGGGGTCCGTGCACGTGGGTGAGAGAGCACGGGAATGAATAAGGACTCACACAGCCCGGCAGGCAGCCATTCTGTCCGGTGTCCAAAATTAACTCTGAGGGTCTTCACAGGACAAGTTAGAAGGAGCCTTTAGGTACTATTTTGATGATATACTTTATATAATTTGGGTCTTCAACAAAAATTCTGGGCCACTAGTTGTTCTATTTTAATGGTTTCCTTGGTTTTTAAATAATTTGCGTAAAAAGCCATAGCAGTTTTTAGATAAAGGGGCACTGATGATCGCAAAGCTTGTTTGACTAACAAATTCCCAAATAGCACAGCTTCTTGTATTACGTTTGGTCTTATTCGTGATCATTTTAAGAGTTTTTGTTTCAGCCTGAAAGCATGTGGCCTGGGGAAAGAGTGGACGGGACCTTACACACCATCCGTGTTAATACCCTCTTCCGCTTAGAGAGGAAACAGCCCCGTAGAGGTTAAATGAATCGTCCAGCCTCCTGCACCCAAACCTCTTTCGTCAAGATGTCAAGATCACCGGTGACGTCCATCTTGCTACACCCAGACACCGCACTTCTCTGCCTCATCTTACAGTCCTCCTGAGCCGCCTCGGACTTGTGGAATGCTCCCCGGGGAGGTTCTGCTTCTAGGGTTTCTGTGTTCTCCTCTCCCCCGCTCCCAGTCCCTCCCTCGAGGCTGGCTCTCCCATCTGGCTCCCACCACAGGGCGTTCATCTGTGTGCTCTCTCCTCCGAGCTCCTCTGATGCAATCCCGAGGGTGCGATCACGTGTGCAGCCCTGACCTCCCTCTCCAGCAGCAACTGTGGATGCGGTGTGTCTTTTGTGTTCTTGATTTTTCCAAAAGCGCTACCCTCCCCGTCTCAGTTAACAAACAGCACCGCCATCGCCCCGTCGCTTGGCCCGGCACCTGCAAGTCAGCCTGAATTCTTCTCTTTCCCTCGACCTGGCACGTCCACTCCAACCACCTCACAGCCCGTTTCAGCGTAGATCAGGTTGGGTCTCCCTGCCCCCGCCGTGGGTTTTAGAGTAAGATTCGAGCCCCTTCCTGGGCCCTGCGGGATCCACTCCTGCCTGCTTCACCAGCTGCACCCTCCTCCTGTCTCCCCCTCTGCTCAGCCGCCTGAGCCTTTGTTCTGGGCCTCAGGGGTCTCCGCCTGGAGGGCACTTTCCTGTCTCTGCCAGCCTGGCCTCTTCTGCCCTCCCAGGTCTTTGCCTAAATGCCACCTTCCCTGAGAGCACTCCCCACCCCGCACGGGGGTGCCCTGCCCTGCCACTCCGCCTGCCCTGCTGTGTGGAGAGCACTCAGCGGTCTCCACTGTGGTCTTGCCTGTGTGTGTCTTTATTTTCTGCCCCCCACCCTCCCCCCACAGGCACAGCAGCTCCTGTCTGTCTTGTCCACTGCTATGTCCCCAGAAGATAAAGGGCCTGGTGCCCAGTAGGTGTCCAGTAAGTGGGTGTCGAATAGAGGAAAGCATGAACCATGTAGTCAGCACCAAGCCAGCTTCCCCGGGTTAGCCTTCCCTCGTGCACACTGCCTGCTGTCTGTGGAAGGCCAGGCGGGGAGCTGTGTCCCTTGCCTGCATCCTAGCTGTGCGGGCCACCGTCGAAAACCAGAGATGGTGGACAACACAGTGAAGAAAGAGGAATGCGTCTATTTAGAATCTTTCTAGTTTTCTCTTAACATTTATCAATTCTGATATCAGACGGGGTTCCCGAAGGTCCACTTAGCTCTTTTCAGGTACAGTGGGCTAGGAGGGGGTGGGAGGCACAAGCACACACCCAGGCTGCAGTGTGTTTGACAGCTAGGAGCAGGGCAAAGCTTTCAAAGCCCTGGTGACCAGGGCCCCGTAGCCCAGAGAGGCCTGGTCTGCAGGTGACTGGGGCCCGTAGCCCAGAGAGACCTGGTCTGCGTGCCTCCGGAGCCTGGGACGAAGGCAAGCCCAGGGCAGCCACCTGTTCACGTGGTGGTTTTCTCAGAAAGCAAGGGAGGTCTGTCTGCTCTGTACTATCAGCAAACATGTTATTGTGTCATTTTATAAAAATGATAAAATGTTTTCAGAAAATAATTCAAGAGACAACTGCATACCCACTCTCCAGATTTAATAAAGAAAGTTATGTTGTCACGTTATTTTTAGAAATTTTTAATAAGAAAAGAAAAGAAGAAAGCACCCCAGTCTGCCTCGTCCCTGCGAGGCGAGCCCTTCCTTCAAAGTCCTGAAGTCACTGTGTCTTCTCTCAGCAGGGTGTACGTTTCACATGCAAAACAAATCCACTTTTGTGAAACAAACTGTCTCTCAGATACATTAGACTCCATTGGCTGTTTGGCTGCAAAATACAAACAGGAAGCATTTTTAAATTCTCATCTTTCTTCTCTTTCGTCGGACTGTGAAAGCTAACTTGATAAAGCAGCCAGCGCCCAGGGTGGCGCAGACAAGTTGGCCTTCCTTCAGACTGCCGTCTGTTCAAACCGTGGGCTCCCTGAAGGCAAGGCCGGTGTCGGCGGTCTGGCCCAGTTCCTAGAGCTGCGCCTTCGCGTGGTGGGAGCTCAGTCCGTCTTCACCGAACAGAACGAACGTGGAGCCCTGCGTCTTTTCTGTAGCGACAGTATCTTACTAGATATCCGTCATCTGGGTCCCAGAGATTTGACATGTGAACTGGAGAATTGGTAATTAAAAAAAATTTAAGGGTGTTTGATAACGGCGCAAATGGATTTCTATAGCTGGTGATAAGTGTTATCTGCCCCATGTGGGCCTTACTGAATCGTGCAGGGAGCGGTTCCAGAATGAAATCATCTGGGTCGCATCCTAAGCAAAGCTGTAGGCTGGAACATGGGCCACATACTTCACTGGACAAATATTTATCGAGCTCCTACCCCTTGTCAGGCACTGGCCTACAGGGGAAGCTGGACAGACGAAACCCCGAAATGACACTTCATTAAAGGTTGGCCTTTGGCTGTGTGGGGTCTACCGGAATCCCATGAATTTCCATAAAATGGGCCATGTCACTGGGCCAACCTCCTCAGACTGGGTCCTCCAGTGACCCCGGCGGCCTGAGTCAGGAACGCGTGGATGGCCGTAACATCTGGAGCCGGCCCCTACTCCGCTGGGGGGATGTGGGCGCGTCACCCCAGACAAAGCCGGCAGTGGCGGCGGCAGCGGCAGGCCATTGGAGGAAGGGCGCTGAGACTGGAGGCAGGCGGTCACTGGGGAGGCAGGCCGCCTGGCTGCCCCCAGCCTCTGCGTCTGGCTGTGGCTGCTCTGGCATGTGGGCCCTGTTCTACCACCCTATAACTTTCAAGACAAGCTTGAAATCCTGATTTTAACATGAAATCCCCCAACTCTTAAATGTTGGCAATAATTCAGAGTTTTTTTCGAAACACTCTGCAGGCCACACACAACTGGGCGCACTGGCAGCCTTGAGCTCCACGGACGGACACGCTGTGTCGTCTGTCTGACCCCTGGGCTCATCCCGGCACCACATGACACAGCTTCGCTGCCGGGCACGGTCATAGCGGGCAAGCTCTTGCCCTCCAGGTGCCAGTGCTGGTGGGGGCCACTCTCCGTGGGTCTGCACGTGGCAGAAAATGTCCCGGTGGGCCCAGGCCACAGGCTTCCGTTCTGCACACATGTGAAGTCAGTCTGGGGCAAGTGCTTTCTATTCTGAGAATTGTCACTCTTGCACGTAAGGGATGCTCAAGGGAAAGGCCCCCTCACTTACAGTGGACCCTGCATGCGGAACGATTGGCTGAGGCCCACCCTCCCTGGCGGGTCGTCTCTTAGCCGACAGCCCCACCCGGCCC
Organism: Tonatia bakeri; assembly: GCA_004024845.1. Lineage (NCBI taxonomy): Eukaryota > Metazoa > Chordata > Mammalia > Chiroptera > Phyllostomidae > Tonatia > Tonatia bakeri. The sequence goes on from PVIA01000860.1 coordinate 343,189, forward strand.
CTGATGCCTGCCCCTTCCCCTCTCTGGCCTTTCTGCACGCCCTCAGCAAGGAAAAGCAGTTTCCGGTTTCCTGCACGACACCTTGCCAGCACAGTCGTGTTTTGCATCTAGGCTAGCAAGGTCCCACAGCCTCGTCACGGGCCTGTGATTGCTGGTTGCCGCCGCTGCAACCGGCTCCCACCCGCTCCGAGAGCCCACGGAGGTGACCGTGAGCGCCGTGCAGGTGCTGGACGCAGAGTCACTGCGCTTCCAGGCAGCTTTCCCTTCCAAGGACGCCTGGCCATCTCAGAACACAGGACACTAGACAAGCTCTCTTAAGACTTGCTTTCACTTTGAGATTACTTTTATGAAAGAAAAGCGAAACTCTCCACCCACCATCCAAAAGCTATTTTAAGTCTCAGAGAGCCGGGTTTGTCACCTTCTGTCTCCTCGACGGTGTTAGGGTGTGTGCTTGCTAGCCCACGGGGTGAAACAGAAACACAGAGAAACGGTTTTGTGAATTTCCGGAGCCTCAGAACTCCGGTGTCACCTGCTCTCTCCTTTACCCCAATGCCTGGCCCTCGCCGTCTAGAAGGCACCGCTGAGAAGATCCCGCCACTGAGAAAGACCCTGCTTCTACCTGGACGACTGGCTGTTTCCCTGCCTCAGGGGGTGGGGGGGTCACATCACCCCTCCCTGCCCCCTCAGTGGAGAGGGTCTCCAGTGATCTCCACACTGCTAGGGAGCCCGTGTGGGGCAGGTGCCTCCCATGAGACGGCACATTTGTCCGGTGCTGCGGTTCTGTCGCAGGGGTCTGTGTGCACGCAGGTCCAGGCTGTGTGCGGCTGCGCCCACAGCTCGGCTCTCGGCGCTGGGGTGAGGATAGGAACGTTATTTATCAGGCATCTTCCGACCGCCACAGGGGCTGCTGATCTCTCTCCCACGCCACTCCAGGCCAGGTTATGAGAACGGCCATCCCTGAGGATCATTTCAACGCCACGAATGTCCTGCTTGCATTCTCTGTGAGCTGGAACGGAGGAAGACTTCTTTTCCCCCGCGACTTTGAGCACTCTCAACCAGCACGACATCTGGTCTCCGTGGTTTTGATCCCCGCGAGGTCCCAGCATCTGCTGTCTGCTCTGCTGCAGCGTGCCCCTCACCCAAAGGTCCCGCGGAGCGCCGCTAGCCGTGCCCAGCCCACCCGGCCTCTCTCACTGCCCCACCAGGACCCCCGCCGCAGCAACTGTGCCTCGTCCCTCTTTGCAGACTGTTTGGGAACGACTTCCCCTAAATAACAGACTGGGCTCCATCCTCTCAAGTCCTGTGCCAACCGACGCTCAACCCTTTAAGACTCTACATGCTTGGTCTGGGTGTTTATGTTTATGATTCGTTGCATCACAGAGGATTTTTCACAGGTGAGAGTGTTTTACTGGGAGGCAGGGCCTTGGATGGGTCCCTCCTCCCTGGTCTGTCCAGTGTCTGACCCAGGGCAGCGCTCGGTCAGCGCCGTTGTCCCGTTGGCGTGCCTGCCGGGACCAGGCACTTTCCCCGCCGCTCCCCATGGCACCAGGGGTCTGGGGAAGCGGTAACAGCGGAGGGGTAGCAACGGGCAGCTCACTGACCCTTCATCCTCAGAGAGCTTTCAGGATGTTCTCCTGTTAAAATGAATCCGGCTCTGTTTTGTGATTACTCCTTTTTCTTTCCATTTTCTGTTTCCTCGGCATCCTGTGTGGAATAAGTATGCCTTTGTGTACATGTTATTTTCTGCAAAATGTGCATGGTTTGGTTCACACGCACCTCCCATCTGTATGAGTGAGGTGAGGTAGTGCACCTCCCTCCAGTTCTCCACCAGCTCAGCAGCTCTGCGTTGTTATCCCCGTGCTGCCGTGGGGTCACCTGACACCTGCTCCTCGCACCTGCGGAGCCCCACTTGTCTGCATCCACCACGTTCCACCTGTCCTCCCTCCTATGCTGGACACTCAAGTACCTCCACAGGCGCCACAAGTATTGCATGTATGTCCCCATGGCCCTGAGAATTTCACTGGGACAAATAACCACGAGGGAAAGAGTTGGGTGCTTGGAAGTTTGCCATATAACGTCATCCAAGCAAGGCCAAGCCAGAGCGTGAAAGGGGACACCACCAATAATGACACCAGGACAAGAGGGATGAACCGTGACTCTCCCAGGCCAACCAAGATGCAGGGTCAGCCTCGTTGAAAGTTTGGCTGTGTAGACATCGACTGAGATGCAGTGGCATGCGGGTCCCCACCTCCACTGCCCACCACACTGACTCAGTGCTGCGACCGTGGCGACAGAATCCCGCATCACTGCTGCCGTCCGCCTTCCTCCCACCACTCACATGTCTGAGTGTCTCTGCGCTGCTTGCTGGCCTCTCAGGTTTCCTTATTTGGAGATTATTCCTTTACTTTGCCTTGTTTTGTTGGGGTTTTATTGTTGTTTGCAAGAGTTTCTTCTGTTTCCTAGCTGTTAATCCCTCCGGTTTTAGACACTGCAAACATGTTCTCTGCCGGCTGAATGGATTTTGTCCATGCTGTTGGATTTGAGCTTTCTACTCAAAGTCATCCTTTTTTTTTTCTGCCTTATCATTTTGTGCTCTGGACATTCAATTTCAGAAGCACTTTCTTTCCCTACTTCAGAAACACATTTCCCTTCCTTTTCTCCCATTGACTGTTAGCTTGCCCTTCCACTCACAGCTCTTTAGCCCCCT
>PVIA01000861.1:0-96183 GCA_004024845.1 Tonatia bakeri
GGAACCCAATGCCGTGTCCTTCTGCTGGTAACAGAGGAACACCTGACCCCTGGCAGGCCTCAGGGTCATCACTGTGGACACAGTGTCCACTGTCGAGGAGAGTCAGTGGAGAAAATGAGGGCTCTGGCCTGAATCTGCAGAGCAGGGATGCACGGCAGCCAAAGGAGGTTTAAAAAACGTGAGTCGGTCCTGGGTAGAGACTTGTTTACAAGTCCCTCGACTCACACAAGTGGAGCAGAGGCACGCCAGTGCACCCTCGGAGCATGGCGGCTCTGCTGAAGACCCTGGGCAGAGAGCACCTGGGCCAGAGGTAAGAAGCGGTATGCGGTGTCCTACGACACCTACCTCCCCCGTGCTGACCCTACCTCTCACCCAGGCTCCAGACAGCAGCCAAGAAGGATCCTAAAAAGTAAACAAGCCCTAGCTGGCTGGCTCACTTGGCTGGAGCATTCCCCCCCTCCGCATGCACCAGAAAGTCGCTGGTTCAATTACTGGTCAGGGCACATACCCAGGTCATGGGTTTGACCCCCAGTTGGGGCATATACAGTAGGCAACAGATCAGTATTTGTCTCTCACGTTGATGTTTCTCTCTCTCTCTCTTTCAAATCAGTGGACACCTCCTTGAATGAGGATAAAAACAAGGAAACAAGGTCATGCCAGCCCCAGCTCAGAACCTTCCATGGCTCCCTGCTGCCCTCAGAACAAAACGCAAACACGTCCACAGCCCCTGCTGCCCCGCCCACCTCCCCAAGCTCTTCCACCACCACGCTCCAGCCAAACTGATCTCTTCTCCTCCTCTGTTCCCTCTGTCTGAAACACTGTTCCCTGTTCTCCACGTGGCAGGCTCCTCTTCATCCAGCAGGTCCCGAGCTTCAGTGTCACCCGCTCTGGGAGTCCCTCCCTGACCGCCCCCACCTGTGCTTTCCCTTGGCCCTGAGTTTGTTTCCTTCTGGGCTTGCGTCACAGCTGGAAATTATGTTTCCTAGTGGTTCACAGCCATCTGCACATTTCTCCCACCTGAGTGAAGATAAGCACCGTCAGCTCGTGCCCTACTCGAGTGAAATGAGCTTGGGAAGGGCAGGGGCCGTGTTTGTCTTGTTCACACTCTGTTCTCAAGGCCCTTCCACTGACCTGCGTCTGGCACACAGTAGCTGCTCAGTAAATACCTGTGCAGTGAGCAGCCATGGCTGGATTCCAGCATACCCAGGAGGGGGCATGATGGGAGCAATAAGGACCTGCTGACTTGCCTATTTCCCTTCTCCCCTAACACACAAGTAATACACTCTGTAGAAGGTACAAACTGTGTCTAACTTATTCACGCAGCACCCCAGCACCTTGCCCAGGGCCTGGTATCCACAGACACCTGATGAATGTGTATCAAGTATGTCTTTATTTCAAGCACACGGGAGTTTTCTGGAGTCACATGGGAACGACAAGTGGCCACTGTCGTAGAATTTTGTTGGATAGGACGTAGTTCCCCAGACAGATCCCTACCCAGGCCTCCGTACAGGCATAGAGCCCACTGAGATCTTCCACTAAACACACTCTGGATGTGACTTATTGGACAAACAGAGAAATGGAGAGACGGGAAAGCTCACCTCCTGGGTTAGTTTCTCTCTCAAGAGGCACTGAAGCTGCCGGGAAGGGCACAGAGGCACAGGCCCTGAACTGGGACTGTCGGGTCCTGGGTGTCACTCTGCGACTGGACAAGTCATTCAACTGCCGCGAGACACATTTTTCATCTTCCGAAAAATGGGCACATGTGTGTTAAAGGGTTAACCTCACCTGTAAAAAGGTTTGGACCTTTGCCCCCAGCTCCTGGAAGGTAAATTCTAAGCCCTTGGAAGATGTCGAGTGGTCAGTGTCTCTGTTTACCTGGGGGCCTCGGGCCACACCAGGCAGTCCGTGCTAACAATGTGATTTGCGGCCTTGTGCTATGTGATATCCCCTCCACCTCTGGAGGGGCTGGAGACTAAAGGTCAGCCATACAGACAGTCAGCCGTGCCTCTGTGATGGGCCTCCGGCAAAAACCCTGGACGCCAAGCCTCCTGTGAGCTTCCCCAATGGGCAGCTTCCCTGTGGCCCCGCATAGCAACATTTGGGTCAATGAATGGACCCACACACTCGGGTGATCCCATCAGATTACAACAGAGCTGAAAAATTCCTGTCACCTAGCGACATCAAAGCTATTGTAGCACAGTGGTGCAACTTGTTCCCCAGGGGTTGTGGTGGTGCTGGTGTCAGCAGACCCACGGAGCTGCCCGTGTGGCTCGTATGGTTACCTACAGTGCATAATGCTTGATACCGGAAGTAAATGACTTTGTTACTGGTTTTGTATTTACTATACTATACTATTTTAGTATTTTTCAGAGGTAGACTCTTTCTACTTATTAAAAAAAAAGCGTGCTGTAAAATCATACGTTAGGTTACAGCAGCTGCCTCATGCGTCTCGTGTTTACCGCGTGTCTCGATGGCATCATTTTCCCTTGTGCTTGATTGAGTCCTGTGCTGTTTTGTCCAGGAACACGCTGTGCAGGCTCGTCACCTGGAAGCAGCAGGCTGTGCCGCGAAACCTAGGTGTGCCCCATCCAGGTTTGTGTGCACGCACTCGGTGACGTTCACCTAGCAATGAAACCGCCTAACAACACGATTTCTCAGAGCTTACCGGTCGTCAAGCAGGGCGTGACTGTCTCTTGTCACCCGTCGTTGCTGGGAGGAGTTGGCACTGTGGGCACGACCCCGCTGGGAAAGGATGACCGGAAGCTTGCTCCTGGGCCTCCCCTGGATTCCACCCTGTGCGCCTCCCTCTTCCCTTGGCTGATTTTAATCAGCATCTTCTCCCTGTAATGAACCGTAAACAGGAGCGTAATGGCTTCTCTGAGTTCTGTGTATCCTTCTGGTGAACTATGGAACCTGAGGGTGGTCTTAGAAATGCTTGAACTTGATGGTGTCAAAGGCAAGGGTGTTCTTGGAAACTCCTGCACCTTGCTGCACAATGCCAGCACCGTCCTCATTGGGGATCAGGAGGAGGAAATGAGATGATGCTTGCGAACCCCTCATCACGGGCCCTGGCCCGGAACAAATGTTCAGCAAGTACGTGCTACTCCTCTAGAGGCTTCTGTTCGGTGCAGAGACTCCGGAGCTCGCCTTCCCCGGGCCAAAATCCTGGCTCTAGCACCCATTGCTGTGGAAGCCGAGGTGAGTCGCTCCCTCCCCTGGACCTTGCTCTCCCCACCTGAGGTCGTGCTGTTGTAAGGATAAGTTCACGGACACGGATCCCTGAAAGCAGGCCCAGCACACGACGCACGCTCTGCGCACTGGGTTTTACTATTGAAACCGTGCTGACCTCAGAGTCTGAGGGTCCTGGGCCCGACCCTGGTCCTGGCACCAGCACTTGGCCTCCCAGAGTCCCATTTCCTGGTTGAGAGGATGATAGAGATATCCAGCCTCCTGCAGACAGCTCTCTCACTTCTGAATTGGCCAGTATCACTAGCTTGCTTATCGGTCGGCTCAGCCCAAAGCCTGGTGCTAGCCATAAAAACCTGATTCATTCACCTGTCAGAAAGGTCCAGCTCGGGGCCTGGCCTGGCCTTGTTGGACCAGCTGGTGAGGATCCAGGGGAGCACCGCAGGTTGAACCCAGACAAGACAGCTGGCCTTGCTGGAGAGGAGGGACAGGGAAGGGGGTGCTACCAACCCACCCTCAGCTGCTCCTGACCTACCTCCCCTGACTCAGTCCGTAATTATGTTTTGGAGTGTCTACTCCACACAGTGACCAAGGTAGGCGGGAAAGACCCAGCAAAATCAAGCAAAGAAATAAATGAGCAAAGTAATCTCAGATGGTGATCCAGCTCTGAGAAAAGTAAGACATGGCATCCTAACCAGTGTGGTTCAGTGGGTTAGGTGTCGTCCCACAAGACGAAAGGTCACTGGTTCGATTCCCAGTCAGGGCACATGCCTGAGTTTGGTCCCCAGTTGGGGCACTTACTGAGAGGCAATTGATCGATATTTCTCTCCCTTCCTTCCCCTCTAAAAAGTTTGAGTTGGGGAAGGTCAATGTTAAGAAATAATTTTTTTAAGAGTAATGGCATGACTCTCATACAGATAAAAAAAAAAAAAAAACCTGTATTAAAGAGTGTGTTTAACTCATTATTAATGAGGGAACTAGGCAAACGCCAGAGCCAGTTCAAAGGAAAAAATCAAAGACCAGGCATGTTTACAGAGGAGGAGTGTTCAATGGATTTGCAAATAGCTGGGAAACCGGCTGCTTCCACAGAAGGGTCTGAAGTCAGTTGAGCCCCCTCCTCCCCTCACCACTCTATTTGCACATCCAAAGATGAGACTCTCTGCACTACTGTGGGTTCTCTACAACTTAGAGCACCAGACAATGGCTTGGAGGCCACCGCAGCCGCGAGTCAGAGAGCAGAAAAGGAGTCTGCTGAACGGTGAGTTTTTCACGGGAGACAATGAAGTCATCATTTTATGCTTATTCCCAATTCCTTTATGTCAGGTAGGACATCACTGAGAGAGTCAAGAGGGTATTTCGGGGAGTCCTGTGCAAAGATCTGGGGAGAGGCATTCCAGCAGAGGGAGCTACAGATGCAATGGTCCCCAAGTGAGGAATGAGTTTGGTGTGTTTAAGGAACCACAAGAAGATGGGCGGGGCTGCAGCCAGTGACCGAGAGGCCGGTGGTGCGCACCAGGTGAGGGGGGCAAGCAGGGACCAGAGCAAAAAATGTGCAGACTGAGATTTCATCCTAAGAGCGAAGGGGAGCTCTGGAAAACTCTGAGACGGGAAGGGACAGGCTCCCACCTACCGTTTTAACGCATCTTTCTGCAGCTATTTGAAAATGACTGTAGGCAAGAGCCTAGACTTCTCCGGAAGAAATTTTCCTTAGGGGTGTTCAGGAAACAATCCTGGAGCCAGATGCTGGAAAGAGGGGCTGACTGTAATAAGGAGACCTATTAGGATGTGAGAAACTCCATCCTCATAGGTGAGTTCCTCCACCTCCCAGTGGGAAGGAGTGATTCAACCCCTTTGGGGACCTCGTAGAAACTACTGAAAAGGAACACACCTCCTCTCCACGCCCTCCAGGAATTCCACTCCAACAGAAATGCGAGCACATGGGCACCAAGAGACATGCCCAAGATCGCTCCCCACGGCACTATTATTTCCTTAAACTGGAAACTGCTCCAATGCCCATCAACAGTAAAATGAATACAGGAGGCCCTTCCCACTTACTGGGCTTGATGGAAAAGAATGAACGGCTGATGTGCAGGACAACGTGGATGAATCTCAGAGACATTTTGATTGAGTGAAAGAAGCCAGACAGAGAAAAGTGTGCATGTGTATACTTTTTTGATTACATTTATAGGAAATTCAGAAGCTGACAAAGTTAGCCTTTGGGTTTGGAGATCCGTGCAGTGGTTGCCTCTGGGGAGGGAGGCCAGAGTAAGGAGTGATTGGGAAGGAGGGCTTCCAAGGGGCCGAGGTTGCATGTCTTGTCCTGGGCATTACCAAAGAGTTTGCCTTGGAACCGGGCCCCACGCTGGAGGTGAAGGGAAACGGAAGTGCTCTCAAACGATCTCCGAAATCACTAGATTTCTTCAACAGAGACTGCGTTGTCTGGTGTGTGCTTCCGGGCTACAGTCTCCGGTGTGCCTTTCATCATCTCTGGGCCATTCTACAACTCCGGAAGTTGTTGAATACACGGATAATACGGGGCACATGATTCTTTTCCAGAAAAATGCACACTGTGCCCGGAGGAGTGGCAGGTGGTTACTGGCCTCTGGGTGCGGACCAACCCTGCAACTGTTCAGTGAACTCACCCCGGCGTTCCTGACAGCCTCTGCGTCCGCTCTTGATCACCCTTCCAACTGATTGCTATGATTGTAATGTACCGGCTCCCTCATTAGTTAATGAGCTAAATAAAATCTCTGACATGAGTTCATTTTATATTTGTATGGAAGTCATGAGTCTATTCTTTCTTTTTTCAATGCTCCTTATTAAGATCTATATGTTTTTTTTCCCTGGCCAGGTAGCTAAGTGGGTTAGAGCATCATCCTGATGTACCAGGGTTGTGGGTTCCATCCCCAGTCAGGGCACATGCAAGATCAACCAATGAGTGCACGGATGAGCGGAACAGCAAATCTCTCCGCCTCTCTCTCTCTTTCCCTCCACCCTCCCACTCCTCTCTCTCTAAAATCAACAAACTTTTAAAATGCCCTTTCCTTTAAACAATCTATATGTTTTCCCATATGTGTTAGACGTCAATTAAAAATGTTAAATAAAAAAAAGTTAAATTTAAAACAGCAGAAAAGGGCGCTGTGGTCCATCTAAGACTGCTGACATCAAGCCCTTGGATTTCTGCGTGGGACGTACCAGGACAATGGCCAAGACCCTCAGTCCCACCAGCGTGGGTTGACAGAGAATGATGGGACATCAGATCCCGGGCTGGAATGTGAGCCCCACCGGCAGCCTCAGGGCAGGCAGAGCGGGAGGCTGCCGGCTATCTAACTCCATTCACTGAATTCGGAAGCCACAGCAGGAAGCAGCTGATGGCAGCTCCTCCTGGGACTGCTGGGATGCTAACGGGCTGCAGGCTTCCTATGGTTCCCAGCAGAGGGCTAAACCAAGAAGGAGAAGCAGCCAGCAGGCATTTAGCACCGTCCTCTCCACAGAATTCCTGCCTCTGCTGTCATATTCAGGGGAGCTGGACAAAGGGACCTTGCAAGAGGCCATGGAGGCCAGCAGGTGTTGGGCAGCTGCCCTCCTTCGGTACCTGCTCCAACACTCTTCCTTGAGCTCCTGTGCCCCATAAAGACTAACAGGCCATCAGAATCTGGAAGATGTGGGTTTGGGATTTGCCCCCTGGCTTCTGCCACCCAGCTGAGGCCGACCCTTAGCTTGGGAGGAATGACACTCCATCTCCAAAGCTGAGCCTCCGCCCCCATCCCCACATCCATGAGCAGTGGAGGGGACCCCAAGATCAAAGGGGGCCAGGAGGGGGAAATGCAGGCCTCCTCCTCGCCCTCCGTCCCCCACTCGGCTTCTCCCTTAGACTCACAGAAACCTCATAAAAGGGACCTTGCAAGAGGTCCCTGCCAAAAGGGACCCACCAACCCCTGGGAAGTGGCAACAACCGGCTATTGTCCATGCTCAAGTCTGCCCTCAGGGGCCTCACTTCCCACTCCCAGGAGTTTTCAAAGCATTCCTTCCTTCCTTCCTTCCTTCCTTCCTTCCTTCCCTCCTTCCTTCCTTCCTGCCTTCCTTCCTTTCTTCCTTCCTTCCCTCCTTCCTTTCTCTTTCTTTTTTTAGATTTTATTTATTTATTTTTAGAGAGAGGATAAGGGAAGGAGAAAGAGAGGGAGAGAAGCGTGGCTGTGTGAGGTGTGAGAGACAGCGATGGCTGCTCTTGCACGCACCCAACCGGGGACCTTGCCCACTGGGCACCTGGCCCACACCCCAGGCGTGTACCCTGACTGGGAACTGAACCAGTGGCCTTTAAGTTCCCAGGCACTGAGCCACACCAGCCAGGACTTCAAAGCATTTCTTAAAAGTGGGCCTCAGCTGGGAAAGGAGGCACCAATCCCGATGCTAAGGAAAAGGAGGTTTCTCTCCTGGTCTCACAATTCAACAGCGTGTGGCCAGGACCCCTGTCATTGGAAAACTTGACATCAAGCCTCTCTTGGCCAACCTGAGCCCTTATTTGTTTTAAAGACCCTTCTAAGAAAAGCAAGGAGGGATCCGTGTTCTTCCAACGGACTGGAAATCCTTCCCAAGACAAATGACAGATTCTGGGAGCCTGAGGAAGGTGGGAACAGCTATGGCTGGACATCACCCCAGAGGGCCAGCCCCTCCAGAAACACTCCCAGGGCTGGGCCAGCACCGCAGTCCTCCGGATTTCGGGATTCTGAGGGAAAGTATTTGGTTTCTGCTCCAAGGAGTGTGGGGGTGCTCCACCTTCCACTAGCGACTGGAAATACCCACAGTAACCAGGTAAGAGCTTTTTGGAGGGCCTCGATAAGGGACACTGACCAGACTACAGCTGGGGCCCCCCACATGCTCAGGCTGGGCAGCTCCCTCCCACCCTGGACAAGTGCATCCGGAAGCAGTTCCAAGAGGATAAACGAAAGGTCAGCCCGGACCACCCCCCTCGCCACCACGTCCCCTCCAGGGCTGGTTCCAAGGGCTGCTCAGGAGCACAGGTAGATGACAGCCCCTCTCAACTCCTCCCCGCCCCGCTTCTCCGGTGGGATGAACCGCTTTGGTCCGGGAGCTCCGAATCAGAATGGGGATCCGATCCAAAGGGCGACGATCAACTGATTTTTCTGAAAGTCACGGCTCGACCCCGGCCTGGAGGAGAAAACTGTGCACAGAAGGGAAGAGATTTTCCTGGACCCTCTCGGGGTCTCGGGTCGGCTCTGCGAGCTACACTGATGACGACCGGACAGAAGCACACGTTTATTTAGCACGCGTGTCACAGGGCGCGAGGTCTGCGTGAAGAAATGAAGACCCACAGGGCGGATCGGAGCTGCGTGTTTTATACGGGGCTGGACGAAGAGTGGAAAAGTGCGATGGGACAAGGGCACGGGGTCAGTGTGAGGAACAGGGCTTCGTGCACACTCACAGTGTGAATAGGGGTCAGCTTCGGAGAGGAGGCTGCTCCTTTCCTCCAGGGACCGGGAGGGGGCGCACCTCTCACTGGAGCGTCTCCGACCCGCGTCAGGGGAAGGTCGGAGAGTCTTCCCCGCTCCTGCCATTATCTCAAACTCCCTCAGCTTAGAATGGTCCATGTGCCATGTGCCGCATTTGGGGGTGGAGCATTCTGAACGCTGTCAGCTGTTCTCAGGCTGAATGAAGGACAGAAGCCAAGAAGCCAAGTCTGACTTGAGCAACAGTCATGCTCTCTCGAGTCATGCTTCCAGTCGCCTCCAAAGGGCCCTGGTGGCAGAGTTCAAAGGGCACCAAAAGCAGCCACACGGGCTAGCTGAGGCTTGGAGAGTTTCTGAATGAACCTGCTGAGGTGAGAGAATCATGAACAGAGGGATCGTGGTGGCTGCCGGGTGGAGAATGGCCTGGAAGAGGGCGAGGGGAGAAGTCAGGAGACCAGCTGAGAGCCGGATGCCACCACTGATTCAGAGACAGGTGTCTCCGGCACACACCCGGCCCCTCCTGCATCCATCCGCCCTCCCGCCTACCTGGTTCCTTTGCTCTGCAAGACTCAGCTAAGCGATTGCTCTCCAAGCTCTCCAGGACTAACACCACCTGCCTCTATCTTGTCTTTAGATATTTGTGAAGCGTTTGATGCTTTGGTGCCACAAAGCAAGGCTGCAAATAAGAGGGGAAAGAAGAACCTGACCAGAAGTTGGAAGACTCACCTTGGGCCCCACTCCACTGCTAACCAGCTCAGGCAAGCCGCCTCACTCCCCTGGGTTTGCCTTTCCACATCCGCTGGCAGGGGCGGAGCTGCACCCTCCCCAAACCCACGGGCTTACGGAAGCCCTAACCCGAACTACCTCAGAATGCAACTTTGTTTCCAGAGGTCATTAAGTTCAAACGAGGCCACTAGGGCGCGCCCTCCCTGAATCTGGCTGGTCCATGTAAGAGGAAGTGAGGACGCTCGTAGAGGCAAGACGGTGCGAAGGCATGGAGAGAAGACATTCGTCCTCAAGCCAAGGGGAGAGAACGTAAGGAAAGCCGCCCTGCCAACGCATTGACCTTGGACTTCTAGCCTCCGGAACTGTGAGGGAACAAACTGCTGTCTCCTGAGCTGCACAGTGCATGGTCATTTGTCACAGCCGCCCCAGGAAACGAATACACCCGCAGGTAAGGCCCTAGGGCCCCATGGCTTCTAGTGCCCCCTGCACGTAAAAACTGTACATCACGATTCTAACCGTTCCTTCGAATCTGCATGTGTGCCTTCCCCCTCCCCCAGAGAGTTGCCATCATGGGAGTTTGAGGCACTCCGAAATCCCCTCCGAGTGCCGGGGACATGGTAGCTTTTCATGCGCGTGTGTTAAACGAATGAAGGACCAGCAGGGCAGAGCAGCAGGGGGTGCCCATGGTTCTCGGAAATGCAGTGTAGTGTGTGTTGGTTCAACAGATGTTCCTTGAGCGCCTGCTCTGTGCTGGGCTGACAGTGGCGAGCAGGAACTCCCCTCCCCGCTCTCACGGAGGCGACATTCTAATGGGGGAAGGTGACAAACCTTACGCTCACACTTAAGTGTGTAACGTTGCCGCCCAGTCAGCCCCAACTCCTTGCTAAACATCTGCTTTGGGCCAGGAGCTGCCTCCGAGTGAGGCAAACCATCCTCTGTTTCAGCGACAGCCCAAGGCAGCCGCTCTGCTAGTTTTCTAGGGCCACCGGGACAGAGTGGGACACGCTTGGTGACTTAAAATAGTGTGTGATGCTCACTGCTCTGGAGGCCAGAAGTACGCATCAAGGTGTCTGTCGGTGGGGCCATCAAGGTGTCGGGGGGCCAGGCTGTCTTTGGAAACCCTGGGGGGGGACCCTTCCTTCCTTCTAGTTGCTAGTGGCTGCCGGCACTCCTTGGCTTGCAGAGGTGTCACTCCTGTCTCTGCCTCCGCCTCCACACGGCCTTCTTCCTGTGTGTCTCCAGTCCAGAGTTCCCTCTTACAGGGGTATCAGCCACGGGATTAAGTCCCACCCTAACCCAGTGTGACCTCATTGTACCTTGATTGCATCTCCCAAGACCCTATTTCCAAATAAGGCCCCATTCTGGGGCCTGAACAAATCCTTTTGAGGGACATGAGTGAACCCACGACAGCCACCGTGTTGTCTTGGCCCCTCGGAGTGAGCAATATTGGGGCAGAACTTAAAGGTCAGAAATATAGGTCCACTCCATTGTTGGAACCCAGTGAATTCTGTGGATCATTTTTTTATCTTTTTTTTTTTTTTTTACTGAGCAAGAAGGAAATGAACCCAGCTACAAGAAAATGTTGAGGTCTTGGGATAATAACTTGGGATAAAAAGTTATTATCACAAAATCCTTGCTCAGCATTTCATCACGATCATTTTCAAATGTGCAGAGAAGTCAGAGGTGTACAAGGAACATTCGTGTGCCCACCATCTACATTCTACTTAGAGCGTGGAGCTCGTGTTCCCCAGGCTTTGGATTAGTTCTCTTTTTAACTCAATGCTCGGTCGGCCGATATTTCCTTGAGTCCCACGTTGCCTCGGGTTTGTCTCGGGCCCCCTGAGGAGACGTGGGGCTGGAATCTGGACCCGTGCGGTGTGGGAAGCCTGGCCGTCACCTCAGTCTGTTCATGCACAGAGAGGAGGCCCTGGTGACATCCAAAAGAAGCAAACGCGAGCAGAACACACCGCTGGTGGAACCGTCACAGCAACCCCTGAGGCACTGGAGGGGCCTGGGGGCCGGGCCCTCTGCAGAAGTCCGAAGCAGGACTTCGAAGGCCAGGGCACAACTCACCCCAGAGAACCTGCACAGACAACCCCTGAACTCTTTTTTTTTTTAAGATTTTACTTATTTATTTTTAGAGAGGAGGAGGGAGGGAGGAAAGGAGGGAGACAACCATCAATGTGCGGTTGCCTCTCGTGTGCCTCCTACTGTGGACCTGGCCCACAACCCAGCCATGTGCCCTGACTAGGATCGAACTGGCGACCCTTTGATTCGCAGGCCAGTGCCCAATCCACTGAGCCCCACCAGCCAGGGCCTGCCCCTGAACTCTTGATCAAACCTTAAAAAAGAAGAGGAAACAGGAATTGAAAAGCAGGTTTTCATCCCCTTTTTGACAGCTTTAACCCCGTTCCTCTTACACATGTAACTACACACACCCCTAACTACACACGCCACTATAAAAACCCTTACAAACACACCCTCGAACCTACCCTCACACACAACACAGATCCTTACACGCACACACAGTAGGGACTCCTGTGTTGGATAGCCTTAGAGAAAGCAGTTTCATTGGGATCTTTCACTTGAGCTCCAATTTCGTTTCTCCATTTGGGAAAATCACATTTTCAAAATTGCTTTTACTCAATTGATTGGAAGCCCTGGGAACTGGCCGAGTCACAGCCCCCGCGCAGTTTCGCCATGGCTTTATTTATTAACACCCTCCCTCTCTTGCAAATGAGAGATTGTGAAACCCTTTTTAAACTAAGGGCTCTTATACCCACTCAGCCAGTTTTTCAAAAGCAGAAACCACTGACACACTCACAGAGTTCCTTTGATAGTTAGAGGTCAAAGATTAATAAAATATATTAACTCCAGCTGCCAATCTCTCAAGACACAGTTCTCCCAGCTCAGGGCGATCCGCCACCATCATTAGCACTGGAGAGATGAGGAAACTGACATTTCACCAAACCTTTACCGGGCTCGCCGAAAAGCGACCTGACTGGTCAGCTGCGACTGACACAGCACCTGGGAGCCAGGAAGTGCATGAGTTAAGCTATGGCAACATGGCTTTCTTCTTGGCTCTACTAGGAGGACTGATGAGTCTATTTTAGCGAAGACTTTCCTCTCCTTCTAGAACAAAATGCAAACTTTGACCACCCTTCCCTCAGGAGAGGAGCCAGTTTTCTCGTTGCCAGGAAGCACCGTTTATTGAGGGCTCCCAGAGTCCGACGTGGTTGTAAGAAACCTAGCATCCCACTTGGGGGTTCTCACCTAGGGTCCACCCCAAAGGCACCGGTATAGAATTCAGAGCCATCCTTGAACTTGGATGAAGAGAAATGACATCTTTATTTTCACAAACTTCTCACTGAAATGTAGCATGTGCTTCTGTTATGAATGCCAGCAGCAGCCACAGGATCATGGTGACTCTGTCCCTAACGGCAACCCCAGATGCATCGTCTCACAGGACGATTGTTACAGAGATCTCCCGAGATTTTTTTTATGTCATCACCACTTTTGAATTAAGGTGGTGAATCGATCAGCTGCCATCGAAGTCCTGATAAAGCCAGGCTCATGTCACTATATCATACATTGGCTTATGTATGATATGGCTTATACCATACATTCTTGGTAAATGAGTTTTGCTGCAACTTTGGTCTGTAAGGCAGCTTTTAAAAAAATTATTTTCACTTGTGGCAAAATGCACATTGCATAAAATTTACCCTCTTGACCATTTTAAGTGCATGCTTTGGTGGCATTAAGGACATTCACAATGGTTGGGCAGCCATCCGTCTCCAGAACTCTTGCCATCTTGCAAAACTGAAACTAGGCCCCCATGAACCACCAACTCTCGTCTCCCACCCCCCAGCCCCTGGCAGCCACCGCTGTACTTCCTGTCACTATGGATCTGACTACTGCAGGGACCGCATTCCCATCAGTGGAATCACACAGTACTTGTCCCCTCATAACTGGCCCGTTTCATGCAGCATAATGTCCCCCAGGTTCATCCATGTTGTAGAGAGGTATCACAATTTCCTCTCTTTTTCGGGCTGAATCATATTCCATGGTATGTGTATGCTGCCTTTTTAGTCATTCATCTGTCAGTGGACACTTGGGTTGGATATAATTAGGTTTTTTTTTGTAACCCCACATATTTTGTCATATGCATTTTAAAATGCCATGTTGAGAAGAGGTCCACAGGGCCCACCAGCCACCAGAGGGATTCGTGTGTAACACACAACAGGTGAAGAAGGCCCAAGAGACAGACACGTGGAAACGGGCTCAGAGAAGTCGAGACCCTTGCTCAAGGTCACCCAGCTCAGTCAGACTCCAGTACGGTATGACTCCCCTCACTGCGAATGACTCACACTCTGGTTTTGGCGGCCAGCAGGGGGTTCTCGACGGGCCCTCGGGGGCCCTGGGAAGGGGATGAAGATATCTCAAGTCCCAGCACCCAAGCCCGGGCTTTGTGGGAGGAAGGTCCACCCGCTTCAACACTCTCAGCTGTCAGGCAGCAACCCCTGGGTCCGGTGCTCACTCTGTCTCTATCAGACCCCTCGTGAGGGCCCCAGGACAGCTGTGAGACCCAAGGGGACCCCTGGACCCCTTCCACTGTGTCTGAATGCCCAGACCTGGGACAGTGGAGAGTGCATGCCAACTAGAAACCCTCATGGTCACCTGCTAGGTGGGAGGGAGCAGTGATGTCCGAGCCCTGTACGAACTCACATTGACAAGCCACATGTTTTACTTCTGCTGTGAACTTTTGGGTCTGCAGTTGCACTGGTCTAGCAGAATTTCCCTCAGAATAAGCTAAGAAATTATGCACGCCAGTGTCATGGGACACCCTCTGGAAATTACTGTATTGTTGGCCATCACTGCGTCATGATTCCTTGTCCCTTTTTTCGTGAGCACTGGCAGGGTTAATAATAATAGCTACTACACGGTGGCACCTTCTATGTGCCAAGCACTTTACTTCTCCAGGAATCCTACACAGCAGGTGCTGGTGCTGCCCCATTTCACAGAGGAGGAAATAGAGGCCCAGAATGGTTAGGAATTTGTAAGAGGTCACATGGCTGGCTGGTGGGTGGCTTGAACTCAGACTCCAGGTGGTCGGCATGAAGCACATTCCACCAGGATCTGTGTGTCACTTGCTAGAACACAAGCCCCAAGCAGCAACATGAGGGGAAGGCATGTATCTGTCTGCCAGTTTTTTTGTTAAAACTTTTTCCCACCTGCTTAGAAGATCTAGTTTGATTTCAAGAAGCAAATTAAGAGTGAAGAGCTCAGATTCCTAAAATATTCTAATTCACTATATATCAGAGAAACTCAAATTAAAACACCATCATGAGAGAGCACTTTACACTCATTAGAAAAGCAAAAAAAAATTAGGAAGGGGGAAATGAGAGAGGTGGAGTGTTGGCAAAATGGCAGAGAGGCAGGACAGCGAGGTGCTCAGAGCCTGGTGCCGCCACTGGTCCCGCCTGCAGCTCACACCTGCCCCGGCATTTCTAAGCTGGTTTCCCTTATCTGGAAAATGGAGATGATCTTATCTACACCATAGAATTGTACTGAGGATGCCAACAGCTGCTGCAACCAAGCTCTGGGAAGGGCCTCTGTGCTCAGAAAGGGTTCCAGAAGACAGCTTTGGTGAATATAAACTCCCACAGGGCAGGGACTCCCCTCCTTTGCTGTACCCCCAATGCCTAGAATAGTGGAGCACTTCCTAAGTGAAGATAATGCTTCTTAAATAAATTAATGTATTTACAGCCTTGGCTGGTGTGGCTCAGTGGATTGACTG
Organism: Tonatia bakeri; assembly: GCA_004024845.1. NCBI lineage: Eukaryota > Metazoa > Chordata > Mammalia > Chiroptera > Phyllostomidae > Tonatia > Tonatia bakeri. The sequence continues at coordinate 15,178 of PVIA01000861.1, forward strand.
CTGGCCTGCAAACCAAAGGGTTGCTGGTTCGATTCCCAATGAGGGCAAATGACTGGGTTGCAGGCCAGGTCCCCAGTAGGGGGCGCACAAGAGGCAACCACACATCAATGTTTCTCTCCCTCTCTTTCTCCCTCCCATCCCCCTCTCTAAAAATAAATAAAATCTTCTAAAAAAATCATAAGCATGTAATTCTGTAACATAACCTCACACTCAAGCACACCATATGACATTTTAGATGAAATGTTCAAATTAAAATGATAAATTATTGCACACACATTATTACTCTACCCACCACACTTAAGCAGGCGGTACTTCTGCTGGACCGTGTATTTTGGGGTCTCTGTTGCAGCCTTAGATAACATGCAAATGAAGGGGCGTGGCTTTTCCAATAAGACTGTGTGGACCCTGAAATTTAAATTTCATACAATTTTAATGCATCACAAAATACTATTCTCCTTCTGATTTTGTCCCCATTTAAAAATCTTAGCGTACAGGCTGTCCAAAACCGGCTGTGGCCTGGTTCTGGCTCCTAGGCCGCAGATTGCTGAGCCCTGTTTAGACGCATAGCTACCCCGTGGACAAATTCTAAGAACACAGCAAATGAAGCAGTGAACGTGGGCGGGATGAGGGTTAAACACGGATGACCATACACGCCTGTTCTCCAGGAACAGACTCGTTCACCCTAAGCTGCCCCAGTAGCTAATAGCACCCCTTTCGCTCCAAAAAGTTCCAGGTTGGGGGATGAATTCTATGCGCCTCCCCAAGTTCAACCATCATTCTCTTAATATAAATTAAAAATAGATGTTCATCAGTTAACCCTAACACCTAGAGAAGGGGTCAGCAATTTTTCCCTGCAAAGGGCCAAATAGTAAACATTTCAGACCGTGGCCGCACGGCACAACCTGCCGACTAGGTAATGCAACCTGAGCGCCGCCGTAGACCGTGCGCAAATGAGTCAGCGCGGCTGCACACCCTCCGACTCATGGCCGCTGAAACTGGAATTTCATTAAAATTTCACATATCACAAAATATTATTCTTTTGATTTTTTCTGACTAATTAAACATGTAGAAGCAATTTTGATCTTGTGGGTTGCACAAAATCTGGCAACGGGGTGGACTTGGCAGGGGGCTTGTCCTCCCTGGTCTGGAATAGCACCTGGCACCATGGTGCCGGCTGCATAAAAGCCTGGTTTTGCTGAGGACGAGGACACGCACAGATGGAAGGGCAGAGAAACCCCGGAGTGAGGGTCTGGGAAGGGGATGGGGGGCACGGGGACTGAGGAAAAGGGGGGACAACACTGAAATGAGGAGAGACTTTGCCCAGACTGAGGAGGATGGCAAGCCATGAAACTGAGGAGGGCAACAAACCCAACCCCATTCCCGAGGCCCAAAAAGAAAAAGATTTTATATACATATATATAAAATAAAAGTGAGGGCTCTGGAGCCAGAGAGCCCAGAGTTGAAATCCTGAAGCTGCTCTCACTGTCCGGAGGTCCTGGCAGGTTTAACCTCCCGAAGGCTCTCTGTCAGAGGGAACCGAACCCTGCATGGCAGTGACTTCCTGGGACCACGGCGAGGATTCAACAGACCTGTGCGTGCGAAGGGGTCGGAACCGTGTCCAGCACTTAGCAATTGGTCAATAAATGTTATACGTCATGGTTATTTTCCAAAGAGAATAAAGAGAGATTTGTTCCCCAGAGTTCCAAATAAGGTGACTCATAAGAATAAGGCTCTGGAACCAGGAACCCCAGCTTTTTACCATGCTCTGGCTGTGTGACCTTGGCCAAGTTACTCGACTTCTCTGTGCCTCAGTTTCCTCAGCTGGGAAATGCTCATACCAGTAGTACTTGCCTCATAGGGTTGAGGAAATAATTGAATTATGCAAAACAGAGCCTAGCATAGAAGTGCTCGAATAAATTAGTATTTTATTAGTCTGGACCCAATGGCTGCCCCACATCAGGTGATAAAAGCAGCCAGAACAAAAATTCCCAGTGAAATATTCCAAAAGGCCAAGGTGTTGGGCTGTGGACTTTGAGCAAAGATTCTGTTGAGGAAACGTCTGGTATAAAAGACGAGACCAAAACAAACACAGAAAATAACGATTTTGGTGAAACAGGTAAAATGTTGTGTGCAAGCCAATATCAAGGAAACGATCATCAGTATCCTCAGAGAGTGAAACAAAAACATAACCTCCATGAAAAGAAAGAACGGTTGTTAGAATCAAGGAGAAACCAGAGAATAAAAAAGATCTTTTAGAAAACAAAATCACAAATGCTAAAATAAAAATCCAATAGGATTGAAGGTTGGAGAAATTTCACAGAAAGAACAAAAAAATTGCATAACAGAAGAAAAAAATTTAATCGTGGGTCATTACAGAAGATTCAGTAGCTAACGAATGGGAATTCCAGAAAGAGGGACCAAGAAAAGAGTGGGGACGAAACCGTCAAAATAAGAATAAAACCAGCTTTTGCAGAATTGAAAGACAAGAATATCCAGAGTGAAGAGATCACCACACGCCCAGAACCAGGAATGACAGAGGGTCTGTCTGCAGGAGGACAGAGTCCTTACCTTGAATTTCAGAAATGAGTGATGAGGAGATTATGAAAGATTCCGGAGGAACAATGTGGACTCTGTGAATGGCCAAGAGTCCCACACATTTCTCCAAAGCAGCAGAAGCTAGAGGGCAGTGGGGAAATGTCTTCAAAGTGCTGGGGGGAAATGGCTTTGAACCCAAAAGTCTATGTGGAATAAGGCCATTTTCAAGCTTGTTAAGGAAATCCCCAGATAACAGCTGGTACAAGTTTCAGAAAGTGACCTCCTGGGAAAGGAGGTCTGAAGGCTCCAAGAAATTAAACATAGAAATGATGATTAGCCCTGGACAGGTAGTTCAGTTGGTTAGAGTGACCTCCATATGCCAAGGTTGCAGGTTCGATCCCCCATGGGGGCATGTGTGGGAATCAACCAACAAATGCATAAATAAGTGGAACAACAAACCGATGTTTCTCTCTCTCCCTCTCCCCCTTCTTCTCTCTAAAAACCAATAAGTAACAAATTTTTAAAGAAAATCAATGGGTTAGAAAAATGGTAATTATCTGACAGATTCAAATATTAGTAAAACCTTGAGAGGTTTTTACAGCTTTTTGAGGGTGTGGAGAGATTTAGATGTTCAAAGAGAACAAAACAAATGGAAAAATAGGCCATTGTTAACTCCTGAAAAAATTAAAAGTTGCCAGAGAAAGTATATTTATTGGTTCAGTATTGGATAAAACTTATGTAGACATAATAATGAAAACACTGAATGTGTATTTAACTAAAATTGTGATATAAGTATAGTAGGAGGGAAGAAATGATAATAAAGTGTGTGTGAGCTAAAAATCCCCACTGATCATAACAAATAAATCAAAATATTGCAGAATAGATTTATCATTTTAAAATGTGTGGGTAAGCCCTGGCTGGTGTGGCTCAGGGGACTGAGTGCCAGCCTGCGAACCAAAGCATTGCCGGTTCCATTCCCAGTCAGGGCACATGCCTGAGTTCCAGGCCAGGTCCCCAGTGGGGGGGGTGTGAGAGGCAACCACATGTTGATGTTTCTCTCCCTCTCTTTCTCCTTTCTTCTCTAAAAATCAATAAATAAAAATCTCTTGAAATACAATACAATACAATGCAATACAATGTGTAGGCAAATCCACAAGAAACAACTGAAAGAACGGTTACCTCTCAGAGGTCTAGGAAAGGGTTGGGGGCAGCAGGGACTGCATATTTTTTGTTTATCTTTTGTTTGTTTGTTTGTTTGTTTGTTATTGATGTTTTTGCACTAATTGGCTTTTACAAAAATAATTTTAAAAATCTAAGACCTAGGCCAAATAGGGGAGGCATATCTTACTTTTGGCAGCTTCTGAGACATTTAAATTAAAAGGAAAGTAAATGATGATGAAATCGACACAGCTTGCCTTGGTCTTAAACTATTTTACCTTTCAAAAATGCTTGTGACGACAACCAATGCAGCCGTGAGCACGCCTAATGCCCAGATTCTGGTTTCTAAATGCCTCTGCTGACCAAGAGGAACCAGAGCTCTTCAGAGACATGCCTGATCCCGGGGCTAATGCCAGGTGAGCCTGGGACATCTTGTGCCAGGAAGCAAAAACATGCTCCAGGACTAATGGGGACTCAGCAAAAGGACCCAAAGCCAGTTTAAAGGGTTTCCCCAGGCCATAATTAGGACAACTTGATCATGAAAATACAAATGACTGTAACCTCTTGCAAAACATTCAATAAATAAAATCCAAGAGTTCATAATAATGATGGGGGGGGGGGAGAAAAAACAAAATTAATGTGTTACCATTGGAGGCGACTATTATGCCAAGTTATTCTGAAAACTGATACAAAGTCAGGCATTTGGGGGAACTGGAGCGCATGCCCAGCTGATGAAGGAAAGTTCTTTACAAAAGAATGTAGAGGGAATGACAGGATTTAAAAATTGGCTATTTTGCCACCCCCAGTGATTCAGGTAGGGGTCATGGGTGGATGCTGAAACCCTTCAGTGAAAGGCCATAGGGAGGCGGGATATGTGCTTTGTGCCAAAGCATCACTCTGAGATTACTTGCCAATTGTAAAGAAGAAAAACATACCTTTTCTATAGAGGAATTTGGTGGTCACCATCCCAAGCAAGAGATCAAATTTAGCATCACTGAAAGGGACACAACCAGGCACACGTGTTCATGATGGGGTGCAATGGGACACACATGGCTTTACCCACCGAGTGTCCTGGCCATCGGGTCTAACCTGCATGCAATTGTGTCTTTGGACCTAATTCCAGTTGCAGGAAAAATGGGAAGGAGAGGAATAAACACAGTGATGCCACAGGCAGACAATCAGCATCCAGAACGTATACCATTCTACAGGCTATCTGGCCCAATCTTTTTAAAAAGTTCACATCTCACCCAGGCTGGTGTGGCTCAGTGGATTCGGTGTTGGCCTCTGAACCAGAGGGTCACTGGTTCAATTCCCAGTCAGGGCACATGCCTGGGTTGCAAGTCAGGACCCCAGCTGGGGGCGCACAAGAGGCAACCACACATTGATGTTTCTGTCTCTCTCTTTCTCCTTCCCTTCCCCTCTCTGGAAATAAATAAATATCTTTAAAAAAAAAAGTTCATATCTCAACCCCAACTGATGTGGCTCAGTCGTTGGGCGTCGTTCTGCGAAGTGAAAGGTTGCTGGTTCAATTTGGGGTCAGGGCCCACGCTTGCGTTTGCAACCTGGTCCCAGGTCAGGACTCAAAACAGAGACAGTGGATTGATGTTTCTCTCTCAACGTTTCTCTCTCATATGGATTTTTTTCTCCTTCCCTTTCTCCCTCCCTTCCCCTCTCTCTAAAAATAAATATATATTTTTTTAAAAAGTTCATATCTTGGATGGGGAGATTATTCTAGATTTTGAAAGACTAAAAGACACAATAACCAAACGCAACATGTGACAATTGATGCTGCTTCCAGAAAACAGTTGTAAAAGACATATTGGGGAATGATTATAGATATTTGAGTATAGACTAGATAGTAAGTGATATCAGGAAATAATCGTTCATTTTCTTGGGTATGATAATAGTATTGTGGTTACGTAGGAGAATGTCCTCACTCTTAGGAGAGGCAGGTTGAAGTATTCAGAGGTGAAATGTCACAACAACTGCAACTTACTCTGAAATGGTCCAGCAAGAAATAGAGGGCTGGCAAGAGAGACAGATAAAGCAAACAGGGCAAAACAGTAAAAAACTGTTGCATCGAGGTAGTGGCTGTGCTGAGGTTCATTGCACGGTTGCTCAACTTTATCATAGTTTGAGATTTTTCGAAATAAAACATTTAAACATGAATTGTTGCAGAGAACCAGAAAGTCGCCATTTTGCAACCATTCTAGGAATAACTAATTTGGCAAGAGCCATCAATGGATTCTGAAATCATTTGAAAATGTGAAGACAAGCAGGACATTTGGGATCATCTCAGTGTAGGTACCCCCAGATTATTTAGTTACAAAGGGGGAAAACGGCAATTTTACAGTGACAAGAGCCACTTAACCAGCAGATGAAGGGGGATGTCATCCGTCATGGGACCAGCTAATGTCCTGTGCCACCTGACCTGCGACACAAGGAGGGCACAACATCAATCCTGTGGTATTCCTGCCAAACATTTAGAGCCTGGGTTATGTATATTGCTGTTGAAGTTCCTGGATTTTACAAAGGTACAGGACTGTGATATATATGTTATTATTATTTCATATGTCTACAGAGAGAGGGAGCAATAAAGCAAATGTGACAAAATTAGTCTGGACACATAGGAGTCCTTTCTACTATTCGTGCAATTATAAATAATTCAGAGTAAAAAAAAATGTAATAACATCTAAATTAGACCGAGACCGGTTGGGGAGGCAGCTCCTAATTTTGATGGGACGTAAAAACATAGAAATTAAGAGAAAATGAATTCTTGATAAAGTGACTTTCCTTTCAATGCCCTTGTTGCCTTGGTATTTCCTTCAGTTCTCAGGAATGCTCATCCACGTTCCACAGCTGGCCGGGCTGGGAGGTGAGGAGGCACGCACGAGCACCTGCTGCAAACTGGGGCCCATTCCCAGTGCTCTGGTTTTCTATCCAGTACCATTTCTTCCAGTTGAGAATCCTTATTTGTATGCTGGAAGCCAAACCGCCCCCACTGCCAAAGACAGCAGTTGGGGAACCCCTCAATCCCTCAGCATCTGCCCCACACTGGCACCCATGTGATTTATGCCTCCTGGAACTGTTTTCCAATTGTTCTCTGTGCCCACTCCCTTCTGGGCTACAGACTACTCCACTCCATCCCTGGCTTTTGTTCCGTGTGTCTTCACAGTGTAATTTTAGCACAGCATCAGGCGAGGTGTAAGAGCTCAGCAAGCCCTCTCTGATCCATTACCTTCAGAAAGCACTTAATAGCTGCTCAGAAGAGAGGCGATGGATGAGAATAGATACCTTTGGACCCTCTAATAACGTTCAGGCTTAATGTATGAGGGGTATGAACCAACCAGCAAACAGACCAACAGAACTTACAAAACTCATGTCTGACAAGGCGAACTTTAGGCCACCAGCACCGTAAGGCTGAAACCCAGAGACACACTCAGCTGGGACCTGTAGAAATGCATTGTCCAACCTCCCTCTGGCCTTACCAATTCCTTTCCTGAAGTAGTTATTTACCATCTTCAAGACTGTGTTTGCTGGTCTGCCCACCTCCCCTGAAAACTCCTGGCAGAAGGGACAGCCTTTGTGGGTTTGTCCCTGCCTGCGTGACCTTTTCCCAGTATCTGCATACCTAGCTCTGCCAACTTGCCCCAGGCATCCACAGAGCTGCCTACACTAAATGCCTCAGTCCCAGTCTTGTCACAGAAAAGGGCCCAAGGAGGTGGATGGAGCAGAGAGCTTTAGGGTCTGATAAACTCCAGATAGCAATTTATAGGCTGGGTGACATTTTTGGACAAATGTGTAACTTCAGGCAAGTCACATGGCTTCCAGACCTTGGTTTCTTCTGCAAAAAGGGGATAATAAAAGTACTCCCCCTTGCCACCACCTCCCGCCCCTTGCCAAATAACAGGGTGGATTGAGATGATGCAGACCTCCCTGCTTCGTCTAGTGTTTTGAAACACAAAGGACCATTGGGGGCCATCTGCTCAGCCATGCCCCCTTTATGCAAAGCTACCCCTGGGTGAGGGGGCAGGTAAAGGTTATTCATTCTGTCTGCCTCCATTCCCTTCTCCCTATATCTCCAATTGGTCCAGGCATAATCTGGTTAACATGAACAGCAGGCATCAGAGATGGACTTGAAGGACTTAATACTGATTCCCTAGGAGGCTGTAAGAAGCAGAGGGTACCCACTACAGAGCCAGACTGCCTGGATCAAATCCCAGCTTCACAAGTTACTAGCCCTATGAGCTTGGGCAAGGTTACTTAACCTCTGCACCTCTATTTCTTCACCTATAAACCAGGAATGATAACAAGGCACCTACCTCGCTGGGCTGTTCTGAGCATTAAATGAGTTCACGCATAAATATAGAGTACTTTGGTATCACTGCGTTTCACTGAAGCTGATGCATCTATACCCAATGAAATTAAAATTGTTGCCGGTTAAACTGGGGTCATCAATGTAACTGGAACCGAAAGCACATATTCAGAAATGTGAAACAAAGGCATGTTTTAACACAAATGAAGCACCCTATTGTTATTAGAGGCCTGGAACTAAAATATGTGAATATTAGGGTTAGGGTTCAAATCCCAGGTCCATCACCTGGGTGACCTTATTCAAGATACTTAACCTCTCTGTGCCTCAGTTTTCTCATCATCTGTGCATGTGGATCATGTCAGTAGTACCTACCACACAAGACTGTAGGGGGAATTAAATGTGTGAGCACAGTACTTAGAAGGCACCTGGTACATAGTAGGTGCGATCATTGCTATCATATAAAACAAAGTTATTCTTTCCAGGTGTGGAGGATGGATAGGGGAGGAAAAAGAGGACACACCCAACGGGCTTCTTAGAGGGTCCCGGTCTCTCTTGCGCTCCCTAACCGAGGGAAGGTGGGGAGGTACCCAGACCCCCGCCCCATCCCCTCCAGGCCCCGCCCACCCCGCCAGACTCCGCCCAACTCCGCCGGGCCCCACCCCTGCCTTCACTAGCTCCGGCCTCTGCGCTAGTCTCGCGCACTTTCAAAGTGCGCGAGCGCCGCCGGAGAGCCGGGGCCAGTCGTTGGTTGGGCGAAACCGTCTGCTACAGTACGTGGGGGGAGGTAAAGCGAGCGCATCCATGTTTTCCCAGTGTTTAGCTTTTCAGACCTGGATGCTGGTCTTGTTTTACCTGTCATATCTTCTCCGTATGCTCAGGCTCCCAAGAGGGAGCCCTAACTCGCTGGGGAAAGGGCCGCGGCTTCTCCGTGCGGCGTCCTCCCCCTCTTGATGGGGAGCCGGTGGGAGAGGACGACGGCCGTCGCGGGGAGGAGGCGGCCCTAGCGCCATTTTGTGGGAGCGAAGCGGTAACTGGGTGGCTGCCACTGTATCCCTGGCTGCCTGAGTTTCCCTGTCGGGCCTCCTGTCAGCGGCGTAGCGGGTGAGTCGCGGACGCTGCTCACCGAGAACGCCCTGTGTGCCTCGCTCCCGCACCGCTGCCCCGAGGAGGACGCAGCGGCCTGGGCCCCGCCCGGGGCCTGGGCCTGCCCGGTCCTGCCCGAGCGGGCTCGCGGGGGAGCGTCGTTGGGATCTGGCGCGGGGTGTCAGTGGGCGCCGGGGCAGGGACGCGGAGCTGGCGGGGCCGCGCAGCCTCAGGCAAAGGTTTGGCCCGAATTCGGCCCCCGGGCAGGGCTTGGTGCCTTCGGTACTTTGCGGTCCAGGGGACGCTGTCAGTTTAGGCCGCGGGCCCCTGCGGCCCCGCCCAGGCCGCGCTTAACAACTCCCACTTCGGCTGTCACTTACTGGCTTCTGGGAGGTGGCGGCCCGCGTCGTGCAAGACCTGCCGCCGCCGTCCTTTACGCTGAAGTTTGGAGGGCCCCCGGAAGTCCCAAAATGAGGAACAGGGAGGAACTTTTACCCTGTTCTCTTGCCCTGGCTCGCTGCTCCCATTCAGTCCTAGGGCTCAGCTTCTGCATCGCTTTCTTAGGGACCCCTTCCCCTCCACACACACACACTTGAACCAGCCTAGGTGATTCTCCCCAGCACCCCAAGATCATTTATTATTTTCCAGTACATATATTCCGATTGTAATAAGATAATTACTTGTGTGCTGTCATCCCCCGCCTTGTAACCAGCCTGCCACCCGAGCCCTTTGGCCTCACAGTTGTCATTGCAGTACCAGATGCATAGCAGGCCCTCAGCAAATGTTTGTTGAATGAATGAACTGACAAGGCTTCACAGTTTTGTAGGGATTACTGTCTTTGCCTCCTAATGGTTCAAGGATAGCCAGCACGTGTAAGAATCCAGCAAAAACGTTTTTACAAGTCCGAGAACACTGGCATGGTAGTGGTACTGATCAGCTGATGATAAGGAAACAGTTCCTCGGACACAAGTGTTGGTCATTTGTCTCTCTTTTCCACTTAAGGGAAAGTAGAAGATGTCTGAATATATTCGGGTAACAGAAGATGAAAACGACGAGCCCATTGAAATACCGTCAGAAGACGATGGGACTGTGCTGCTGTCCACAGTCACAGCCCAGTTTCCGGGGGCGTGCGGGCTGCGCTACCGGAATCCGGTGTCCCAGTGCATGCGAGGCGTCCGGCTGGTGGAGGGGATCCTGCACGCCCCAGACAACGGCTGGGGGAACCTGGTGTACGTTGTCAACTATCCCAAAGGTTTGTTGCCACTTCGTTTTGCCATAAGCTGAGGTGTGGTTGCATTTGTATCTCATTGTGAGTCATGGATCACGACCTGTCTTCGCGGTGCAGCGTCTTCTACAACCCAAGCATTTCTTTAGAGGTTGCTGTTAGACTAGTGTGTAAGGCCACTGGTTTGAGTGGCTTTAAAATGAGAACTATGTGTTTAAATCATTATCAGGGCAAATAGTGCCGTGTTGTTTACAGTGTCGTGTCAGTGCAGGGTCATCCTTTGTAACAGATGTGTCACCGTAGGGGGACGTTGGTAACAGGGAAGCGATGTGTGTGTGGAGGACGGGCGCTCTATGGGAGATCTGCCTTCCTCTCAGTTTTGCTGAGAACCTAAAGCTGTTCAAAGAAGTTTGTTTTTTTTTTTACTTCTGGCCAAGATGGAGGCATAGGTAGCCACACTATACCTCCTCGCACAGCTAAGATAGAGACAACCAAAATTTAGAAACAGAATAACAACCAAAATTGACAGAAAATTGATCTGAATGGAAGTTGGACAACCAAGAAAATAGATGTGTTCATCCAGACTGGTAGGAGGGGCGGAGTCGGGCAGCCGGGTGCGGGTTGTAGTGCGGAGAGCGGAGAGAGCGTTGGGACGGATGCACAAGGCATCCGCACAAGACCGCAGCTGGCAGACCCCGGCCGAGGGGTGGCAAACAGCAGACCCAGCCAGGCGGTGATTGTGAAACAAGGCACTACGCTCAATCCAGGAGCCCAGTGCTGGGAAATAGAGTCTTAGAACACTGATTAAGGTCATCTGTGGGGATTGAGGAGCAGAGAGGGACTCCCAGCCTCACAGGAGAGGTCCTTGGAGGGTCCCATGGTGTGCATAAGCCTACCCACACAGGAATTGGCACCAGAGGGGCCCAGCTTGCTCAGGGGAAGCCAAGGAAGGGACTGAGGTCCCACGGAGAGCGGAGCAAATGCCATTGTCCCCTCTCAGACCCCGTACTCACTTAAACGTCATGGCCCAGCGACTGGAATACTCCGCCCTGGTGAACACCTAAGGCTCCGCCCCTCATACGTAACAGGCACAACCAGACCAAAGGGAAAAAAAAATGAAAAAGATGGCTCAAATGATTTTAAAAGCCCCAGAGCCAGTTTTTTTTAAGCGACCAAAAACTAGCCAACCTATCAGATGCACAGTTCGAAACACTGGTGATCAGGATGCTCACAGATTTGGTTGATTTTGGTCACAAATTAGATGAACAAATACAGGCTACAATAAGAGAAATAAAGGAAAATGCACAGGGAACCAATAGTGATGGGAAGGAAACTGGTACTCAAATCAATGGTGTGAACCAGAAAGAAGAAAAAAGCAAACGACCAGAAAAGAATGAAGAAAAAAAGATTCAAAAAAATGAGGAGAGGCTTAGGAACCTCCAGGACATCTTCAAACGGTCCAATATCCGAATTATAGGGGTACCAGAAGGAGAAGAGGAAGAGCAACCAGTGGGAAGCATATTTCAACAAATAATAAAGGAGAACTTCCCCAATCTGGCAATGGAAATAGACTTCCAGGAAGTCTAGGAAGCTCAGAGAGTCCCAAAGAAGTTGGACCCTAGAAGGAACACACCAAGACACATCATAATTGCATTAGCCAAGGTAAAAATGAAGGAGAGAATCCTAGAAGCAGCAAGAGACAAGGAGACAGTAACCTACAAAGGAGTTCCCATCAGACTGTCACCTGATTTTTTCAAAAGAGACCTTACAGGCAGGAAGGGACTGGAAAGAAGTATTCCAAGTCATGAAAGGCAAGGACCTACATCCAAGATTGCTCTATCCAGCAAAGCTTTCATTTAGAATGGAAGGGCAGATAAAGTGCTTCTCAGATGAGGTCAAGTTAAAGGAGTTCATCATCACCAAGCCCTTATTTTATGAAATGTTAAAGGGACTTATCTAAGAAAAAGAAGATAAAAACACCTGTACAGTAAAACAACAGCAAACTTACAATTATAAACATCCACACCTAAAACAAAAACAAAAAGAAACTTAGTAAACAATTAGAACAGGAACAGAACCATAGAAATAGAGATCACATGGAGGGTCAGCAACAGGGGAGTGGGAAGAGGAGAGAGGGGGAAAGGTATAGAGAATAAGTAGCATAGACAATAGGGGGAGGGCAAGAACAGTATGGGAAATGCAGAAGCTAAAGAACTTATGACCCATGGACATGAACTGAAGGGGGAGAATGTGGGTGGGAGAGGGTGTGCAGGGTGTAGGGGAAGGAAGGGGGAAAATGGGACAACTGTAATAGCATAATCAATAAAATATATTTTTTTAAAAAGTTTGTTTTTTAATGTCATTTAGTTCCTCTTCTCTCCTTCCAGATTTTAGTTTTTAAAAGTAACCCAAAGCTGCTTCTTTATATCACAAAACTAATGTGAATTCATTGTTGAAAGTTTAGGAGGGGGGAAAGAAAATAAAAATTGAAATCACTCTTAAATCCTCAGCTAGAGATAAAAGTTGAGGATATTATTATTATTATTATTATTAGGCATATAGCCTTTTAAGTTGTAGTCATTAAAATAATTAAGCAAATACATCTACTAGGCAAAAAGATGGTAATTATACTTTCTTAACCTGTTTTTCCCCCTTAATGTATTTTAAGGTCAGGGTGGAGTAGAATGATTTTGGTTTTGATACACCATTTGAGAGTGGCGGATGTACGTATGTAATCTTGTGGTACTACAAAACCAGAGGTGTGAGTCCCTGGATTTGCACCGAAAGAGCGCCTCAGTCACCTACCGAACTCAGTCCCACACTGTGTCCTTGAGAGCTAACATCACCCTTTGCCGAAAGTTGAAACATCTTCGAATCTTTTTGCTTCTCACTTCTAGGTATAGGAGGCAGTGTGTCTTAAGACGTGTTAAATGAAGAGCTCTAAAAGGGTTCTGCTCGTTTTATTTAGATAATAAAAGAAAAATGGATGAGACAGACGCCTCATCGGCGGTGAAAGTGAAGAGAGCCGTCCAGAAAACATCCGACCTGATAGTGCTGGGTCTCCCGTGGAAAACCACTGAGCAGGACCTGAAAGAGTATTTCAGTACCTTTGGGGAGGTCCTCATGGTCCAGGTAAACTTCAATTTCATTGAGTATTTTTTGTTTGTTTGTTTGTTTTTGTTTTGTTTTGTTTTCCCCAGAGAAGGAACGTCCGGAATTCCTGTTTTAGTGACATTGCCCTTCATGTCCAGTGGACAATATTTTTAAGATTTCTAAATATTAGATCTAGTTTATCTTTGCATTCTAAAACATTTTGTTGAGTTCTACAGCATAAAGGAGTTTTACTCTGCTGTGAACAGGATCTATTTCAATGTTAACCCTCCTGTTGTTCTTACCTCAAGAATAACTTGGTTTAAGTTTTAATTAAGCCACTGCATCCAGTTGAAGCTGGTTGCACTGTCAGGGAATTCTTATTAGGTTGTGTGTGTAAGTGTTGTTTCAGTAAATTTAAATGGTTTTTTTTCTAGGTCAAGAAAGATATTAAAACCGGTCATTCAAAAGGGTTTGGCTTTGTTCGATTTACGGAATACGAAACCCAGGTGAAAGTAATGTCACAGCGACATATGATAGACGGGCGGTGGTGTGACTGTAAACTCCCTAATTCCAAGGTACTTTGCTTCTCCCTCCTCTTCCCACTTGGGGTGCTTGTGCTGACAGACTTCCTTAGAAGACACTGCAAAGTGAAGCGTTAAATGTGCGTGGGAAAGGACGTGGTCAGGATGTGCTCTGGAAGTCTGTTGCCTGGTGAAAGCCTTGGGACCTTAATGCGTGTTGAATATTTTATGATTGTTTTGAAATATTTAGTTCATTATCTCTCTAAAGTAAACTTCGTTCATTTTATTCTTTTCTCGTTATTTCTAGAGAGTTAACAATTTTACATAGTTAAATGTTAAAACACAAGATAATCAGAGTATAGTAATCTTACTACAAAGGCCTAACTTGTTCCAAGCAAGCAAGTCTTGCTTGCTTGGAACATTATTATTTTTCCGAGGACATTAAGTCATTGACTTTCCTAGATCTAATTATGCTTTCATGAACTTTAAACTTTAAAACTGCATTTGTCATCAAAGTCTTACAAGAAAGAGGAGTGCTAATGCAAAAAAACAAGAATGTACCTACTTTTTAATGACTCCCCTAACATAAAAGGCAGGTAGATTTTGTTACATCCTCCACCATAAAGCCCTTTTCATTGCTCATGAAATATCTCTGGTGTCTTTCCTACCTTTGAACTTGACCAGCAAAGCCCAGACGAGCCCCTGAGGAGCAGAAAGGTGTTCGTTGGGCGTTGCACAGAGGACATGACCGCTGACGAGTTGCGGCAGTTCTTCTGCCAGTATGGAGAAGTGGTGGACGTCTTCATTCCCAAGCCGTTCAGGGCTTTTGCCTTTGTTACGTTTGCAGATGACCAGGTATTTTTCTCTTTAATAATTTTGTCCCAGCTGATCAGATAGTTTCTCTTGAACTTTTCCCGTCCAGCTAATTTCCATCCTTACTTAGCTAAGCTTTCTGACCTTGTAAGCTGTGGGGTATGTGGACTTAGATATTTGTGATAAACACTTCACTATTTTTCAGTGTGTGGTGTTTAACTGGAAGTGTTATATACCTTTACAAAGTAAACTGAGGAACTTTTGCTGCCGTTACTAAAGCTAAAGGCTATTTTGAGTTTAAATTAAATGAGTGTTCATTGTTTATTTTCCCTCTAGTGAACATGATGGCTTGAAATCTTAAGTTTTACTGCTACTTTGATGTACAAATCAGTAGTTTAATTGCCTTTATTTACGTCCCTTATTTTCTTATAGGTTGCCCAGTCTCTTTGTGGAGAGGACTTGATCATTAAAGGAATCAGCGTACACATATCCAATGCTGAACCTAAGCACAATAGCAATAGACAGTTAGAAAGAAGTGGAAGATTTGGTGGTAATCCGGGTGGCTTTGGGAATCAGGGTGGATTTGGTAACAGTAGAGGGGGTGGAGCTGGCTTGGGAAACAATCAAGGTAGTAACATGGGTGGAGGGATGAACTTCGGAGCTTTTAGCATTAACCCAGCGATGATGGCTGCAGCCCAGGCGGCCCTGCAGAGCAGCTGGGGCATGATGGGCATGTTAGCCAGTCAGCAGAACCAGTCAGGCCCATCAGGCAATAATCAGAGCCAAGGCAACATGCAGAGGGAGCCAAATCAGGCCTTTGGTTCTGGAAATAACTCTTATAGTGGTTCTAATTCAGGTGCAGCAATTGGTTGGGGATCAGCTTCAAATGCAGGGTCAGGCAGTGGTTTTAATGGAGGCTTCGGCTCAAGCATGGATTCTAAACCTTCTAGCTGGGGAATGTAGGCAGTGGGTGACGGTTGTATAGACTGGTGGGAATTCAAATTTTTCTAAACTCATGGTAAGTATGTTGTAAAATACATATGTACTGAGAATTTTCAAAATTTGGTGGTTCAGTGTGGAGTATATTCAGCAGTATTTTTGACATTTTTCTTTAGAAAAAGAGGAAGAGCTAAAGGAATTTTATAAGTTTTGTTACATAAAGGGTTGCAATATTGAGTGTTTGAAAGTGAACTGCTGTTTGCCTGATGGGTAAACCAACACACTACAATTGATATCAAAAGGTTTCTCCTGTAATATTTTATCCCTGGACTCGTCAAGTGAATTCTTTGCATGTTCAAAATGGAAACCATTAATTAGAACTACATTCTTTTCTGCTCGTTTTAATTTGAACCCCACCACATGGATTTTTTCCTTAGGAATGTCTCCTTTTTGGAGATCACGGTGTCACAGTGTTTGGTTCTTTCGTTTTTGTTTTTTAACACTTGTCTCCCTTCATATGCAAAAGTACAATATGAAGCCTTCATTTAATCTCTGCAGTTCATCTCATTTCAAATGTTTATGGAAGAAGCACTTCATTGAAAGTAGTGCTGTAAATACTCTGCCATAGGAATACTTCTGTCCACATGCTTTCTCATTCAAGATTTGGTCATCACACTGCACGGGCCGCGCTCTGACGGTGGGTGTCCCATTTTTATCCGCTACTCTTTATTTCATGGAGTCGTATCAACGCTGTGAACGCAAGGCTGTGATATGGAACCAGAAGGCTGTTTGAACTTCTGAAACCTTGTGTGGGATTGATGGTGGTGCCGAGGCATGAAAGGCTAGTATGAGCGAGAAAAGGAGAGAGCGCGTGCGCAGACGGTGGTGCAAAATGGATATTTTTTAACTTGGCGAGATGTGTCTCTCCATCCTGTGGCTTTGGTGAGAGAGTGTGCAGAGAGCAATGATAGCAAATAATGTACGAATGTTTCTTGCATTCAAAGGACATCCACATCTGTTGGAAGACTTTAAGTGAGTTTTGTTCTTAGATAACCCACGTTAGTTGAATGTGTTAAGTGAAACGATACTTGTATTTCCCCTATCCCTTTGTCAACTGCTGTGAATGCTGTATGGTGTGTGTTCTCCTCTGTCACTGATCTGTAAGTGTGGTAATGTGAACTGAAGCTGATGGGTTGAGAACATGGACTGAGCTTGTGGTGTGCTTTGCAGGAGTATTTGGAAGCAGAGTTCACCAGTGAGCTGGGGGTGTCTCAAAGAAGGGTGGAAGTTCTAATGTCTGTTAGCTGCCCCTAAGAATGCTGTTTGCTGCAGTTCTGTGTCCTGTGCTTGGATGCTTTTATAAGAGTTGTCAATATTGGAAATTCTTAAATAAAACTGATTTAAATAATATGTGTCTTTGTTTTGCAGCCCTGAATGCAAAGAATTCATAGCAGTTAATTCCCCTTTTTTGACCCTTTTGAGATGGAACTTTCATAAAGTTTCTTGGCAATAGTTTATTTTGCTTCAAATAAACTTATTTCAAAAGTTGTCTCAAGTCAAATGGATTCATCACCTGTCATGCATTGACACCTGATACCCAGACTTAATTGCTATTTGTTCTTGCATTGTCTAAAGTGAAAAGTTTTTTTTTTCTTTTTAAATCTAGTTTTTAATAAGTCTGGGTGACCGCACCTAAAATGGTAAGCAGTACCCTCCAGTTTTTCCTTAGTGCCTCTGTGCATTTGGGTGATGTTCTGTTTACTGGCCTGTACAAATCTCCATTAGGGAATCCGTCATGCCTTCTAACAATAATCTTATTTGGGGGACTGGGCAAAACAGTGTTAATTATTCTTAAATGCTTTGTAGCAAAGCACATCAATGGAAAAGAAGGGAATATCAGCACCTTTTTAGTTTGGGATTCGAAAAGTGGAATTAATTGCAATAGGGATAAAGTAGAAGAAACCACAAATTATCTTGTGCCTGAAATCCATTAAGAAGCTTGATAGCTTTAAGAACTAGCAGGGTGGTGGGCTGTCTGTCTGGAAGTGTTAAGTGAAATGGGCTTTGTCCTCCAAAGGTGGGGGAAATGTTGAATAAAACCGTTTACAAAACTCAGATTAGACTCTCACAATGCATTGTTAAGTATGTAAAAGCAATAATATATTGATTCTCTATTGTACTTTCTATGTAACTACTATGAGAGTTGAGCTTGTTTTCTAATGGACGAATGTAACAATTTTTGTGTTGATAGTTTGCCTAATGCCCTTATCTAATTAGAGTATGATAAATAGGTTTTTTGCAAGTTAGGTATTTTAACTTTTATAAGTCATCCTTTAGACTTGTGATCGCCACATTGTTTCATTATCCAGTTTTCTTCTGTAAAAGGATCTTGCGTTGTTTAATTTTTTTTCCTGCATATAAGTTGCATGATTTCCAAACCCTGTACCATCTGAATTTTGCATTTTAGCACTTGCACTGTTACTCAGCAGCAGTAACATGGTAACACTTAAAATGCTATCGGGACCTCCAAAGACTAAACTGACAAGCCTTCAAGGAGCCCGGGGTAAGTTCACTCGTCGATGGCATGGTTTTCATCCCTGTTTACACGTGTGTAACTCTAGTTACTGGTCTCAGAAGGCTTCCGTGTCGAGCAGCCTTCTGCTAACATGTCTGTGGTAATACCCAGCTATGGGGATTTAATTCTGCCCTAAATTTTTTTTTTTTTTTGAAGTTCAGAAGTAAACTATTTGGCAAAGATTTGTTTTTAAAGTCTATTTGATCACCTAAATGCATTCATTCTAAAAATTTTTTGAACCAGTTGAATAAAAATTTTTGTTGCCACCACAGTTTAGTGTCTGGAGTCTTACTGGGAAAGCAGTTTCCTTTTTATGTGACAAAGACGCTGTCAAATTACCTTTAAAAAGTGAGTCTCGAGAAGTCGCACTTTATATGCACAAGAGAAACTAGGACAAAACTCAGTGAATTTTTAAATGTAGTGGTGACTCTTGGCTAGAATGAAAAACTTTGTTAAATGTTAGCTATTGCAACTTTCTAGGAAGGACTAGCCAACTAAAGCGAAGTGAGATTTTTAAGGTTATGCCAGAGCTTAAATTTTGTCCTTACGAAAAAGAGGTTAACTACTTAGTCCAGAAGATGTAATAGTTAAAATGCTTTTGTTGTGCAGGACTAGGACAGTAGCTCTTAGTTGTGTACTTGAGTGCTCTCTCTGCTCAGCTGTTGTGTGATCTGTCGTTGGCTGAGTGCACCCCTGTTTACTTGTTCATTGTAAGAAGAAGAACTGCAGATCGATCTACAATACCACCATTTATTTCTGATGTTGTATTTCATCTCATGGAAATGCCACATTTAATTCGATCGTCTTCTGAATTTGGATATTTAGGTTATTTCCAAGTACTAGGATCATCCTTATGCCTAATTAAATTCTTAGCATTGGAATTACTAGGTAAAAGACTACGCATGCTTTTAAAGCTTTGAACTATATTGCAAAATTGTCCTTGAGAAAATTTTTGTTGTCTTTGACAGTGAATAGTGCTATTCCATGTTCTTTTTGTCTGCCAATTTAATAAGTGAAAAGTTATATATCACTGTTTTGTGGTATTGGTTTTTAACTTGGAAATTAGTGCCTAGACTAAAGTATTGGTGGTTTTGTAGATGTTCATCTACCAAAAAAAAAAAAAAAATCCAGGATTCAAGATTGTTCCTGAACCAATACTGCTGTTAATATATAAAGCTCTCAAAGATCAATAAGAACAAGTCCAAAAATACCAGGAAAATACTCCAAGAACATATAAAGGCACTATCCAGGAATGCAAACAAAAAGGCCAGTACAAAAAGATACTGGACTTTGTAAGTAACCAGTGCAAATTTAACCAGTGAGTTTCCATTGCGCTGATGAAGATGAAGGAATACGTATCGCTGGGATGGTTTACGTACGCCCCCTTAAATCAAAGTGGGAAGGGTAGAGAGCTGGGGGGCCTGGCACTGGTAATTTGGTTTTGGTTTTTGTGTGGGGTGACAATGGCTATACTAATGTTTCTCAGGTCACATTGCTACTGAGATCTTTTACAGGTTTGTTTTCAGTAACTAATTGAAGACATACAAATTAAAAGTTATTAATTATTTTCTCGATCCAGGGAATATAGTTAGTGACTCTTGTGTAGACACCATATGATTGTGCTTCCCCACAATTAGTAGAACCCCAGGACACTATTCCTCCCACAAACCACCTGTGTGTGTCATTGTTTAGAAACACTAAGGCCCCTCCACTGTCACCTCTGCAGCTGTCCTTGCCCCCACTCTCTAAGCCGGCACACAGCATGTTAGCAGTCACCCGCGCCTCTGGGTGGGGCTCCTTTGCGTAGGCAGCGGCGCATTTTTGATTGTCAACAACTGGTACGTCAACGTACATTAAGCTTCTGGCAGGGAGACCCCTGTGCGTCAGTCCCCATCCCGAGGCGGTTCCAGTGTCATTTGTCCTCATGAAGGATTCAGCTGCTTTTGTTGGCAAGCAAATAGGCATGATGTTGCTATTGATTACAACTTTGTTCTTCAGTTTAATCAATGCTATGTCGTTATCGAAGCCGGCATCGTGGGTGTAGCCTTCGTGTACAAACACGGCTTCTGCCCAGGCTTGTGTGTAGTGAGGGGACGGCTTCTTCAGCATGCCCATGCGGATGTGTAGGGAGGAGGCATCTTCTCTGTGCCCGTACACCGCATGGGCAGCTGTCAGGATCCAGTTGTCATACAGAAGTGCACCTGCTGCTGTCGTGTCACCTAATAGCAGGACTTGCCAAGGAAAATCACCCAACTTTGCGTTTTGCCCTCCATATATTCGACCTCCTCCGTTACGGGCAGACATTCCGCAAACTGGGGGAAAAAGCAGATAAACAGAGCCTTTGTAGAAACCTAGTGGTGTGCTTCTTGGGGCTGTGGTGTGAACCCAAAACTGCATCACAGGACAGGCAAGGTAGGTGCCCACCTGTACAGGCAAGTTAGAGCACTCGGAAGCCGCCCAACCCAAAGACCCAGTTGGCAGTTCTTAGCTCCTCAGAAAGTGAGGTGAGTGAAAATGTCTTTTAGAAATGAATTTGTTTTCCAAAAAAATAAAATGGTCTACACAATTGCAGAAATAATTTAATAGGGCAGACAGGAATTGTCTGAGCTAACGCACTGGGTGATGCGAATGTAGGAAGTGAAAGGAAATAACCTTTTCATCATTGGTTTTCCTACTTCTAAACTGGACTGTCAGCCCTGCAGTTCCCGACAGCAGGCGCCCAGGCCAGTGGCCTAGGATTGGCGAGAGGAAGTTCACTGTTGAACATTGTTGCAGTGTTTTAAAAGTTAGAATGTTACAGTTGTGGCCAGGAACCTTCAGGTTCAGAAGTTACTTGTTATCTAGTTGATTCTTAAAAACACTAAGTCTTACTGTATATTACTAAGGAAATACACTCATTAATGTAGCAAACCGTTCCTCTTGTGGCAGAATACTTGCATTGGGCCCTAAGTTGTGTCAGTTGAGATAAAAGAGCTAATTTAAGCCAAATAACACAGGGGTGATGAATATATTATTACCTTTCTGATTTTTTTTTTAATCTCTCTACTCAACTATATGTTCAAAGCCAATTCTGGTTAAAAAAATGTTTAAGTACTATTAAAAGGCACATTGCATTAATGTTTAAAAACTAGATGTCATTGAAAACAATTGCTTAGGGAAATAATGAAGTTATTAGCTTTGGATTTTAATAGCATTTTTAACAGAAGTAGCAGAGGAGCTCGTGTTTGTAAATGTATAAATGGTTTGAGATTTTAAAAATCTTTTAATTTTTTGTTCTTGCCTAGTTGTAAAGCCAAAATAATCTAATGACTGATGCAGTCAGCATCTAACCACCTCTCCATGTGGAGAGGGGACAATGAGAACATACTATTTGGAAATAATAGCCTGGTCTAAGGGCCAGTGCCCAAGTTACATTTCTGCCTACCACAGCTAAAGCTCTGCTTACTGCCTCCCACCCAGTTCTACCTTCCATCAATTACGAATCTCCTATATAAAAGTATCCATTACCAGGCTCACAGACTGGGAGTGATTTTTCTCCTTTGGAGCTCGTCCAGAATCCATCAGCCTCACACACGTATTTACCTGCAAATCATTGGAAAAGCAAAAATGTTTAACTGCATGTATAAGGTGGTTGTCATTTGCTTGAATACCCCCTTGAAAAATGTTGATTCTTGAGCATCAGTGGGAAGTAGAGGTGTCTGAAAACCATTTTACATGATTTCGTAAAGAGGAGGTCTCTGCATTACCATGTTTGCTTGCAAAGTGGAAACCTTTTAGAAGTGTAACTTGAATATGTATCAAGATCTCAAGTGCTTAATGATAAGGTTTTGACTTGTTAAATTAAACCATTTGGAATATATTGTGTGTTTGTAGTAGTCATTTACTAGATAAGATCTGTTTTCAGATTCTTGCAAATTGACATTAAAGTCACTATGGCTGTAATATTTCACTTAGCTGGTGGGCGAAGTGCCTTTTAATCTTTTGTCTAGCCTTAGCCAAAAATGTTGGTTAAAGTTCATTTTCAGATCGTGGAGGCCTAGGTTCCAAATATCACCCACCCCCAACTTGGAACAGTTTGCGTACCGTCATCAGTTCTCATTGTGTAGAAGGCCCCGGTGCAGCGGTACTGAATCTCGGCCTTGTACGTGGTCACGTCGGGGCCTGTGATGTGCTCCGCCCGGCCGTGGGGCAGGTCCTCGGGAGGGCCGCAGTCAACAACTGGTAAGCACGGGAGAGGGGGGTCAGTGCCCACTCTGTCCCTGGGTGGGGAGCAGCATGTGCTTGGTCTCTGAGAGTCCACAGATGGCGTTAGGCCACTCAAAGGCGTCACTCTCCTCCCTGCTCCTGTGAATGGCTGGGTGGAGGTGAGGTCCTTACAGCAGCGGTGCAGGCCTTTCCTGACCGGAGGGTTGGGAACTGCGGGGACTCCTGTGACACTCCCAACCCAAAGGCTGCAGCCACTCAGAAGGGAGGAGAAGGGTGGCCTGCAGGTGCCTGTGCAGTCCGGGCCCACGTAATGGGACTCGGGACACAGCAATACAAAGGGCACTCGGGGGTGCAGCTCGTTCTTAGGGCCCTTATCAGAAACTGGGCTTTTCAGAAGACCTGGAAGCCCTTGAATTTGGACAAGATTTCACATTTGGGACACTGCCAATGTGAAATGACTAACCCATTTGTGAGACAGTGCTCTCAGTCTAAAAGTTCGCCACACAGTGGACGTAAAGACTTGATGTATTTCTGTGGATATTAAAAAAATTACATTTAAATAATTTTCAGCAACTTAACATCTGTGTGCCTGGCTCTGTGCCAAATGCTTTGCCTCCTTGTCTAACCATCTGTAGCTGAGACACCCACGACTACCCAGCGGAAAAGTGGCCACACGGGGCGCAGACGTGCAGCGCTCCACTGGTGCTGCCTGCTGCGCTTTCCACTAAGAACTGGTGGGCATGTAAACTGAAGTGAAAATACGAAGTTCCCCTAGGCGTTCTGTAAAAACCTTGCACAGAAGGTGCAAAGACGCGTGTGCAGGGGTGTTCACTACAGCAGGGCAGGCAATCGAGAAAGCCGGAAACAACAGAAACAGCAACTAAAAGCGTGGTGCTGTGTGGCCAGTAAGGAGGAGCGGCCCTCTTTACAACCATACTGATGAGGGGGACGGCCCCCCGGGAGGGAGGAGCACAAGGCAGTCAGAGGAAGCACCCGTTCACCGGGCCAGCTCTCCCCCTCCGCCTCTCCCCCTCCGGAGCACAGCGAGCCCTTCCCTCCCCTCTTCCCCAGGCAGGCGGCCTGTGCCTCCCTCCCCGCCAAGCACCAAGCTCCGAGGGCCCTTCCTCTGCCTGCCTCTGTAGCTTGTTTCCTGGATCCTTTTCTACAGCTCACTTGTACCACCTGCGACTTTCTAAACTTTCCTAGCAGGAAAAGGGCAAAGCGTGAAATATGTTAGTATATCTAGCATCGGAGATAAAGAACATGAAGTGGTAGGCCCCAAACTTCTAGTGGTAGTTTGGGGATTTCGGCAAGAATGTTTTATAAATTTGTATGTTTTCCAATTTAACATGTCTTTTATCATTGAAAAGACTATAGGTACGTGATTCTTAATTCACAAAGCGGTAATGTACACATTGCCCTAGCTTGGGGGGCGGTGCACACACAGTCACCCTCATCTGGACCACAGTAGCCAGCCCACATGTGCACGTGTGAGAGGTGTGTAATTGGAGGAAAGTACGCCAGAATAGTACGTACGGTGGGATTATGAGTATTGCAATGTCATCTCCTCTCCCCTCTTCTACGAGTATTTTATACTTAGAAAAAATACTTTTAAAGATCACACTCTACAAGCAAATGATTGCCCTGCTGGCTTGGTTTCCTTTTAACCTCAAGAGTCCTCGGAACCTGGGGAAGAAAGGCAGATCTGGAGTTCGAGCCCTGATAAACAGAAGCCTTTTTACACAGAACCAGGAGGGGCAGTGGAGGTGGTGACAGCAGCGGACAAGGCTGGGAGTTGTGCTCACGTGACCGTACTGCTGCATTGTGGCATCGGTTTGTCCCAAGATCCATCTTTTTGACAAACTGCAGCAAATGATTCCAAGGGCAGATGACCCTAAAGAGGAGTGCAGAAAACACTAATTTCCTGGTTTCTTTCAGAAATTCACTCCCCGAAGCTAAGCCCCTGCAGTTGTTCCTCTTCCAAGGTTTCTTCAGAGGCCCCAGGGGAGCGATGCACCCACAGGGCACTGCGCACACACAGCCCAGCGCTGCCTCCAAGCAGCTGCGAATGTCACCCGTGCTACACAGGGTATACCTTTCAAGGTGCAGTGGCATCTTGGGAATCAAATGCTAACCTCTACAATGGATGACCTGGTTTTTGCTTCCCACTTTACTCTGAGGACGCATCACATCTCAGGCCCCTGCCGAGGCTCTGCTACCCCTCTCTTCTGTGACGTGCTGCAGGGAGGGGGTCGGAAGTGCAGGGGAGGCCAACCTCGTGAGCCACTGAGCCGCTGTGGCCCTTAGCTGGGGGAAATCTACAAAAGACGCCTTCCTAAGCTTCACGTGGGTGTTCCCAATCAGTTTTCGTTGCTAGTACTGCTTACGGGGAAACTTTTCACTTACTGAAATAATATTGTTCTAAAATCAGACTCAGTGAGAGAAGATGTCATCAGCAGAAGCTTTGTGCTTCAAAGGAGAGCAGCATGATTCTTTTAACTTAAAAAAATTTGTGTTTGGATTTCTTTAATTTTAGAGAGATGGGAAGGGAGGGAGAAAGAGAGGAGATAAACAGCAATGTGCAAGAGATACATGGATCAGCTGCCTCTCGCACAGCCCCAAATGGGGACCTGGCCCACAATCCAGGCTTGTGCCCTGACCGGGAATCGAACCAGCGACCTTTCGATTTGCAGGCTGACTCTCAGTCCACTGAGCCACACCAGCCAGGGCCAGGGCGATTTTTTAAAAAAACCAAGCACTCAAGGGGGAAGGGAGGGAAGGAGGTAAAAAGGGTCCTTTTTAAAACGGTAGTGGTAAAAAATACAATAAAAAATAAAATGAGCAACCAAACAGGTTTGCAGTCCAAGAAGCTGTGGGAAAGAGCCCACCCCAAAAGTTTATGTGGTGGGAAAAGTGCCCCCTGCCCCCATATTCTCCATGTGGCCCCTCCACAGGCCTGGACTGCGGACCCCCACTGTCATTTCCCTGTTACTGCTGGTACTTTTTACCGCCGGGATTCAGCGACACTTTTGGAGCAGAAAGAAGATGTGTTAATCAAGTGCCCCTAAAACAACCCACTAAGCATTAAAAAAAAAATTATCCCCCTTCTTTCTCAACAGTGGCCACTATTTATAACTTTGCAGAATATACTCTATCCCAGCACCGCTTAATTTTTGGTGGGCCCAGGAGTTGTTTCACATAAAGGTCATTCTAAGAATAAAAAATTCTCCATAGTCATCCTTCTTCCCAGTCAACATCACCTCTCAGACTTTTATTTAGTCATAGACAAAAACAACAACAACAAAAAAAACCCCACCATCCTGGACAATGGCCATTTTCCCACTTTCATGTATTTGCTGACAAGAATAAGTATATGTTTAAAAACTGTCACGATCGGCCCTGGCTGATGTGGCTCGGTTGGTTGGAGCGTCATCCCATAAACCCAAAGTTTGAGGGTTTGATCTCTGGTCAGGGCACATACCTAGGTTGCGGGTTTGATGCCCCGTCAAGGCCTGTATGGAGGCAACCAATCGATGTTTGTCTCTCCCCCCTCCGTCCCTTCCTTTCTCTAAAACTAAGCAATGAAAAAAAAAATGTCCTCAAGTAAGAACAAAACTAAAATTTGCACTTAAAAAAAAAAAATAAAATAAAATCTGAACCAGGCATCGCAGGTTCGATTCCCAGTCAGGGCACATGCCTAGGTTGTAGGCCATGTCCCCCAGCAACCGCACATTGATGTTTCTCTCTCTCTCTCTCTCTCCCTTACTTCCCTCTCTAAAAATAAATAAATAAAATCTTAAAAAAAATAAATAAATAAAATCTGTCAATCAGCCTGGCCGGCGTGGGTTGGGCGTTACCCCACAAAGTGAAAGGTCTCCCGCTGAGCCCTGGTCGGCCACACGCCTGGGTCATGGGCCCCGTCCCTGGTTGGGGCGCATGAGAGAGGCAGCAGATTGATGTTCGTGTCGATGCTTCTCTCCCTCTCCTTCTCCCTCCCTTCCCCTCTCTCTAAATAAATAAAACCTTCAAAAAAGCAAAAACTATCACGACCACAGTGCACTTAAAGTTGTATGTTAACTCACTTGCAGAAGTTCATAGCCAGTCTCGCAAACCACGGAGAAGCTGTCTTTCAGGATGTACTTGTCTTGCACAGGTACGATGTGGCCATTAGGTGGCGCCACCGGATCAGGGCAAGGTTGAGCTGCGGGGAGGAAACTGGGCCGTGGGATCTGATGGGTCAATGGCAGGTGAGCCTGAACTAGGCCCCTGAAGTTCTCCGTTTGTGAAGGAGGCACCTAACAGGTCGAGGGAGCTCACCACAAGTCCAGGAGGGTTCTTAAGCTTTAAAACCAAAGGCAAGATGAAACCCTTGGTTGTGTATTGTGCAAATTAGAGTTTGTCTTCTCTCCTGGGCTTCGGCCACAGCTATGTAAGAAAGCCAGGCATGCAGTAAGCGAGGACAACCACCCCTAATGGGGCATCTGTGGCACACCAGGGACCTCACACCCACGGCTGAGAACCAAAGTGTGTCACCACAAGGGCAGGCCGCAGACTGCCTGGGTTGAAGTCATAGCTCTCCGTCCCCAGCAGCGCTTGTCAACCCCTCTGTGTCTCAGTGTCTCCTGCTGTAGGGTGCAAGGGGTGGGCATGGCTGCCTACCTCGAGGGGCTGCTGTGAGGGTAGGGCATGAAGCCCCTAGTGTGGTGCTCTGTTAAGAGCTCAGAAAGGGGGCTGCGGTGAACCCTCACACAGGGAGAAGACGAGGCTCAGCCTCGGTCGGCACTCAGGAAGCCTAGGGCCTCCCCTCGTGAGCTCCGGCCTCCAGGGGGACTGTCTTCCATCTGGGCTGTGACTGCTGGCCTGCTGTCACCCCAAGGCTCCAGCCCACCCCACCCCCACAGCTGCCTTGCCGCATTCCTGGGTTGTTAGCTGAGTGCCCTCCCTCCAGTGGCTGATCTATGTCCTGGGGTGGCTTTCAGGCCCTGGCAGGCCCCAGAGCCTCCCCCCAGGGACCCAATCTGCAGGGACAGCCCTGTAGGATCCCAGGCTTCCCGAAGCCACCAGTACTCAGGCCAGCGGCCTGCTCACGCCTTCCTTGGCACACAGCTCAGGGCTGCCCTGGCCCTGTCTCACCCACCAGCCTGGCAGAACTGACTCTCCCCTGACTTGCTCCAAAACCAGCAAAGAGTTTTAGGAGTTTTCTTACTTGTGGACAAAAAAAGGGCATCTGTGGAAAGTACCCCCACAGGGTGATCTGATCATAAATTCCTATGGGGCCCATCATGGCAGGGAGTCCCAGGCCTCTAACTTCTCTGGTAAAAGCTTTACCTTGCCTTAAGCCAGCCCTGTGCCTCGTTTCTATGCATCAAGGGTAAAGCACCTTTGAAATGCTTCCTTTCAGACACTCCTCCTAAAGGGCGACCACCCTCAAGAGAGCACAGAGTCTCAACAGTCCTGCAATCCCCTCCCCACCTAGCTTCCCCCCACCTTCATGGAATCTTCCTAATGTCCCCCTGAATCACCAGTGCATAAAAGCACCTGCAAACTTGAGATCTTGCTCCCCAGCAACGTCCTCGGCTTTGGCTCAAATAAACTCATACGAATGCTCCAGGCCCTGGCTGGCTAACTCCACTGGTTAGAGCATCGTCCCGATACACCAAGGTGGTGGGTTTGATCACCGGTCAGGGCACACACAAAATGCATCAACAAATGCAACAACAAAGCGATCTCTCTTTCTTTCTCTCTCAAAACCAATAAATAAAATTTAAAAATTCCCCACAGGTTTTGTCTTCCCCACAGATGGAAGGAGAGATGGTTGGATGGGTGAGTGGGTGGGGGTTCGGGACAAGTCACCCAAGATGTGCCTATTGTTTTGAGCTAAAGTTAACTGTAACTGCACAGAAACCTAGTTTCTTTAACCTGGCCTACCTTTTTAAAAAATGATTTCATTTATTTTCAGAGAGAGGGGGAGCGAGGGAGTGAGAGAGGGGAAGGGAGAGAGGGAGAGACATGTACGGGCCAGAGAAACGTCGATCGGTTGCCTCTCGCACGCCCCCACCTGCAGACCTGGCCCGCAACCCAGGCCTGTGCCCTGGCTGGATCTCCACGGAGCCACACCAGCCAGGGCTACTCCCGCCTCTTATTTTGCCCTGACTCGCCCACCTCCCTCTCCCTCGCTTACTCATTAAACCCTCAGGACAGCGAAGTTCTGGGCAGCATCCAGCAGTCCTAGAGACAAGTTCCTGACTAATGACCATTGAGACAGAGTTTTCAATCAAACTAACCGTCATATATCGGGCTCAAGGTAACCGTTTTATCTCTGGACCCAGGAAAGCGGAGCGATCCCACGAAACAAACCCTTGAGAAAGTGCACAGAACACCTCCGTGCCTGACATCAGACCAACGCAGTGACCGAGCGCCCCGGCCAGTCAGCAGAGACCAGGACCCCAGACGACTCCACAGCCCCCCGTGATTAGTGATTTCCCCCGTACAGTCCATTCCCTCCCCGGAAGCCATCCACTGGGCATCCAGGCCTTTGCGCACGAGCCACCTGGGACTCCAGGCACAGTGCCATCCCCTTAAGAAACCCTCACTTTCTTGGCAGCAGACCCCTGCTCCTATCTTATTTGGCTTCCATGCAGACAGGCGAACAGATTCCTTCAATCCGGTAATGCACCTTTAGCTGCAGGCTCAAGAGAAACTTCTACTCCTCCCTCAACTCCCTAGAAGCTGAATCAGGGGCCTCACCAGGAACAGGAGACAAGCAGGGAAAACCTCTTCTGACCTGTCTCCACGGCAGGGCAGGGCGCCGTGGATTAGAGACACGTGTGCTCCCTGCACTGGCCTGCTGCAGCTCCTAGCATGCGTACGGGATTCCCGTGCACAGGTACAGGTATGACTCAGGTCTCTCTCTTTCTGCTCCTTCATCTCCTTACGGAGGCTCCTGTGCCTCCAGCTTGTGCTTTTCTCCTGCTCATCTGCAAGTTCACTTTTCGGACCTGCCCCATGATGTTTGGGGGTCGAGGACAACTCCCCCCCACCACTGACGTTTCCCAGGCCTGGCCAGGGAAAGTCCGCCCCCTGTGCCCCCGGACCCACCGCCAGGGTCCGGCCCAGGCCCTGTGCTCACCCGTGCTGGTGTAGTGCATCTTCCAGCCCCGGTGGTCCCCTGACTGGTCAGTTGTGAAGGTAATAGTCACAGAGTTGCTCTTGGTTTCAATCCTGGCGGGCAACGTGTTCCCACAAAATGGGCCGTGTTCCTCCGTGTCTGTTTGAATCTGAAAGGGGAGATGGCCCTGTTACCTCAGGACCCCTCGGGAGACAGGTGAGGTGGGGGTCCCCAGAACTAGACCTTGAGGGAGTCGTAGGGGCACTGGATGTCGGGGTGTGTCTCCACGTCGAAGGACTCCACGAAGTCCAGGATGATCCTGAACCCCTCCTCCAGGAGGATGCTGTAGGTGCAACTGGAGAGTTTGGGGTACGGCTGTGGGTATTCGGGGCTGCTGATCACCCCAGACCGTTCAGTGAAGACCTGGCCCGCGCACAGGGCTGGGGAGGGGAGAAGACAGGGCGTGTGAGCCTGAAGAGGCTGCGGGGCCCTGTCCATGGCCCGCACTCATGCAGCGGGCCAGCTCTGGAGCCACCCTCCAGGGGCCAGGGACCCAGCCCTGTCACCAAAGGGACAATTCAGGGAGGGAGTTTCTCTAGCTCCGAAGCTTTAGCTAAAAAATAAAAAGGCTACTTGAACAATGATTAAAATAAAAATAAAAATTAAAAAATAATAAAAAATAAAAAGGCAACACTTGGACATACATCTTCTAGGGGCCCCCACCCCCCGCCCCCCGGAGGGGGGTGGGGGCCCTAACACCAAAGCTTCTGTTGGGGAGGGTCCTGGGCCAAGTCCCAAAGGGGAGTGAGCGTGCTCAGGTTCTGCCAAGGGGCTGAAGGCACTAAGGAAGGGATTGGGGGGTCTCCTTATTTCTCAGGGATTTGGGGGGGCAGGTGAGTCTCCTTGGGCTGAGGGCCCCTGACCCACCCTGACCCCAACAATTCCCAAGTTCATCCACCATGGGGCTCCCACCCACCCACCCCCACCCCTAGCGCAGCCAGGGCCAGTCCAGCCTCCCCTGGGTCTCCCTCCACCTGGACCGGTCAGGGGGTCAGGAAGCGCCTCCCTGTGCCCGCCTTCCCTGAGTCTGGGCTCTGCCCTGGGGGGCAGTTGAGGGAAGTTCAAATGCACACTGATCATGAACTAGTCGGCCGCCCTCTTCCCTCCCTGGAACAGCTAATTCTGCCCTTGCAGAGCATCCCCATCATCAGCGGGAGGGGCCTGCCCCCCTCCTCCCAGGCCACAGAGGGGCACGCAGGCATTTGAGCTGGGCAGCTTCCAGGAAGTGGGGGTCCCAACCCTGCCTTCCTTCCTGGGGCTGCTCCCCATGGGCACAGGGAATGAGGGAATAGCCACTGGAGGTGGGGACCAGGCTGCCCACCAATGACTACCTCCCTGGGCCTCTCAGCTCTGGGCCAGGCTCCCCCAGCCCAGCACACACAGCCCGAGCTGCCCTCTGAACATGAGGTGGTCCAAGGATGCTCAGAGCTTAGTCCCCCAGGGACCTGGTGGGGAGCGGAGAGAGCTTGTTTTCCCCTGTGTATGTTCAGGCAGGTCTCTGCCTCTCTCTGGCCTCTTCAGAATGGTGGGGAGCCCTTCTGACCTAGGAGCATGTGGCCTTGTGGAGTACCCACCGACCCTAGTTGGTACCCACCGACTAGACTCATCCAGACTATGGTGAGGGGAGGGAGGGAGGGAAGGAGGAAGGGAGGGAGGGAGGGAGGGAGGGGCCAGGGTGTGCACCCACCCAGCCACCCCACCTTCCCACCCCAGAGACGGGCAGCAGTAGGCGGAGGAGGAGCCGGGTTTATTGTTAGTTCTGTGGGTGGGGTGACAGCGGCTGCCGGCGGCAGTGCTCTCCCTGACCCAGAGCTGCAGGCCGGAGCAAGGGGGGCCTAGAGGGTCTGCTCTGGAAGAGAGAACAGGGAGACAGGGAGGGACACCAGATGGGGGAGGCAGGGTCAGTGCTGGTGGGCAGGGCTCCCCACTCCCCAGGGCACCAGGTGTCTGGCAGGTGAGAGGCAGCCTCAGGCAGTGGGGACCACAGAGGCCCTGCTGGCCACCAGGACCTGGTGGCTGTGAGCAGACCCTGCCCCCAATCCTGAGGTTTTGTAGGGGGTAGCTTGTGTGAGCTGGGCCTAGACCCCCCACTCCTCCACACTGGGAGCCCCCCAGGGGGGCACTGTATGGGGTCCCAGAGCCCAGCTGGGCCTGGTGCACAGTAGGGGCCTAACACATGCTAATCGGTGAATAAACTGCAAAGGACCCAGGATGAACCAAGGGTGGGAGGGAGGAGGAATCAGAAAGTATGGTTGGACAGATGGATGGAGCAAGGGAGGGGACAGAAGAGCAGGAAAGGGGCCACAGCCTCCAGCCCCCAGGACAGAACAGCCATGGCCTTGAGGGAGGAGGGCCAGGCTGGGTCCAGGGTCCCCTTTGTGGCCAGGACTCACCGGAGCAGGTGCGCTTGTTCTGGTGGAGAGCGTAGCCCACCCAGCAGGAGCAGTAGAAGCCGCCCAGGTGGTTGTGGCAATGGTGCTCACAGGGCGGCGCCTCTCCGGGGGCCACCTGACACTCATCGATGTCTGCAGGGGGTGGGCCGGGCAGGTGGTCAGCAGTGGCACTGGGGCTGGGGCTCAGGACACCTCCAGCCTCAGGGCTGACCTGACAGGGGCCTCCTCAGGTCAGAAGGTGACTGGCGCCCAGCCAATCACTAGCAGCCTAGGGCCCTTGCCACCCCCATCACACTTGGAAGGAGAAGGAAATTACACCTTTTAAAACCCATGACAGGCTGTGTCCTGCTCCAGGTCCCCAGCCAGTGAAGGGAGCAGCCAGCCAAGGAACTCAGGGAGCAGTGGGCAGGCCTGCCACACAGGTCCACCCAACCCTCATGAGGAACACAGAGTGGTTGAGCCACTTGCCCAGGGTCACACAGCTGGTCCCTGCAGGAGCCAGAATCTAAAATCAAGGGTCAGACTTGAAGCCCACATGCAGGTACTGGGTGCTGGGCTCTGTGCATTCTCAGCACAAGCTGGAGGAGCTTCCCCTTCCCACCTGTGACCAGGCTCACTCCTGGGCCCTCATGCCACAGTGGGGCTGGGAGGACGTCCCTGACTCAGCACCTGGCACAGGCCAGGGCTCGGCCCTGAGGGGAGGTCTGGCTGTCATGGGTATTTTATGGATGTTTGCGTTGCAGATGTCCTCAAAGGAAGGAGGCCGGCTGTCCTGGCAGTTCGGCAGGAATCCTGCTGCAGGGGTGGGGAGGCTGAAGGGGGTCTGGCCTGGCCTAAGACACAGCTGCACCCGTGGGTCACCCCACCACCTCGAATCTGCTCTCCGCTCACCCTCGGCTGTGTAGAAGGCCTCAAAGCCTCGGAACGGCTTCTCGTTGGAGTAGTCAGAGCGGAAGGTGACGTCCAGGCTGGAGCCCAGCGAGTAGAAGGTGTCGTTGCCAGGAGCCCGCTCCGTGTCTGTGCTCTCCCAGCCGCACAGCGTGGCCAGCACCTTGGTTCCTGAGCTCAGCTGTGGGGTCGGGGGTCACTGCGAGGGGCAGCGAGGCCCAAGGCCTGCCCACCCTCTGAGTCCAGACCCTGCTCCCAGGTGTCCCTGTCCCCCAGCCCTGGCCATGTCTTGGTCCTCCCCTCCCCCCAGCCCCGTCGGCACCTTGACAAAGTCATACTCGCAGAGGTAGGACAGCTCCAGGTGGAAGTGGGTGAAGTAGAGACGCAGGCGGTAGCCCGGGGGTGCCGTCAGGTTCCAGTGCAGCTCCTGGTCGTTGGCATACTTCTCCGGGAAGCCCGGAGACGCCAGGCGCCCGAACACGGGCGTGGGCCACTGTGGGCCTGCGGGCGTGGCCACCGAGCCCCACAACAGGCCCAGGAGGATCAGCAGCCTGCGGGCAGCACAGGGGGCGGGTGACAAATCCACCTAGAAGCCTGCCATCACCCCCAGCCCTGCCGGGGAGGCTGCGGGGGGCACCCACCCACCCACCTCATGGTGTGCCCGTCCTGCTGGCCGGGCCTGCTCTGCCTTCACACAGCCTCACCTTTGATCTGTTTGTCCGACACCTGGCCCTGCCCCCAGCCGTCCTGACCCTGGAATTCTGGGAATCGACCCCATGACTCCTGGCTGCCCAGACTGCAAGGCAGGGAGGACAGGGCACTCCAGCAGCCAGGAGCTGGACCTGGTGGGCAGCCAGCCCTGGGAGCAAGTCCTGGCTCTGCCCCTAGCCCTTGACCTCTGTGTTTCGTCCTCAGTGTGCGGCTTTCACAGTTGCCCAGACCCCCATGACCCTGCTCTCCACAGGGATGCTCCAGCTGGAGGTGGACCAATGCATGCATGCACCTACTTTTGCTCTCTCCTGAAAACTTGTTATAAACAGCTGCGCCCAGCCCTGGTCGGATAGCCCAGGTGGTTAGAGCATTGTCCAGATACACCAAGGTTGCGGGTTCCATTCTCAGTCAGGGCACATATAAGAATCAACCAAGAAATGTGTAAATAAGAGGAACTACAAGTCAATGTCTCTTTCTCTCTCCCTCCCCCCGCTTTAAAAATCAATAAATTAAAAAAAGTAAAAAGACAAACAAACAAAAAAAAACCCCTGAGTCCACAAGAATGAGAATGGCACACATGGGAGAGGAGGCAGCATCAGCTTTCTGGAAGCTGGACAAACAGGTGAACAGGCGACAACACCTCTCCAGGAAGCCACCCCAGGTTAGCAGTGGGATCAGGACTCAGCTCCTCAGGAACTGATGGCACCAAGTCCTTCTGGAAGTGTTAAGAAGCCAGCCAATTCCTATTTCCTATTCCCTGACCCCAGCAGAAACTTGGAGACTGATTTTTTTTTTTTTTTGCAAGAGAAAATAACCAAACGAAATACAGACACGTGTGGGAGAGCCCGAGAGAGTCATCCGAGACCCCACGTGCCTGGAGACATTCTCACAGGGAGTGCAGGGGCATCCAGGGCCCAGCTGAGTGTGGGGGAGGGGACAGAGGAGCAGCAGCAGTGAGCAAACAGAGTGGATACCAGGAGCCCAGGCTTTTTCCTAACGCAGCTCTGAGAACCTGGCGGCTGTCCAGGTGTCTCCCTCTCTTCTGGGAAGCGGGACCCACCCAAGAGGAAAGACCTGCAGATACTGACTCTGAAGGTTCCGCAGGCCAGTGGCTCAGCCGCCGTCCCTCTTGGCGAAGGGCAGCTGACAAGCCCCAGGCAGGCGCTTGGAGCTTCTCAGTCCCCATGTGGATGGCACCGAACAGCCACTGGGGTCCCTGCTGCCCACCGCCACCCTCTGGGTAAAATTCCGGAGGTGAAGGTTTGGTGACAAAGGGAAGGAGTCTTTAGTCAAAAGCTTCACAATTTTGGAATAACAACTTCCCACGTGCCTTAGTCACTTAAGCCTGTCAGTTAAGCCTAAATGCATTTTCTCTTCAGTCGCAGCGTTAATCACTTAAGCCTATCAATTAAGGCTAAACTCTAACACCTGAGTTCTTCTAGCATTCACCCTGATCATTTTTAGTTATCTTATTTTTTTCTTTTCTTTGGTGTTTCTTTTCTTTTGCGGGAGAGAAACACTCATCGGTTGACTCTTAAACATTCTCAACCGGGAACCCGGCTGGCAGTCTAGGCTTGTGCCCTGACTGTGAACCTGACTGTGAATCAAACCAGCCACCTTTCAGCCTGGAGGCTGGCACTTACACCACTGAACCACACCGGTCAGGGCTTAGCTTATTTTTACCGGGTTAGTTTACAAACTGAAATAACATATACAAAAGCTACACAATTTTGGAGGGATGGCAGGCTGCTAGAAGACCCAAAGAAGAGCCTGCCACCCTCTGCCAGGCCGGCCTGACTGTAGGCTGCGCCCGCAGCTCCTTCCCACCAAGAATACTGCCCGCTGGGAAACTCCGGCAGCCACAGCTCAATCGCCCAGGCGTGCTCAAGGGAGAAGAGAGCCAGAGAACGAGCAAGCCTGCGTGTGGGCCAGAGAACCAGTCCTCCTTTTATTTCCACGTGCTCTGGAGGCTTTTAGCTTCTCAGCCAGTCCTGTCCTAGACTCTTACCGCGACCTCGGCAAACTTCTCCTACAGCCCCTCCCTACTTCCCCCCAGTGATCTGATCAGATCTCTCTGTCTCAGTGACACCAGAGCAGGACATTTAAGGGTCACCGAGGAAAACCTCCAACATGAGGAAGATTAAAAAAATCAACCAATCAAGGGAAGAATACATAATAAACAAGGCAGGGAGAAGAAAAGGCCCCAACGTGAACAAACCAATCATTAATATCTTCAGAGGAGAAAGAGAGGAAAGAGCGGGAGACTGTGCGTGTTCATTCATTCACTCATTCACCCACTCATTCATCCATTCGCTCATAGAGGACGTTTATGAAAGCTGGGAACAGTGAAACAAAGGAAGGGCGCAGGGTAGAAGCAGCAATAGGAGGGCCTCGGCGGCGCTCGGCTTCCGCTCCCGAGAATCGTAGGAAGGAGCGTCAGCTCGCCGGGAGTCAGAGAAAAGGGCCTTGGAGACCGGATGAAGTAGTCAGCCCAGGACGGGCTGCCACTGCCTGCTGTTCCACTGGTGGCAAGTCTCGTGGGGGCCCTGAGAGTTTAGGAGAGAAAAGTAGAGATGCACACCTGAGAGGGGAAAAAGGTGTGGGGGGTCTCCAGACAGAGCCCACATTGGGTCCTGGGTTTTATTTTTTTGGAAAATCTTGCCCCCTATACTTTGAGGTAATATTTTATTACCTGGACACTGCTAGTGAACCTGTAGACTTGGCTTTATTTTCAAAGACTTTATTTATTTATTTGTATTTGTTTTTTAATAAAAATTTATTTATTTATTTTTAGACAGAGAGGACGGGAGGGAGGAAGAGAGGGAGAGAAACATCGATGTGCAGGAGATGCATCAATCAGTTGCCTCTCACACGCCCCCTACTGGGGACCTGGCCCGCAAGCCAGGCAGGTGCCCTGACTGGGAGTCGAATTGGCAACCCCTCAGTCAGTTCACAAGCCATCACTCAATCCACTGAGCCACACTAGCCAGGGCTCATTTTAAATTGACAGCAATACATAAGTAATAAAAATGGAAAAGAGAACCTCTTAAAATGCTAATGGAAGACTACTTCTAACAATTGATACCCATCCATCAAGCATGAATGTGGAATAAAAACATGGGTACGCAGGTCAGATTTTCAGTTTTTTGGGTCAATGCCCAACACCCTGACCCACAACAGTCAGGGCCCGTGCCAGATTTTTAAAAATGTCCATCCCTCTCCCCTTTCTCAGAAAGCTACTGTAAGGTGTGCTCCATGGAAACAAAGGCATACATCAAAGCACAAGGAGACATGGGGTCCAAGACACAGGAGTCCCACCAGGGAACCCCACGAAGGGGTCCAAATAATCGGGACACACTCTTCAGGAAGATGAAAATGACAGCACGCCTGGTGAGTCCAAAGACATTTTAAAAATCTTTTCAGTAATTGTTTTTTTTTCCCTAAATGAAAGTGTTATATACATTATGGTGCAAATCATTTTAACATGGAAATGCATGTTTATTAGTATTCCAGTTACTGAATATTCCATGAAATATAATCATGAATTAATTATCAATTATCATGGGACTAAGTAAAATAGTAGGATCTCCTAATCAAAAAGTAATTGATGAGCACGTTGTTCGGACCCTGGTGAGGTGTATCATATCCGCAAATATTAAGACTTTTAGAGAAATAGTAAAACGTTTAGGGTTAAAATAGGGATACATTTATTGAAAACTAAGCAAATGAAAAAATCCCCCCAAAAGCTCCGGGGCAAAGGAAGGTGTGCCAAACAGGAAAAGCTCCCTTCACGCCTCGCCTCCGCTGGGAATGGAGGCTGAGTGGGTGCAGTGGCGCAAGGCTGAACGCTGAGCTAACCGAGAGTATCGCCGAATCGCTGAGAGTGTGCGTGGGGGTGTGGGAGGCAGGGAAGAAGGGCAAGTCCTCCTCTCCTCTAGGGGAAAACCAATGGATGAGGACGAGAGCTGCCAAGTCGAGAAGTCGTCACACACACGTTACTTCTGCAGAGACATGAAGGTGAGCACCAAGGCTGTCAGCTTGAAGAGGGAACTGTGGCCACCTCCAGGCAGGAGAAAAGTGCACTACGACCAACCCACAAGGAGCTACTCGCATCCTTAAACTGGAAGCATGGCTAATTCTGAGAAATAACTAAACATTACAGCTCTAGATAGGATTAATTTTGGTCTCCATCCAACAAACTGGGGTGGTTTAGGTCTCTCCACAATTTCTGGGACCTCAGGGAGCTCAGGTGCTGTGCTCACCAACCCCGCTCTTCCACTTCAGTGGGTCAGTCTGTGTCTATGTCATGTCCACCCAGGGACGGATGTGGGGTCCCAAGCTAGTCCAGGGGTGTGTGTGTGTGCACAGAAGGCATTGCTAATGAGAGTGGGGAAGTGGGGGGATTCGCATTGCAGACTCTGGCTTCCAGGGGAGGCCTTTTTTCCCAGACAGCTCCAGCTGTTTCTGCGACATGGGCCCTACTCTCCCCTTCTCCCTCTGCCCCTCAATGCCATTCTGATTTTTACTAGCTCCACGAGAATCTGCATTCTTAATGAAGCCTGTACCAGCCGAGGACCAACGATCTCCTTTAACAGAGGGGTAACCAAGTTGTGCGTGGCTCAAGTCCTTGGAGGCAGACCCCTCCCACCGCCCCCATCCCCCTTCCCTGGGTTGCCAAGGATGGGCCTTCCTGGAACATGCTTAGTAAGGGTTCTGGAGCCTGAGAATGGACCTCTGGGCAGGCATACCTGCTGGCAGCCCAGGGTGCTGGGGCTGAGCTGTGGAGGCAGGCAGGGGTAAGCAGAACGGAGTGGCTCTTGGAAGGCCAGCTGCCTGGGGTATCCTCCCCAGCCTGCTCACTCACACATCACCTGATCTTTCTGTGTGGGTTAATAGTATCTTCCTCACACGTGGTTGCACAAAGGAAGTAAGACTTGTGGTGGGCAAGCCCTCCGTTACCAGCCATTGCACTTCCCTCTGATGCCCTCTGCAGCCAGACAAGTCTGGGTTTCACCTTGCCTCCCCGAGAGTGGGAAGACCCTGGGCACATGTGACATGGACTCCCCAAACTGTCCTGGAATAGGAAGGTGGACTGGGAATGTTAGCATGTGGTGTCAGACTTGCTGTCCAAGGTCAAAAGTCAGGCTGAGTTCACAGGGTGAGGCCTAGGTGTGAGGGAGCCAGAGGGTGAGTGACTGGCCCTGGGCCACTGGAAGTTTTGGCTGCAAAGCTGGGTATTTACTCCCCATCCCCTACCCCACAAGGACTCCGGTCCCAGCACCTGGTGAATGACAGCCAAGGCTGAGGCCCAGGGTAGGGTTGGGACCAAGGAGTGTTCTAGCACCACCCCCAGGCTGGGGCCTCTCTTTTGTGCCCTCCCTGCCCCCAGCCTCCAGGGGATAACCCATCCTTTGGCAGTGCCTCTAGGTTGGTGACTGAATCCTGAGACAGGAGTGGGCTAGAGGCCCCCTCCCCCAACCTGCACCCTGTGGGGTGGCTCCTCCCAAGCCATCTCAGTACTGGTCCTCAGGCTGGCAGGGTGAGCACCCGAGACACCGGCTGGCTGTTCAGCACCATGGAGAGGGCACAGACCTGGTGTGGCCACTCACACCTGTTTCCTCGACCTCTGTACACTCGCAGGGAGTGCTTAGGAATTTACCAGAGGGCACCCAAGAAAAAGCACAGGTGGGATTTGACCCCAAGCCTGCACCCTGAGCCAAGTCAGGGCACCTGATGTGCTTCAACAGGCCCGGTAATCAAGACCCAGACCAAGTAGCCAGCCCTCTCTGGGGTCAACTCAGCATCTACCCCAGGACTGTACCAAACAACCCTCTGACCCTGCAAGGCCCCTGAACAGCAGCCCAGGAGGGAGCAAAGCCCTGGAGCAGCCCCACCTCGACTGTGTCAACCCCACAGCCCTGGCCCCTGGGGTCTGTCACCACCCACTGTGGTGCTGGGTGAAAGAATGACTGAGCAGCTTCTCAGGACACTTCTGGGTCCAGTTTGATGACAGTTGTGCTTCTTTCTTGGTGCCAGTCCAAGGTCACATGGATATGTGACAGATACTGGGAGGCCAGACGCTGGGTCCAGCTCAGAGCCTGGCACCCAGAAATGCCCAATAAAAGGCTACGACAGCCCCTGCCTGGGCCCATTCAAGGTCTGGGAACGCACGATTCAGAGCTTTGTCATAAATACATGTGTTTGGTGAGTGAGGGGAGACAGAGGGCAGAGATGGTGCTGTACACAGCTGGTATAGGCTTGGAGGCTGAACACCACAGAGAGAGACAGACAGACAGTCCGGCCAGCAGGGCAGGCTGGGCAGCATTCTGGGGCCTGTAACCCTCGGCTGGTGGGTGTGCTGGCGGGGGTCTCGTCCAGGGCTCCCTGGCCCAAGGTCCTGCACAGGTCGGCAGCGGTGCCTGGGCTCAGCTCACGTCTTTCAGGGCCTGGCGGGACATGAGGCCTCATCAGGAGGATGTTGGGTCGTGGGGGGGGGGTGAGCAGAGATGGGCCCCTCAGGAAAGCTCGGGCCCCCCTCCCTGGCTTACCCCACCAGGCGCTCACCTTGCGGGCGAACTCAGGCAGGACGAAGGCTGCCCGGTGCACGTCGGAGTTGTAGTATCTCAGCTGCATCTGATCCACCTGCTCCTGCGTCAGCAGCCGCACCGGCTCCTGGAAGTTGGTGCTCTGGGGCAGTGGTGGTGGGGGAAGAGGGGCGTCAGGGGAGCGCTCACTGTACCCACCTGCCCCCCATGCCCCAGGATAGCCTGAAGCTCACTCACTGGGTTTTTGCTGCACAGCATGAAGCCGATCTGGCCACTGGGGTAGGTGGGGATGGTGCAGTAGGCGTAGCCCACCACGGGGAAGAGCGACCTGCAGAAGTGCTGCATGTCCTTGATGAGGTCCAGGTGCAGCCACTGGCACTCGCCTGGGGGGAGGCCGTGTCAGCACGGGCGCTGCTGGTGCACCCTGCCCTGCCCCCTCGGGTCCACCGGCACTCACCTTGGCAACAAAGGATCCCATCCTCCTTGAGGGCTGTTTTCATGAGCTGATAATAGGACTCCTTGAAGAGGCTCTCAGCAGGGCCTGCAGGGAGGGAGGGATGAGCAACAGTGAACACATTCTGGCTGAGACCTCCTGAGCCTGGCCTGGAGGTGGGGCCTGGGCCACTGTCACCCCACTTCACAGACCTACACAGCTGCCAAGGATCTGAGCCGGAACGTGAACCCAGGTCTGTGGAATTCAAAAACCAACCATGAAGAGGGCATAGGAATCTGCCACCCCGGAATCTGAGGGGGCTGCACAACCCCACCCCCGGGGACTCTCACTGGTGCTGCATGGGGCTGCCTCCACCCAGGGCCTTGGTTTAGAAGGAGCACCTACTTCCACCGGGACGCTGGCCTGCTGAGAACAGAAGGGGGCTGAAGAGGACACGGGGGCCTCCATGGGCCAAGGCCAGAGCCCCACGCTTTTCCAGGCCCCCAACCAACCATGAACTCGGGGCAGTGGCCTGGTCCCCCTACTCTGCTGAGCCGTGCACTAGTTCTGGGGTCCCGCTCTATCCTCCACTCTGTGACTTGGGCCTGAGGAGCTAAGGGGAGGCTGGCTCCCGGAGTGGCAGTTGCTGGAGGGCCAAGGGCCCACCCGTTGCTTACCCATGGGGTCTGAGGAGTCAGTGATGATGACATCGAAGGCGTCCTGGTTCTGCTTCATGAACTCAAAACCGTCGCCCACGTGTAGGGTCAGCTTTGGGCTAGAGTAGCCAACGGCCATGCTGGGCAGGTACTTCTTAGAGACCTGAATGACATCCTGGGGAGGGGATGGGAAGGGCCAGGCTGGAGCCGGATGGAGCCAAGTGGGACTCCCAGCAGTCCCTGTCACAACCTGGTCACCTTGGGCCAGCTGTTTATTTGTGGAACCCCAGTTTCCACATCCACAAAACAGGGAGCACTCTGGGACTTCCCTCAGTTCCTCAAGGAGGGCTGGCTCTGGCCTGCTTCTCAGCTGAATCGCCACCATTCTGTTCGCTCCCCTCAGATCAAACTGCCCCATCTGAGAGGCTTTCTTGATATTTTAGAGGCAGCATTTCCAGCTTACAC
This sequence comes from Tonatia bakeri, assembly GCA_004024845.1. Taxonomy (NCBI): domain Eukaryota; kingdom Metazoa; phylum Chordata; class Mammalia; order Chiroptera; family Phyllostomidae; genus Tonatia; species Tonatia bakeri. The sequence goes on from PVIA01000861.1 coordinate 56,900, forward strand.
TGGGAGAGCCTCTTCTGCCTGCACGTGGTTGGATGCCTCTGACTCAGGCTGCAGCTCAAACCCACCTCTTGGAGGCCTGCTCTGACCAGCCTCTACTCACCCTCTGTGCCTTTATTGTACCACCCTTTGCTGTCTCCTTTTAATTGGAACAGCAGCTCCAACAGGAACTGCATCTGCCTACTCACCACTGTACCCAGGGCACGGAGTGATGGCTGCCACATAGTAGATGCTCATTAAAGACATGCTCAGTGTCCTAGTGGTTGGAATGTCCCTGGGCCTTGCCTGGGACTTGAATTAAAAACCAGCATCTAGTCTGACTAAGAACTAGCATCAAAGGCACACCTACTATGTGCCAGGTCTGCTACTGTCCTACTAAATCCTCCCAATATGTTTTTAAGATGAAGAAAGAGGCCAAAAAATATTAAGTCGCTCAGTGAGGAACAGGAACTTGAACCCAGACCCCAGCCCTGCTCAGGGTACTCACCTCATCAATCTCGCACTGGACCACGGACTCCACAGAGGAATGCTTCACCACCTCCCGCAGGACACCCCCGTCCCCGCCCCCGATGATCAGCACCTGGGAGGGGGGTGGACAGTCAGGGGCAGGGCCCAGCACCAGCTCCAGTAGGTCGAGTGCCCTGGGCCCCCGGTAGGCAGATGCCCTCACACAGAGCCACCTGGAGCAAGGGTGTGTCTCAGCTCGGCTCCTCTGATCCACAGACCTGGTAACTCTCCTCTCTCCTCTCGGGAACCTGGTCCAAAGTGTCCCCTTTTCCTGAAAACTCCTCCCTAAGTTTCAGGCCTCAGCCAGAACTGTTGCTCCTCCTAGGCGCTGTCAGCGCCCACCCCATGAAGGGGGCCACTCTCCCACTCACTCCCTTGTTCTCGCTCGCACTTTCTCTGACAACGCCTTAGGAGGCACCTGGGCTGAGCACTGGGCACACTGGGGAGGGCTTCAGCACTGTCCTGTGGGATGCTCAGGGCTGGCTTTCCTATCACTGGGCTCAGGGCTGAATACTGGTGGGAGCAGGGTACCTTTCGAGGGCTGGGGTGGCTGCAGAGCGGCAGGTTGGCTATCATCTCCTGGTAGGAGAATTCGTCCCTTTCCGTGCACTGGATGACACCGTCCAACACCAGCACATTGCCGTAGCTCTTACTGCAGGGTGGGATTGACAGTTAGGGACCTGGGTCCCCTGGGGTGGGGGCAACGTGCCTCCATTCACCCTGGATGCGAAGAACCTCACCCACCCTGTGAAGGAGTCTCAGAAGTGAGTACTGGGGCTGACACGTGGCGAGGACCGGCAGGCAGGCCTGCCGGGCGGAGGCTGGGGTTAGACTTGGGTACGACTGTGAGACTGTGACGTGTCCCAGACTGACACGTGGAGCTCGGCGCGTCGGGTCGGCGCAGACTCCGGCTCCCTTCCTGCCCGAGGACCGCCCGAAACGTGGCCCCCCAACCCAGGGGACAGGATACAGGGTGGGGAGGGGATCGAGGAGAACACAGGCCTAGTTCACAACTTTTGACAGTTCTGCAGGTGCAGGGTAGGGCAGTGACGGTCCAGGGGCATCGGAGGTAAAAGGCACAAGACGGGTCTGGCAGGAAGGGGGTGGGCTGGGCCGAGATCAAGGCAGGGTCCCGGCTGGTACGCGTGGGGGTGGGCAGCGGGTGGTCTGGGCTGCGAGCAGTCCTAGGGGCTTGGGGGTGCAGGACGGGCTAGCGGTAGTACCTACCTACGGAAGACAAGGATATCCTGGTACCGCGAGCGCTGATGGTGAAGCAGCTGCTCCACCTGCAGGGACAGGGCCTGGCCCGGCCACAGGCTGCACGTCTCGCGGAACCAGCCATCACGGATGGCAGCGGGGCCGGAGGCGGCGGGGCCGTCGGGGCCAGGCTCCATGGCGGGAGCGCTGGAGGGCAGCGCGGGCGCGGACCCGGGACTGCAGGCCGCGCGGAGCCGCCGCACAACGGGACCAGCTCCGCCTGCCGCCCGCGCCGCAACCTAATCCGTTCGGGGGCGGGGCCTGTTGGCAGGGGCGGGACTCAATCCCTCCAATGGTGGCGCGGGAGTGGGAGCGCGGCTAATCGGCGGCACCGCCCCCGGCGGTGCTTTTAGAGCTCTGATTGGTTTTCGATCCACAGCGCGGCGCCCATTGGCTGTGGCGGGCCGTCTGTCCGCGGCATCAGACTAGTGCGGCCCGTTCCGAGGGGGCCACGTGGGACTGGAGCCGGAGGGCAGGGGTCTGGCTTCCCGGGTCTCTCACCCCGCACGGCGCGGGGTGGGGCGGTGCAGACCCCAGGCTCCTGCTCCCTTCCTGGGATCTTGGAGGCACCGAGGGCCGTGCCCTCTGGAGAGACATCGAGAGGGTGTCAGACTCCGGGAGGGGAAACTTGAGATGACATCTCGGCCGGGCGTGGAGTTTCCAGCACTGAGACAGCTTGAACCCTGGGGCCGAAGAAATAGGAGCGAGCGGCTACATTTTCCGACGAAGAATTACGTTGTTGCGCAGGAGCGAGAGCAAATGTATTTCTCTTCGCGTCTCCCAGTTTGGCTCCCTGTTGGACTTGAGTGGAGTGTGTAGTTTGTCGGAGCGCAATGAGCATATTTACTTGAAAAGGACCATCACTGCCCTGCATCTTGAGCTTGATTTAGCCTTTTCCCCTTAGACTCTCGGAGCCATGAGCGTATGGCTGAGGAATAAGAAACAGTTCTTTTCTAAACGAGTTTCTAAATTTACCAGCCGTGTCCCGGAAGAGGCCAACACATGCATATTCATCACCAGAAAACAGTGGCATGCAGTTTTGTTTTGTTTTGTTTTTTTGCGAACTGGCCCTTGCTCCTCTAAAGGTGGGTGGGAATGTGCTTTCTGTTTTTATGGAAATGTCAAGGAACTTATCAGAATCACATTAAGCATGTGAATTACCAAGTATTAAATGCTAATTGCTCTGCAAGCTAGTGCTTTGCATGCCAAGGAAGGGAGATGAGACTGGTGTAACCTATTGGTGACATGATGACAAGGATGTTTTTTTCACAGGAGGTGTTTTGCAGCCTCCACTTGGAGGTAGAAAGCATGTTCCCTGTCTATTAACCCCAAAATGAATAACACAGCAGTGTTTTTCTGTTAGTGCAGGCCTCAAGCCTTACAGCAGCAATGTGCCCTGGTTGACTTAAAACTCTTTTTAAAGGGGAAGTGAATCAAGATTGCTAGCATATAGCTCCCTTGGAACCGTTACTAGACCCGGGGTGGTGCGTGAAGGATCACGCAACAGATAAGATACAATCAACCACTGTATCCAGTTGCAACAGGCTTCATTGGCCCCAGTCCTGTACCTGGGTGTTCACACCGCAGCCTATACTTCCAACATCAAGACTTTCATGCCTCTGACTTGTGATTGCCTGTTCAGTATTCTGTACCCCGAGCCAGACTGTAAGCTCCTGTGACTTGGGATAGTGTGTGTAGCTGGCAGCGCTGGGTCAGAGACTGAGTGGAAGTGGGAAGCCCGAATCCCAGTCCGGGCACCTTATGGAATCGGCTGACTTGGCTTTCGTTTAGGTGCTGCACAGTGGAGCCCAGACAGGGGCCCTGGCATTCCTGGGACACTGCACGGGGGGGACGGTGGAGGATCAAGTCCATCCCATCCCTCCTGCAAGATGAACAAAACCGTTCCAGCATGTACATCCCCAGATGAGAAAGACCAAACATGACACCCTTTGCCCTCCTGTAGAGGGGATGAGACTGTCAGCTTGCTTCAAGCATGGACAGCAAATGGCACTTCTAGGCCAGTGTGTATAGCTAACAGTGCAAATTTCTAAGCTCCAGAACACAAAAGCCCTGAATAAATTCCAGGTCAAAAAGTCCCCAGAAGTACAGGACCACAAGCCCAGAAATGTCACCCAACTTCAGATCACAAGGAGGAAAACTGTAGTTTTGCCAGAAATTGCCATAGTTACACTGCCCAGTTAAATTCACAACTAACATGGAGAATCGGGCTGGAGAAAACCTGGGTAGAGCACAGACTGTTTCCGCAAGTCCAGACCAATGGGCATCGAGAATTCAGTTCAAAGCATTACTGTCTAGTGGGTTCTACCTTTAGGACTACCTCAGTTCCTAAAGGTGGACAGTTTATAAAAGGGGTGATGGGGAAAGCTGGGCCAGTGGCTACGGCCAAGGCAATGGTCTCAGGGGGGCTGCCCCACAGTGTGGCCTGTCACTGGCAAAGACATTTTGGCAGTCAGCACTTGAGAGTCGTTTTTTAAGCTTTGTGTTCGGCCAGGCAGACCCGGTATTAATCTGCGGTGTTACTGGTTTGGAAATGCCCATGGCAAGCTGCCCCAGGCACCACAAACGGCAGCCAGCACAGGGCCCTGTTGCTCATAAATGCTCTCTACCTCCGACCTCCGGGGCCCTGCCAGATCCCTCTTCCCAGAGTGCAGGCCCCAGCACAGCCTCCGCGATTCAGTCACTGAGCAGTTTCCCACCAGCCTCCCCCCCCACACCCCATCCTTAGCAATCCAAGTACCACCCCCCCACACACACTTCTCCAGATGCCCCCAGGCCCGTGTCTTCATCCCGTGATGCAGTACTCCTGGACTTCAGGGTTCCATGGATGAGGAAAATTTCAAAAACACATTCGGGGACTGGCATTGGGTTGCCAACTTTTTCTTTTGCAAGAAAGAACACTTAAAAAGACCTCAATCTCTGTGTATAGTTCCCCCCGGCCTCTTTAAAAAGGCAAACAAACACAAAAAAATTAGTAAGGATAATTTCTAAATACAGGACCAGCATCATTTTGCCTCTATGAGAAACTTAATGCATTTTCCTCCTCTCACCCTGGGTCAGCGGGACTCCCACTGTGCCCCACCAGGCAAGGTCTGGGGCACACAGCCTCGCTGACAACAGTGGTTCTGGACTTGGAACCCCCTCGAGAGGTTCCTACTCACTCAGTCCTGGTGTCTGGGCTCACCCCGACTCTGTTGGGCAGGCCTGGGGGGGAACCTGGGCCTCTGCCTTCTAACCAGCTCCCGGCTGGGCTCTCTCAGGGCCCAAGTAGCACTGACTGCAAGGTTCTCAGGCCTTCCCTTACTCTCCAAGGTCCAGCTCAGCACGCCTTTCAGAAAGCCTCGTTGGGCCATCTGCACTAGGAGATCATTTCTCACTTTTATTTTACTTATTTTAAAGATCTTATCTATTTATTTTTAGAGAAAGGAGGAGGGGAGGTCAAAGAGAGGGAGAGAAACATCAACGTGTGGTTGCCTCCCCCATGCCAGGCATGTGCTGCCCTGACTGGGAATTGAACTAACGACCTTTGGCTTTGCACTCCGGCGCTCAATCCACTCAGCCACACTAGTCAGGGCCATTTCTCACTTTTTAAAAGTTCCCCTCTGGCCACTTTCGATGGCAGAGGCTCTGCCATTTTTGGGAAGACTTCTTGTACTTCAGTGTCTGTGGGGTCCAAACTCTGGGACAGAACTCTGTAAGTTTAGCTGGGCACGTGGGTGCTGAAGTGACCCCAAGTGTCCTTGCTGTGGCCGTGCGACTAGGTTCCGGCCAGTGGGCCGTGGAAACAGGCAGTATGAGCGACCAGACAGGAGGAGGCAGGGTCTGAGGACGGCCAATCCCCACACTCGCTCTGCACTGACCACACTTAAAGGATAGAGGGGGGAAAGCAAATCTTTGGCTCAGCCCTTGGGAGTCGGGCCTTCCTGTTGGGTCTCAGCCATTCCCCTGTGGGCTGGTAGGGAGCCCAGCCCACTCTGGGACAGGGCCACTCTGCTCCACTGGCTGCACCCCCCAGGGCAGAGTGGCACCTGATTTGGCCCCATAGCCCACAGGGTGTGGCAGGCTGCCTTCTCAATAATTTGTGGGAAAAGTTCCAAGGAAATAGGTTCCTTGTTTAATTATTTGTGAAAACAAAAAGAATGGTATTATTCTGTGTTTTCTGAACTTAATAGCCCACCTCAGGATGAAAATCAAATGGAATTCTAAAGACATAGCCAGAGACTGAATCACAAATTTATACCAGTTCCATGCTGCATTATTTTAAAAAGTACAACAATGGAAACATCTATGTTTAATAATGGGGATTAGCTAAGATCCATTTTAAAATGAGAAACAATCTGCCCTGGCTGGTGTAGCTCAGTGGATTGAGCATGGGCTGCGAACCAGGCATCGCAGGTTCGATTCCCAGTCAGGGCACATGCCTAGGTTGCAGGCCATGTCCCCCAAGCAACCGCACATTGATGATTCTCTCTGTCTCTGTCTCTCCCTCCCTCCCTCCCTTCCCTCTCTAAAAATAAATAAATAAAATCTTAAAAAAAAAAGAAGTTGCTAATTAAAAAAAAAAAGACAAAAAAAAATGAGAAACAATCTTTAAAGGTAAAAAATAGTAGAAACAGAAACCCAAGTTTGTAAATTACATATTATGAGGCCTGTCTGGAAAAAGTCCAGCCATTGTTAACAAAACGTGAATGGTTTGTGCGACATCACTGTAACCTGGCAGCCAGGGAGAGTGGACTGGAGTGCGCACATGTGAACAGTGACGACCTCACTGTACTAGTCAGCGGGGGCAGTACATGCCGTTGAGTGAGCATGTGCACTGTGTGGCCGTCACCTTTAAAATGAGTGGTAGAGCAATGAATCTGCATTGAATTTTGTGTTAAGCTTGAACATTCCTCTGTGGAAACTATTTGGATGATTCAGAAGGACACAGCTATGGGCAGCTGGTGACTGGCAGCTCCATCACGACCATGTGCCCGCTCAGACATGTCTGGTGCAGTATTTTGGCGAAACATCAGGTCGCCCACGTGACTCAGGCCCCCTACAGCCCAGATTTGGCTCCCTGCAACTTCTGGCTTTTCCCAAAACTAAAATCAGCTTTGAAAGGGAAGAGATTTCAGACCATCGATGAGGTTCAGGAAAATACAACATGTGGCCGATGATGACTGGAACTCTGTGAGACCCCAAGGTACCTACTTTGAAGGGGATGGAGGCGTCATTATTCTGTGTACAATCTTTCTTGATTCTTGTATCTTCTTTAATAAATAGCTTTTTTGTTATATGGCTGGATACTTTCTGGACGGACCTCAAATACACAGCCCTGGCTGCTGTGGCTCAGTGGATTGAGGGCCGGCCTGCGAACTGGAAGATGATCACCGGTTCGATTCCCAGTCAGGACACAGGCCTGAGCTGTGGGCCAGGTCACACTGGTTAGGGGCGTGCAGGAGGAAACCGACTGATGCTCCTCTTGCACATCCATGTTTCTCTCCCTACCTTTCCCTCTCCCTAAAAATAAATAAGTCAAGTCTTAAGAAATATTTACGTACACATTATACATATATATAATAAACATGTCACGGTTTTATAACTGGGGAAAAGCAGAGTTGAAAGGAAAAGAGAAGAGAAAGGACAGGGAGGGCCCAGGCCCTTGGGGAGCAGCAGCGATTGTAACGGCCGCACCAGCCCCTCCTCCCAGTGGCACTCGGACCACGTGGCTCCCGCCACATTGTCTGGACGCGTGTGAAGGAAGGAAAGTGGCCCCTGGGACCCTCCCGACACAGAGTCAGTTGAGTGTCGTGCTCCCTGCTGTGTGGATGGCCCTTTGCTGAGTCACGGGAGATTCCCCTGCGTTGCGCCTCGGGTGCTTCTGGTCTCTCCGAGGGCATACTCACCCACGGACGGCTGAGGGTGGCGATCTGAACAGGATAGGACCTGCCCTTTCCTGCCAGCATCGTGGTGGCAGCAAAAGAAAAGTCAGGAACCAGCTTTCTTCTGCTAAGAATTATTTTTAATAGTTTAAAAATGAGTCTGTACAAAACCAACACCACCATTTGGTGCTTCCAGTCCACTGGGGGATCCCAAGGGTCTCTTCCAACACTATCTCTTTGGCCAGTTGTGCCTGAAACCCCTGAAGAGAGAGTATGAAAACAAAAATTACTTCTTTCACTTTGGCTAGATGTTTGTTCTCAGCTGGTTTATAAACTGTTGCAGACCCTAATGATGCAGATTGCGGGAGAATGGTTTGTTTGGGGTCCTGCAGAACTAAGCAGGGCAGCAATGCACCCCCCGGCCTCCTCACCAATGGCCCACCCCAGAGAGTGTGGGCCGGGGAAGTGCTCGGAGGCCCAGGATGGGCTGGCTGAGCTGACCAAGATCAGACAGGTCCCTTCCTCGTCATACCACACCCTGGGGTTGGGCCCTCTAACCTCAGGGTCTGCTCTAAGGAGTAGGATTTAATACTTTCAAATAAAATATTCAACAGAGATGACCCACACTATTTGCATACTGACTTTTATCTCAGTGCTCAGAAACAGGCTCATCTAGGTAAGCAGCAATCTGATTTGCTCTGAGGTGGCCCTGGGAAACTGGTAGTAGGGGGAGGGGGTTAAAAAAACTGGACTGTGGGTCCCAGGACGCAGCGGTGTCCCCTCTGCCCATCTCCTTCTCCTCAAGTCAAAGGAAGAGGGGGATCTGGTCCTGAGAGGCTCTCTCAGCATCTTTCCTGTCGAGGCGTGTGAGCCCCTACCACATACCTGTCTGACTTTCCAGTTGGAAAGGACATGCTTTTGTTTCCCACCGGCTGTTTAAGTTTCTTGGCTGCAAGACATTTCTGAAAAGAGGCACAGAAGATAAGATTCCGGCACTGCCGGTGCGCTGGCTTTCCTCACCACTGGGCCCCCGCTCTGCACGCCAAACCTTCCGCCCCGTCTGGCACCGACTGGCACCAACGCCCACGCGGGGCGGATGCAGGCTTGTGCTGGCACCGGAAGGAGTGCCCTGGCCTGCAGCAGTAATTCCCACGGGAGCTGACAGAGAAAAACACCCCTGACACCATGCACCCACCTCTACAGTCTCTTAAAAGTTTTTTAATTGCTGGAATAGTCGGTGGGCCCTGTCTGTGCTGGGGAAGAAGGGAGGTGAGGGCAGAGACACTCGAAGGTTCCCAGTGAACTGACGTCCCGGGGACAGAAGAGGTCAGAAAACACGCACCACGCACAGGCCAAGTTCTCGAGTGCACCTCTTACCTTGCTGGACTGGGCCTGCTTGTTTGGGTCAAACTGGGAAGAAGGCTTGGATTTGCTGTTTCCTGAAAGGCAGGAGAGTGATCCTGTGAGTGAGGTCACACACACTGCGGGCTCATTCCTGGGCTGGGCGCACACATCCTGGAAGTGCGGGCCGTCAATGTGCTGCCCTTTATGGTGGGGGCTTATGGCTGATGACAGTCACACATCAGGCTCCCCGCAGCTCAGGGCAGCCGGACCACCAGGCTCACAGACCTGTTCTCAGGAGAGAGGGCGGGTGCTAACGCGCTGGCTACTTTCACATCAAGGAAATCCACTCTGGTCTCTGCCAGGCACCGCCCCCATTGGTAACTTGGGCAGAAGCGACAACCCTGCAGAAGGATGTGTGGACCGCCCTGCCCTGCCTTCCCCTTCTTCAAAGGAACATGCCGCAAGGAGGCGGATAGTCAGAAACGCCATGTGAAGAAGATGGGCTCTCATCGACTGAGGGACCAACCAGAGCTTTATCTCATGGGAACCAGGTTTTTTCTAACCGTTTTTTAAAAAAAGATTTTACTTATTTATTTTTAGAGAGAGGGGAAGGGAGGGGAAAAAAGAAGGAGAGAAACACTGATGTGAGAAAGAAACACTGACAGGTTGCCTTGGGGACTGAATCCACACCCCCGGGGGGTGGGGGGGACTGTGCCCTGACAGGGGGTCAGACCAGCAAACTTTCGCTGTTTGCGGGAGGAAGCCCAGCTGAGCCACCCAGGTCAGGGCAGGTTCATTCAACAAGTAAGATCACTGCTGTGTGAGAGAGCGAGCAAGTGTTTCTGGACACGCGCTATTACAGGGAAGGGTGATGCCACTGCAGCCCGGATGCTCACTGGCTAAACTGCTCTAGTGGCAGGGGGCCGGGGTGGTGGGTGGGGCTTCCATCCCGTCACTGCTATTTCCTAGGGCTCGCTGCACAAGGCTCTCTCTTCACTCTACCTACCACGGCCAGCCGTCCCTCCCAGGGCACCAGATCTGGCCTCACCAGCAAAAGCCTTGAAATCTGACTTGCTGTAGTCATATGGAGTAAACTCTTTTTCTGGTGTATCTAGGTCTTTTGGCTTCTTGGAGATTTTGAGTCGTTTCTTCTCTTGTCCCTGTTCTGCAGTCCTTGGGTCGCTTGCTGCTAGCTCTCTCTTCTTGGCAGCGTTTTCCAGCTGTAGGTTGCACACACCCACGGGAAGGAAGCGTGGAAGTACGTGAGAGGAGGTAAGCCCAGGGGCCTCTGCTGTGAGCACACCACAGGGCCCCAGGTGCCTCCTACGCTGCGAAGGTGGGCTCAGTGACCAGGAGTGGGGTGGGCTGGAGTCTGCGTGGAGGCTGACACCAGGCCATTTAAGAAAGGCAGGGACCAGCCTTCCAGAGCACTCCAGAGGGAGGGAGGGTGTTGAATGAGGCCCAGAGCACTGCCCACCCCAAGCCTGCCCACTGTGAGGTGGATGGCATGGTCTAGTTACGTAAACACAGTGGAAGAAACCACCTCATAGGAGCTACAATATAAACTTTTCCCAGGGACAGCGAGGCAGGCACTAACTGGCAAGCCAAAATGAACGGGAGAGCCAAAAGCACTGAACTCGAAGCACAGGGAACTCTCCTGATATTTGGGGACCACCTGACAACGACCAGGGGCACCTCATTTCTCAAAAGGAAAAGCAGAAGGGCCAGCACGTACGGCAGCCTGCCGTCGGACGGACACAGCCTGCTCCGTCGCCGCTTGGAACTTGTCGACGGCCTGGTCCCGGGCAGCTGCAAGAGAGACAACTGTCGGTGGGGCTGCAGACGACCTGCCCCGTGCTTCCCATGGGGGCAGTGCCCCTGCTGCTCAGCTCCTCGACTGGTCCCACCTCTCTCCACAGTCTCCAACCGAGGGCCACCCCTCTCTCAACCTGGTGATGCCGCTGCCGCTGCCCCCAGACCTGCTCTGCTCCCAGGAACCCAAAGCACCACCAACGGCCTGTCTGCCGTCTCCCGAGGATGTTTAATAGGAACCCCAGCCACAGTTCATCAAGGACCGGAGACAAAGCCTCTTTGGCATCACACAGGCTACCCCTGGCATCTCAGCCCCTTGATGGCGACCCCATTCTCCTAGCGCTCAGGACAAACCCCTGGAGCCCCCAGTTCCTTCCTGTCCCTCATACCCCACACCAGACTCCTCACCAAATGCTGGCAGCTCTACCACAGGAGCACCCAGTCCTGACAGCTTCCGCCACCTCCTCGCTGCCCTGCCATCCAGCCGGCACCCCCCTCACCTCAGTGACCACCGTGTCCCCTACAGGCTACTGTCCTTGCCTTCTACACTCCGCTCTCGACGGGCAGCCACAGTGGCTGCCCTAAAGAGCACGTCTGGTCACAGCCCTCACAGGCCTCCCTGCTCGCCTGCCATGCCCACCGGAGTCCTCCCTCACCCCCTTGGCTTCACCACCCCGGCACATCCTGCACCCCCCTCTCTGCATGACACCTCCTGCCCTCCAACCGGACACACGTCTGGGGCTGTCCCACCCACTGTCCCTCAGGGGAGGCGCGCCCTGGGGCAGTGGCTGCCAGTGCTGTCCCCCAAGGTGCCCGGCGCCTTGCGCACACAACGGCGAGCTGGCGCTGTTCCCTAACAGACCTCAGTCTGGCCGACTTGACAAGGAAGTGAGTGCTACCTGTTTGCTCAGCTGCCTTCTTCCTGGCAGTTTCTTTAGATTCTTTTTGTACCTGTACCTGGCTGGCCAGCTTCCAGCGGTTGCTGATCTATAATGAAAACAAACAAAACAAAAAAACTCCAAAACTCAGCCACCTGGGAATGCTTTATTTTTTTTAATGAGGCGATGCAGAGCATACTAGCCTAACAACTACACACATTCTAAGTCACAAATTCCAAATCTGGTGACATGAAAAGTCCCATGCTGGCTTTATTGGTGACACTCATTCAGGAGGACGCAGCACCACTGCCCCAGGCCCCAGGCCGGCACGCTCACGTCAGCATCCCGTCCAGCCCTCCGTAACCCTGGACACCCGGCTCCGAGGGGCCGAACAACGCGTCCGAAGGGACACGCGTGACTAGGGGTGGTGGGGCTGGAATGCGAGGCAGGACCTGTGCAAGCCCGCTGTGCTTCTCAGCGACAGCACATGTCCCTGTGGCATCAGGACACATCTAGGTAGCCGCAGACATAAGCATGGTAAGGGGCGGATGGTTGGGGGACGTGCCACACCCAGTAGGGGAAAGAGAAGGGAAGGCAAAGCCTCCACCTGACTCTCTGTCTCTAAAAACAACCAGCTGACCACCAGCGGCAGGGCTGAGGCCCACTCTCGGGCGCGGCTGGGGAGCCAGAGGGAGCCAGGCCGCCCGTCTGACCGGGGCAGGGACTTCCTGCAGGGAGGAAGGAGGCTTTTAACAATTAACACGCTGGCTCCCAGGAGCATCTCATGGGGATCCAGGGAAGGTGTTTTCTTATTCTTATTCATAATGCTGTTAAAAACAAACCAAACAATATAAAACAGAGTGTTTTAAAATTTAAGCTGTCACCTGTAAGAGCCTTAAAGTAATACTCATATACAAAAATGCATCAAGCTGTACATTTAACATCTGTGTACTTTACTACATGTAAATTAAACTTCAACTTTAAAAGACAAAAAACAAATCAAAAAACGCCCCCAGAGACCTGTTTCTTAAAGGTCCCCCTATGCTTCTGAGGGCCGGATTAAAGTTCTGGCCCCTCTCCCTGGAAACAACACTTGTAGAGAAAGGGTTTTTTACATTCATTTCCAGGGGTTCACAGACGGGCTTGTTTAAAACAGAAACTGGTTCAAAAAATTAAGAAGTCCCCCCTTCTTAGAAAGTCTGTCTTAGAAAGGCTGACAAATCCACTTACTTCATAGATTTTTGACGAAGGGTCGAATTTTGCGGCCTGGGAAACGTGCGCGCGGTGTTCCAGCGAAGGCAGAAACTGGAGAAAGGGAAACAGTCATGTTAAATGCTGTAAAAAACGGAATCTGGACCCGGGGCCCCAGAGGGAGTTTCTGGTTGGCTTCATCTCTGGAGGCCTCAGCTCGGAGCGCCTGCCCGGCCTCGGTGGACTGGACTCAGTGAGGTGCTCCTGCCAGCTTTGCCCCAGGAGACCTTGCTTCCCACCTGGACCCGGGCACCCCACGCACCCTGCACGTTCTCCGAAGGCCCTCGGCTGCCCCAGGCAGACGCTCTGTCAGGCCCAACACGCCGTTATTTACCATTCTAAATGGATTTTCAAAGGACTCCATTATGTTCTGGGCTTTCTTCTGTGCGACTGTTAATGGACCCTTCCTATTTTCTTCGGCACTAGGTTCCTGCAGAAACCAGAAACGACCTCTCACACGACGATCGTGTTGTGACGTGAAGGTGCAAGCGAGACAGCAATGACGATGTGACGGCTGGCAGCCGCAAGCCTCTCCCACGTGTAAGGCACTAGAGTGGCCTGTGACACCACACTGTAGGGTAGTTGACGCATGTTTTTAGAGGATATTTATTAAAGCAGGGGACAGTGAGACAAGGACGGGCCTAGGCCAGAAGAGGCGACTGGAGAAAGCCCAGGCAGGGCTGCTCAGGGTCACTGACACGTCAGAGAGATGGGAGCCCTGGGGACAGATCAGGCGATGAGCGGCCACTACCCACTGCTCCTGGTTGTAAGTCGTGTGGGGTCCCTTAGAGTTCAGGAAACACGACTGAGAGGGAAGAAAGGGTGGAAAGGAAAGGCACGGCGCTTTACAATCTACAAGACACATGAAATATATATTAGGGAACAGTCCTGCTGCGTTTCACTACAGCCCATGTCCTCCACCCTGCCGCCCATGAGTATCAAGATTACAATCCTTCCTCTGGTTGGTGCAGCTTAGTGGACTGAGCACTGGCCTGTGAACCAAAGAGTGGCTGGTTCGATTCCCAGTCAAGGCACATGCCTGGGTTGTGAGCCAGGTCCTGGGTAGAGGGCATGTTAGAGGCAACCAGTCAAAGTATCTCTCACACATCAATGTTTCTCTCCCTCTCTTTCTTCCTCCCTTTCCATCTATCTAAAAAATAAACAAATAGCCCTGACTGGTGTAGCTCAGTGGATTGAACACAGGCTGCAAACCAAAGGGTTGCCAGTTCGATTCCCAGTCAGGCATGTGCCTGGGTCGTAAGCCAGGCCTCCAGTAGGGAGCACGCCAGAGGCAACCACACATTGATGTTTCTCTTTCTCTCTTTCTCCCTCCCTTCCTCTCTCTCTAAAAAATAAATTAATTAAATCTTTCAAAAAAGCAAATAAAATCTTTTAAAAGCAAGATTACAATCCTTCCTTTAGGGTTTCTTTATACTGAGCTCAGACAGGATCCTTCACCCCCCTCTCAGGGATGCCCTTGTCCAGAGGGAACTGACGAAGCACCTTGAGACCCACCCCCACGCCGCCCCCGCTGTGGCTGGGCTTTATGTTGGGCACTAGTCACAAGGCAGCAGTGGCCCTCCAGGCACAGGGACCTAGGAAACCTCTGCAGATCTGCCTGCCTCCCCCACCCACTACCCTGCCACGTCCATGGGACTTACGTTAAATAATGTGATGACAGCGGAAGCGATGAGGCATTTGGAATCCAGCAGGGCTGTGTCCTCTTCCCCCGCATTGGGGAAGAGGCCTGCCTGCCTCTGCACAGGCGCTGGCCCTGCAGGGATGGAAGCGAGCTGGTCAACGCCCATGGGGCGGCACCAGACAGCCTCCCTGCTGCCCCGGGGGGCCGAGAAGTTACCGTTGGTGGGGAGGATTCGGTAGCCGTCTGAGGGGGCGTGGGAGCAGTCATGAGGTCCAAAGAGAGCATTTTCCAGTCTCTGCACCAGAAAGAAACCACAGGCCGCAGTGAAGCACCAGCAAGCTCACGGGGGCTTCCTGGCACAGGGTGGGGTGCCGCCTGGGGGTGGTTCATTCGCACCGGCCTGGTGGGTGCCCCCCAGGAAGAGAATGTGGACGCATGGCCCTACCTCAGGGCCGGGCAGCGGTCCGCTCTTCTTCACTCCGGCTGCGACTTCCGACTGCAGAAGAGAAACACGGGCACGGTGGGGTGAGTGGCCTGACTTGATGGCACACACGTTTTTCCTTGGTGTAGACTAAATGCCTTCCCTCGACTGTGTTTCAAGAGCCCGGAGACTGACTTTCACCCCTCCGTCCCTCCCAGTGCCTGGCGCTGAAGTTACTGAGCGCTCAGTAATCACTCGCAGAATGGAAGAGAAACCCCCATCATGACCAGGCACAATGCAGGAGGACGGCAAAGGGCCCGAGAGAGTCTTCTCCGGTGACCAGGGTTTCTCTCTCTACTTGAACAAACAGCGGAGCTGAGAAACTTTAACAGGAAGACTAACTGTGTTTATCCCCAGAACCTCTTTCTTTCTCTCCTCAAGGGCGCCAATTTTAACTCTTCCTGAATCAAGAATCTCCCAAAAGTTACAAACGTGACTTAGCACACAGTGATGACGCCACTGAGGCGACACGTTAAAACTGTCCCAACACAAGCCAAACATGCAAATCCACTGGAACCCGTAATCCGACACAGCAGCGCGCGTGCACGTGTGCCCATGCAGACATGCACGCATGCACACGTACACGCACCGGTCCCTGTGCAGTGCACACTCACTCAGAGACGGGGGAGCTGTCTTTTGGTTGGATTTCCTGTTTGCATCTACATTTGTCTAAACTTCAGAATCTCCTTCACAAAAGTAGCTTTTCCTAAATCCCCCATTTCGACCCAAGGTTCTCATAGCTTCCCAGTTACCTGGGCTTTATATTTGGAGTGAGCGGGCTTCGACTCCAGTTCCATTATCTCCAAATCCACGTGCCATTCAGAGGACACCTCTACAGCACTCAGCGTAGAGTCCAAAGAGAAACGGAAGCCATTTTCACCATCGAGCTCGTCTTCCGACGGTGCCTCTCGTGCCCGTCCTTCCCTGTCCACCTCAGAGAGCGCCACACTCGCCAGGGCACTGCCCCTCGCATCTGGACCACCTCCAGGCTTCCGAACGAGCACCCTGCCCTGAGAGCCCCACTCCCTTCTATTCCACCAGCTAACTATCTCTGAACAGGTAACCGGCTTGGACACTAGACTTTGCTTGCTGTTGGATTATCAGAAATAAGGTCCTAAGAAGGATAAGCTAGAGCTGTGACTATCATAAAGAAGACACACCCACTGGATTTCCTAATCCCTACTATTTCCTTGGGTCTTCCAGAATCCAGACCAGATCGTGTCTGTAGGAGACTACAGGGGGAGTGGGGGAGAGGCTGCAGACAGAACGGGCCTGCTGAGAGCCTTTACAGAAAGTCTTCTTACCTTGAGCAGGGGCATGTCTCGAGCCTGCTGGATTAAAAGATGCATTTCGTTGATCTGCTGCCTTACGAGAGGGGGTACAGGGTTGCAGCAAGCTATGATGCCCTGAGGTTCCCTGAAGACAAGAACATGCAAATGGTCACTCAGAGAGACCTCAGAGGCTCCCAGAAAAGGACAATGACCAGGCAGGACCAGAGTGCCACAGCAAAGGGGAAGGCAAAGGCACCACAGTCATGCCAAAGCAGCCTGGGCCGGCCACTGCCACACACACTCAGCTGCACCAGGCTGTGTGTAGGATCCCCTTACAGCCCACCTTCTGCTAATGGGGAAGGCTGGAGAGGAGTGCCGCAGCTCTGCTGATCGGCAGTTCTGCAACGGGGTGAACACGATTACGAATGTAGATTCTGTACTTCAATTAACATCCTAAAACACTTAAAGTCACAAGATGCCTTAGTCTGGAAGGAAGTACAGAGGAGAGAGCCCCTTGAAAGTGGATGCTGATGCCACAGGCTCGGAGGCTCACACTGGATTCAGCATAAGACACAGCCTCTGACACTTCGGTTTGGGAGCTGCACCTCCTAAACAGCAGCCCGAGGGCAGAGAGCGAACCCCTGGGACTGGCAGCTTCTTGGGAGTGCTGATCTCCTCTGAGTCAGCCTTGAGGCAAAGTCTCTCCACGGAGAGTCGGGACCTGTCACTCAGCTCTCAGACTCACTTGGGCAGCTCTTCGGCAATCTTCAGCATCATGTGGTTTGGCAGCACGTACCTGGAACAAAGCGCACAAAGGGCGAATTGCATCCTGTTTGGCCAGCAGGTACTACTACATGCAGTAACCCGGGGGAGCAGGGAGCTGGCTTTCAGGGCAGACAGAGGAAACACTCAGCACTTCCTTGTCACCAGACTGGCTCAGTCTAAGAGAAACAGCGGAAGAGTCTCCAACCCCTACCCGTAGCTTTCGTCTTCCCGCCGAGCCGTCTTGTCTCTCCAGGCAAACAGCAGCTTGAAGGCTGTCATCTGCTGCGTGTTGAGATGCTTCTTCTGCTTTCTGTAGAGTTCAAGGTAAGACTCGTCCGTGAAGACAGGTTTGATGAATTTCTGCAAAACATTATGGCAAAGTACTCACATTCAAGATCAATTCGAACCAAAATTGCGCCCTGGGCCCTTCAAACAGCTGGCTCTGTTCGCCAGTGCAAAGAGCGGAGGAGAGACGCAGGGCCTCGCGAGCAAGGAGGAGTGAGCCCGAGTGTGTGCGGCTGGCAGAGCTTTACCTTGAGGCAGATATCCCTGCTCCGCTGCCACACCACCTGCAGCTGCACGGGCTGGCCGTTGCCTCGCTCCCACAGCTCCAGCCGCATCTTGTCATAGATGTAAAGCAAGTAATGGGTGTCGTCTCGGGCGTAGCTGAGCATCTCCTCAGGCAGAGGTCTAGAATTGCAAGAGAGGAAACTCCCACTGATTTCCCCAGGAGCAGCGATGCAATCTGTCTACACTGAGGGCGCTCGGCCTCACTTGGCCCCTTTCGCAGTAAAAGATTCTCTCATGGCCAACACAATAGTTCCATCAACCTGCCGGGCACCTTAACACAGGCCAGGGCTTTGCAGCTGAGGAGAAGGAGTGGCAGGATAATGATGTGGTTGAAAATAAGGGCTCTGTCACCCTGGCTGCTGTGGCTCAGTGGACTGAGTGCCGGCCTGTGAACCAAAGGGTCGCCGGTTTGATTCCCAGTCAGGGCACATGCCCGGGTTGCAGGACAGGTCCCCTGTTGGGGGTGTACGAGAGGCAACTAATCAATAGATCTTTCGCACATTGCTGTTTCCCCCCTTCTCTCTCTACCTGCCTTCCCCTCTCTCTGGAAGTAAATAAATAACGCCTTAAAAAGAAAAGAAGGGCTGTCATCTGACTTCGAATCTTAGCTCCAGATATCTGACCTTGGACAAGCCACCTAAGCTCTGAGTCTGAGCTCGCTTTCCTCACCTATAAAATGGAAAGGCCCTCACAGGCTGCTGTGGGATTACAGAGGACTGCATCCCTGAAGTTCCCACCACAGGGTGTGGCACATGGCCAGGGTTAAATGACAGGGAGTCATTTAACTCTTCTGTCAGGGAGTCAATTTTCCTCTTCTATTCGGACTTTAGGTTCTACTTAGAAATTCTGGCATGCAAAGCTGGAGAAGAGTTCAGTGGCGTCTTTGTACAACAGTTCTGCAACCTCAGGGGCAAAGCGTCCCGCTGAGCAGGGGGCCCATGAGTGTGGCCGGGCCCCAGTCCCGCCACTCTCACTCACTCACTACAGGCTGCACCGGCCACACACCCCAGAGCTCCCTCGCCCCTGCAGGAGGTCCTCTGACACACACACACACACACACACACACACACACCCTTGCTCGGGAGGTGTGAGTTTCCAATGAGACCGGCATGGACGAACACGGACGTGGCACGCCCCTTTCAACCACTATTCCACTAAGCACAGTGTAACAGAGCCCTGCACAGCCCTGCACCGGCGTAGCACTAAAACTTCCAGTTCCACTTGTAACAATGAAAACAGCTCAACTCGAGACTCAATCAGTGCTGCAGGCTGAGCACGCATCCCCCGGATGAGCCCAGGAGCACCCGCACTTCCTTCTGCACCTCGTTTCCTTGTGGAGAGCACACTGACCGTATCCTCCAGTCGGCCAGCTGGTACTGCTTGTTGGAGTCCACGCCGCAGTAGAGTTTCAGCAGGTGGTCGAGCGAGTGCCTGCCCAGGTTGAGCAGGCGCGCGGCCTGGTGGGTGTCGAACATGTTCACCACGTACAGCCCGAAGTCCTTCTGCAGCCACTCTATGTCCGAATCGGCGCCGTGGAAGACCTGTGCACAGAACCAGAGTCCTGCTGTCAGTGTGTGAAAGGCCGCTTGTGCTCTGAGGCAAACACGGCCTCTAGGTTATCAGAACACTGAAATTAGAAGCCCGGAGGAAGATTAAGATGGGTTGAGTTCTAAATGCTTCTTTTAATTTGGGCCCCAGCCTTCTGCACTCCTAATTACACACTCTCAAAGTATGCTGACAGCCAAGGATTCAGGGAAAACGGCTCTGCCTGCTTCCAGGGCAGCCGTTAAGGGTGCACCATCCTGATGGCAGGGGCTCGTCGCAGCAGTTGTTAAAGTAATCTAATGTTTTTCTAGACGGTGATGAGCTGAGACTTTGCTGTTCTAACGGTGCTTTAAAAACAAAAGCGGTTTAGCGTGTGGCACCCTAGTGCAGGAAATCACAATGATTTCTCTTAATTTTACTGGGTCTGTGTTGAAATAGTGAAATGAAAAGCACTTCAGTCTTGCATGCACAGGCAAGAGCAGAGAAAGGCGGGCCGACCTTGACAATGGCTGGGTCCGTGAGGCTCTCGTTGAGAATGTACATGTCACTCCGCAGTTCCAGGGTGTCGATGACGAAGTCTTCTGTCCGGGTGGAGATCTGCATGAGGCAGGTCAGCCCGAGGAAGCTCCGGTACGAGTGATGCTGAAACAGGCAGGGGGGTGGCGGGGGACAGGGCAGAACGGGTTTGCTGGGCGCTCCTCCACTGACTTGGAGAAGTCAGCTATGATGCAGACTGCTAGGATTACCTCTTTTTGGCCAACCCCCCCACCACAAAAACCCAACAGATTTAAATTAGTATTAATTTTATACTTCTCGAGTAGGTGAACCGACAGAAAATGTAAACATTTCACGAGTCATTTACTGACAAGGTACCTCCAGGTCCACGGCGAACTCCTGACAACGCAGGAGCTTCTCGCTGAGCTCCACCAGCTCGTCGAGGGAGGACACGAAGCGGCAGGGCGTCTCGCCCACGGGCCGGTACAGCTGCAGCACGCACGTCCGGGAGGGAACAGAGAGGGCTGTTAGGAGCCATCCTTCACTCAAGTACAAAATGAATTAAGAGTTCGAGAAACGACTTTAAAGATGTTTAAGGAAAGCCAGAACTACGTCAATAATCTAGTCATTCGATCCTTCCTGCACCAGATACCGCCCGCCAACCGGGTCGGGCACGAACCTGGGGCTGTGGCTTCTGGAGGACTGAGTCCGGCGGGGTGAAGTGATCTAATTCATACTGGTAGGGGTGTGCAAATCTGAATGAATGAAACAAACAAAAAAAAAAACCCTTTTGATTAATTCCATGGTTCAGGGGAAAACTGCATTATCCACCTTGTAAAAACAAAGCAGAAAAGACCACTGAGATAATATTTTCTCTACATAAAAAGCATCATTATTTCAATGATAATTCAAGCGCATCAAAAATCAGTTGATAATTGCTTGCCCTTAAAGTAGGAGAATTAAAGATCTTTTTCCCTTATAAAGATTTAAGCACTTATTTGCAAAAAACACTGTGTGTGAGGGTCAGCCTGATGTGGATAAAACAGAAATGTGAAACATCAAATCCTCGTGGTCTGGAATAACACAGTTGTGAAACAAGAGAGGGTGAGGCGGATATGGTTGTGTGTCACACGAAGTCTTCTTTCTGCTCCTCCAGCATCTACTGGGACAAACCCCAGTCTCTGGGCCCCTAGGGCAGGGCTGCCTCCCGTTACTGTTACTTCTACACAGTCTGCGGCCTCGCAGTGCGGAGCTGGGGCCAAAGGAGTGCTCTGCCAGGCTGAATGTGAGGGGAAGACCAATAATAGCACAGCTGTCATCACTGTTTTCCTTTATTCTGAGGGCAAAGTCCTCTCATCTGTTTTAACCACTTTTTCCAAATTACTTGTACTGCCAATGAAAAATGCCTTTTCCTTATCGAATTAATTAGTGAGCCCAAGCTTACTGTTTGAGCCCCCACCTAACAAGAGAGGCAGAGTGGGACAGAGGGAGAGCAAGTCTGAGGAGACGTGGGTCACGGCTCCAGTTCTGCAGGGCGTCAGCACCTCTAACTGGTGTGTACCTGAGCAGCGGGAGGGGCAGGGACGGCTGCCCCAGCACGGGCTCACGGCTGACTGGCACTCTGCGCACACAAGAACCGGGGAGAAAGTGACAAACCCCCTTGACCCTTGGTGCTCACTTACACGGTTTACAAAGGTAAAACGGAGCAGAAGCTACAGCACGAAGATAAAAGTGACATAAAATCGGCCCGAGGAAAGTCCGGCCAGGCGAGCACTTACATGTCCTGCTCCACCTGCTGGGTCCTCTGCTGATGGATGAAATCTGCCAGGGCGGGGGGCACATCCAGGTCCTCGGGCCGATCCTGCGGGTGCTCCCGCCTTTCTCTGGAGAGCGCTGAGGGCCCAAGGAGTGACAAGCATCACGTGGGAGGTGAGAGGCGGACACACTCACCTGTGGGCTAGTTTCCCCTTTGAAGATGGGAGGTGGGAGGGAGACCTTCCCCCTATTTGTCGTGCACTACTCACCCTGAGGGAGGGGTTTCTGGGCGTTGGGCTTGATGAAGATCTTAGGGCGGAACGGAGTGTTGGAGTTGTCAATCTTCTCTCGGAACCTGAGCTGGGGTCGGATGATGTTTTTTGCATGAAGCAGCCGGAAAGTTTCAGACTTTGTTTTTTTGCTGTATTCTCCTGCCTATAATCAACAAATACAACATTTTATATCATAGCAACTCGGCGAATTCTAAAAAATAAATTCCAACTCGTGCCCCCCAAGGGGAGGAGAGCACGCGAGAGCCGCCCACGTAGGAGAGTGTG
Organism: Tonatia bakeri; assembly: GCA_004024845.1. Lineage (NCBI taxonomy): Eukaryota > Metazoa > Chordata > Mammalia > Chiroptera > Phyllostomidae > Tonatia > Tonatia bakeri. Next base: position 78,909 of record PVIA01000861.1, read on the forward strand.
TGAGAGCGGGGCGCAGGGGCATAACGAAGGTGCATCTGTTCGTGAGAAGGAGTAGACGGCGGTCAGTTCTGTGTCCCACAGATCAGAACAGAATACAGATTGGAGCGGGCAAGAGCGGACATGAAATGCTCTCGTGAGTCTGAGAAGCAGCCCTCACCTTGCGGTTCCAGCTGGACACTATTGTTTTGGGGACTTGCAGTCCTGCAGGGAGGATAGGCTGCTGATTCTTATTCACACCTGATGCTTCATCCAGCAAAATACCCTACGAGTGGAAGAGAGATTAGCTTAGAGTCTTCTTTTCAGGGTTAACAGAGTTAATTACCTAAAAGATTTAAGGAATCTATTTAGAGAATTATATGTGAGAATGTATACACTTAAGAGCGGATAATTAAAGCGTTATCTATTCAAAGATGGGAGAAATCAGCCACTCCCAGCCCTTGCTCAACTCTCTTTACAGTTGTGAACAGGTCAAAACCCCAAATCTGACGAAAGAGTGTGTCCTGGCCCACCAAAGTAATTGGAAAGACCCTGGATGGCACACATCAGACACAAAAGGCTGGCATTCACAGTGAGCGCGAGGGTGGACGGAGCTGCTCTGCGCTGTGGGAGCAGGTGTGGAGAGTTGGGGGGGCCCCACTGACACAGAGGTGTCCCCAGGTGACAAAGGGGAGCACGGCAGGACGTGCGCTCCCAGAATACGAGAACCCACTGAGACGTCTGTGGGCATTCACGCTATGGAAGAGATGCCTGCAGGGGCCAGGAGAGCATGCCATAGTATCTGTAGGACCTGCAGAGGGCTGGGTTTGTTTTCAGCAACCTCTGTGCATTTCTGTAAATAATGTTCTCCTGTAGAATCAGGGACAGTGAGTTGGATCAAATGATCCACATATCCTTCCACTTATGTGAGTTAGGGTGTTTAGCAGACTGTGAATAATAGTAAAAATAGACTAAATTTTGGTTGGGCTCTGCATCCAGGGGCCTCTTTTCTTGCAATACAAACAGGATTTGCAAATCTGGAAGGTAGATTTATAATAAGGCATACTAAAAATAGGCTTCCTTGCTCTGACTGGTGTGGCTCAGTGGGTTGGGTATTGTCCCACAAACAGAGAGGTTGCTGGTTTGACACCCAGTCAGGGCACATGCCTGGGCTGCGGGCCAGGTCCCCAGCTGGGGGAGTGCGAGATGCAACAGACTGATGTATCTCTTGCACATCGAGGTTTCTCTCCCTCTCTTGCTCCCTCCCTTCCCCTCTCTCTACATAGAAATTATACCCTTAAAGAAACAGGCTTCTGCTGGGCCATGATATTTTAAATGATATACTTGAAGACAACTGTGTTATTTTGGTGGGAAAAAGCCAACTATTAGAGGAAAGAAATGTTATTGGCAAGAAATGCTAAACTTCCTTTCCATTTCCTAAGGTACCTGGGTTTCTTTTCATATTTTGATAATACATAAGCTCTTCACGTGTTAGTCATCTTAGAGTCAAGTGCAATACTCACCACTCTTTCCAGAATAACATCATTAGTATCCACTAGTAAATCAAACTTGTCCTCCAACTCAGTCACTCTGCTTCGATCCTTGATGCTGCTCCGGCACCCGTGGTACTGCATGACCCTGCTCATGCTAAGGGCGAGAAAGCCGAGGGTCGTCTGTGCACTTCCACTAATTCGTCTGCCATCCGGGGGGACGCTCGAAAGGCTTGGCTCGGACTATTCCCAATATTTTATGATCAGATTGACACTCTTACTAAAAACATTGTGTGGCTTTGGGCAATCTCACTAAATCTCACTAAAAACACGCTTGTCAACTGAGGGAGTGGAAGAAATGACCTCAAAGCTGCCTTTAAATTCTAAAATACATGTAATGCTATGCAAATAACGTACTCTGCAGTCACTGTTTTAACATGAACTCAAACATTCTCTAAATATGTCATGCAACAGCTAGACAAAAATTCTTGTTTGTGTATTGTCTGTCATAAAACAAGTTTTAGAAAGCTAAAACTTGTTACTCCGTGAGCTGTATGAGAGAATCTTGGTTCTAGGTTTTCAAGTCCTATATTAATCAACAAAGATTCATTGTCTATAGGTGTGAAAGTCCGTACATTTTAAAAGTTAAACTCAAAATTTACCAAATAACGTTTCCTTAACCAAAATACATTGTTTCATTTTCATATTTCCTAGCTCTTTATGGCACAAAATATTATAGTAAAAAAAATTTCATGAAATTATATTCATTATTTTCAACATGAAACCCCACCTCCCACCAGCTTTTAGTACTTACCACTGAAGCAACCTATCACCCTGTGTTTCACAAAATGCCTGGAAGCCAGGAAAACTTCGGTAAAAATCGTACTCATCGCCACACTGTGGTAGGCCCCCAGATGCCTTGGTGACTGCCACTACTGACCCAAGAGCAAACTGTCGAAAACCAGAAAAACAAGTATGTCTTAAACGTGGATCCCCATTGCTCCAGGGACGAGCTGTTTTCAACATCTACTGTATATAACACACTGTGCTAGACGATGAAGATACGCAATCCTGCATATTCATTTAGTGCGGATTTTACCCCAGGCCCGAGGATACAATGTTGAACGTGAAACCAAGTTCTGGAGCTTACATTCTTGGGAGAGTGGAGGGAGAAAGAACACACACATACATGATATGACTAATATTCAAAATGGCATGGGCTTGAATCCTGACTCTATTACCTATTAATTGTGATCTTGGGTACGTTATTTTATTGTTTTGGATCTTAGTTTCCTCCTCTGAAAAACAGGCATGATGAAAGTGCCTACCCCACAGAAGTGAGAGGAGTAAATGAACTAATAAAATCATTTAAGACAGTACCTGACACATAAGTGTTATCATTACTATCACTACTCAAATTCAGACCTGCGAGTTTCCTACAGGAATTTATTTTTGTGTTTTCATTTGGGGGAGCATCTCCAAACAACATAAAGCCCTGGCCGGGTGGCTCAGCTGGTTGGACTGTTGTCCTGTACACCAAAAGGCTGTGGGATGGATCACTGGTTGGGACACATAAGGGAGGCAACTGATCAATGTCTGTCTGTCTCTGCCTCTAAAATCAATAAACATATCCTTGGGTGAAGATTTTTAAAAAATGTAAAAACAACAGGAGCATAGTCTAGATCAGGGGCGTCCAACCTGTGGCCCATGGGCCACATGCAGCCTGGGATGGCTGTGAATGCGGCCCAACACAAAATTGTAAATTTACTTAAAACAATATGAGATTTTTTTGTTGTTGTTTTCATTAGAGTTTGTGTATTGAATGTGTGGCCCAAGACAACTCTTCTTCTTCCAGTGTGGCCCAGTGACGCCAAAAGGTTGGACACCCCTGGTCTAGATCCTTTGGATGACCAATTGGTAACCACTACTGCTCACGACTGGGCTTGTTTATGGTTCAGTTAGTGCCAAGGTGTCCTGTATTTTAATTGTGTGGTAATGAGAAAAAAACCCTGAAGTGGCTGTCGTAGATAAAAGATGGTTGGTCATGTGAAGGGCAATTGACTTCACTGCTGAGTTGTGTAATAAATGTTTTCCCTGAAAGAAGAGAGAAAGGAAGCTGGGACTTGACTGGCGGCGGGACACACTATAGTTCGTAAAGCATGAGCGCTCCGAGTCAGGACCATGGCTAGTGGTCCCGGAACTACGCAAAGCCAAGTCCACGAATTCATAGTAGCATCTGCTACTGAGAAATCAGATATGATGCGAGTGGAGTTTTGGGGAATCTGCAGTGCTAACTTACAAATTATTTTCATTTCATGGTTTTGGAAGAGCTATGCACGAGCTGTTGAAACCTAGTTTTATGTTTGTTTCTACTCGAGCAGCGTTGCAAGTGGTTTAAACGAACCCTCTCCGCGTTCCTTCGAGGAGGCATTGGTAACTGTGCTACGGTACCCAGAGTAGGAAGGTTCCGTGGCAACTTGACCAGGTGACGTTAAACCCAGGTTTGGGGATGATGCAGGGATGGAGCTCGGAAGGAGAGAATGCAGAGGCAAGCATGGGAAACAGAATGCTGCCAAGCCCCTCCAGAGAGTTGCCTGGGTGGCTCAGCCCGGGGCAGGGGCGATGTCGCGAGAGCTGGAACATCGGGGTGACAAGGAAGCCCTTACCCCTGTGGAGAGGGCTCTCCACAATCGGGGGTGCGTGGGTTCACCAGGAAGGACGAGGGATCTGGGACGCGGGGTGACCCTCTGAGTCTGCGAAAGACCTCGTCCGCGGAGGCTGAAGGGAGAGACCGTGCCCGGCGCCCGGGGCTCTGTTGAGGTGCGCGCGCGGCCCGGAGGGCGGCCGCGGAGAGGGCCTGGGGCTACTTCCGTCCTGCTGCGGGCGGCTCCCGGAACCCCCAGACACCAGGAACTCACCTTCACGAAGCTGTCTGCGTCTGGAAATCCCGGTAACACCACCTCCTCATCCGACTTGGCCTCACTCGTGGCGGATGGGGCCTTGGATTCCCGGGAACTGGGAGGCGCCATTTTTTCCGCCTGCACCGCTCTTCTCGCGAGAGTTCCTCGGTCGGACGCGACGTGAGCGCACCACGCATGTGCAAAGGCTGTGTTTTGGGGGGGAAGATCTTGGAGTGTGAGTTGAGCTGTGAGTCCTGAGTTGCTTGAACCCCGAGGGAACTTTACATTTTTCTTTAACCTCATACTTTGTCATCTCAACAACCCTGTGATTTAGGGTGAGACCCGGAGGACCCAGTTATCCTATTTAACGGCAGCTCTTCCCAAGCCCTGGTTTGAGGCCCCTTCACCCTCTTGATTTTGGCTCTCTGCATCATCCGCCTTTTCCTGGCCACAGGTTCATTCATAACAGCGTCCTCACCTGCAGGAATCTCTCCCAGCGAAAAAGACAAAAAACAACCCTCCGCCCCACCTCTCCTTCCAGCCACGATCGCATTTCTCTTTCCCCTTGTAGGCAAATCACTGGAAAAAGCATGCAGATGTGAGGGGATCTCAGGCGTTAAAGATGTTAGCTTCCGTTGATAGGCTTAAGTGATTAATGGGAAAGCTGTTACTCTGGGAGCTGGAATGCATGAGCATTTGCCTCCAGGAGGTCCGGGAGCAAGTCAACCTCTGTGCCCAGAGAGGCGGTACCCGAATTGTTGATCGACAGATAAAGAAGCACTAGGAACATCGACCTGGGACAGCACCTCTTGTTCTATTTACCTAGGCTTTCTTCTCCTTATGAAAAGGTCAGCTTGAGATGAGAGGTTAGGACGGTCTTACAGAATACGTAATCTGCCATCTTCTCAGATCGCAGGCGTCTGAATAAAGCGCTGTAAAGATTCAATGCTTGTCTCTTTTTACTGAATCTGGTACTGCCAAGTAGCACACATTTCATATGCTCCCACTGTACTTACCCTGAGGCCCTGCAACTCCTCCAGTCAAGTGTTCCTCCCCTCCTACTGCTGGAGCGTTTCCTTTGGATACCTACCTAGTGGGTACTCTGAACATCGGTCCACTGAATGCCTGGAAGCACTCTTTGAGAGACACTATTAAGCAGCTCAGGAGATGGATTTGAGAAGCTTGGTGGGTATATCCTCTCTCCAAGGTCAGGGGTGGCACACCCTTAATATAACTCATTTGGTCTAGTCAGTGTTCAGTATTAGCTGTAATTGTTATTCAGAGTATCCTATGAACAGGATACTTGTTTTTCAGTTTTTGTGTGCACTGGCAGAACAAAGGCCTAGTCTAGTTCATTTTAACACTATTTTTGAGCACTTATTTCATATGGTTCAACCTAATGCCATGTCAAGCTGTGCTGTGTGCTTCATGGCAGGGGCCCCCACCCCTGGGCCAAGGGCCAGTAGGGGTCCGTGGCCTGTTAGGAACCCGGCCGCACGAGAGGAGGTGTGCAGCAGGTGAGTCAGTGAATCGGTCCCTGGTGCCAACAAGGTTGGGGACCACTGCTTTACAGAGATGATCTCATCCTGAAAACAACCTTATGGGGCGGATCATACTATTGCCCACTTTCGGAGGAGGAAACAGGTTAGATTCTGTTTTAAAACCTCACACAGTTCCCTGTTGTCCACAGCATCAGCTCCCTGCTGGTGAAGTGGGACGCAGGCCAGTCTGTTCCCACACTACTTTCTGGCCTCCTGTTTAGTTCGTTATTCCTGTTGGTCTTACTCCCCACTGACCACTGAGGCAGTCATGCTGAACTGTGGTCCCACTGTGTGACATTGCCATTTTATATCAAAAATGGCCGAATACCTGCAATCTAGTATGGTGCAAGGTGACATCTGCCATTTCTGCACCATATGGTACTTTTCACCCTTCTCTGAGAATGTCCTCACTTGCTTCATCTGACAGCTTGTGCTCATCCTTCAAGATCCTTGGCAAATGTCCCCTTTCCCGTGAGACTCTGTTGGCTCACCGCTGAGGGGAATCAGCCTTTCAGAGCCGAGCTGTGGCTCACACCCTCCGCACGGCTCCCTGCCACTTAGCATGGCAGAGCCAGTCCTCTCCGTGTGATGCCATCTCTGCCTGATTTCTGGCCCGTAAACACCTTGAAGAAATGGACTAGGTCATGTAGAGCCAGGGTCCGTCACAGTCCCTAGGACTAAGTGCTTAATGAATGTTGAAGGAATAACTGCTTCCTTTATGAATAATTTTGAGTAAAAAGCCATTCATACATGTTTTTTAAAATTCTGATGTCATTTAATTGGCACAAAAATTATTCAGATACAACGTGGTGTCTAGACATGGCTACACTTTATACTTTGTGCACTTAGTTTAATGCTTCCTTTGTTCATCATTCCCAACAAGTACGGCGCTTTCCCTCTGTGTTCAGCGCCTCCGTGACAGCGCTTGTTTTCCGAGCCCTTGCTCTAAACGCAGAGCATTCAGACCTCCCTAAAAACACACCAGAACCGTGTGGGCCACTCTGCTGCACCGTGACCCGCCCTGTGCATTTGCTCTGCCTAGCCCACCCAGCATTCTGAAAAACTCCCCTCCTAGTGGCGTGGGTCTGGGACTGAAGTGTGTTCGTTGCAGCATCACAGGTGAGGCAGAACACAGACCTTTTCCCACCCATTTGGGCCCATCTCGCAAATGTTGTTGCTGGACCAGTGAGGTAATGGGATGGGTGAGAGCGATGAAGTTGGCTTCACCCGCTTCCGTGCAGTCCAGAACCTCAGATGTGTCCTCCACGACCTGAGGCTTCTTGACTGCGCTGAGTTTGCTGTACTCGCACTGAAAGGGCCGACAAGGCCACTCCGCTATCAGCAAATACTTAGGATGAGTTGTGAGTTAAGTCAAAACCCGTATTTCTAAAGTTATAGATCTTCTGTTCCCCACAGTCAATGGCTTGATTTATGGAGGATTACTGTATTTACTGTCCTGGGGACCAAACCAAGCCCTGTGCTTCTGACAATAATATTCTTCAACAGCAGCTAGGGAGTTGGTTCAAACCAACTCGATATACAGTAGTTCTTTCCATTTACGTTTTGAGATATTTGACGAAGTCGAGCTTTCCGACCACTGCTTCAGCGGAACGGAAGCACACTCCAGAGGACAAAGGCTCCAGAAAGATGCTGCGGGCACGTCTGGGCCTCCCGTCACCAGAAAGGACACCTAAGAAGACAGAAAGAAAAGGAATACGTTAATAATTTGAGATTCTTCAAAGCTTTATGCAGACATGTTGAAAATGGAAGGACCAGGGTCTGACAACCCCTGGGACACTCCCCGAGAGCTCCCCCCACTAATCGTGCGGGACACACTCCTCTTCGCATGTCGCTCCCAGGCAGCAGCGGGCCTGCTGCGCCCCAGAAGGGCACTCCCCGGCGCCCCTTCCCTCTGTTTCCGCCTTCAAGCACGCCTGAGGCAATTAATCAAAGCGGGCCCCAGAGCGGTCCTTGATGTTGCAATCCCAGAGCATAAATTTGTCTTTTCATCTCCTTTTCTCTGTCACTGTTCTGGCTTCTCTTTTCTTTGTTCTTCCTGCATCTCAGAATTGACAGCAAAAAGCCAGAAAGATCCCTCCAATCCCCCTCAAAATAAGGTCTCACTCTTGTAAACCATTTTTAATGAATTTTAACTTATTTTGGTGCTTGCTTTCCAAGTATGCATTCATAATTTTCAACTTTTTCCTTTAAAAAAAAAAAACCTTTTTTTTTTTTTTTAAGAGAGAGAAAGGCGGAGTCGGGGTGGAGAGAAAGAGAGAGAAACACTGATTTGCTATTCTACTTAATTTATGCATTCATTGATTCTTGTATGTGCCCTGACCAGGGATCAAACCTGCAACCTTGGCGTATCCGGACGATTCTCTAACCAACTGAGCTACACGGCCAGGGCCTCGATTTACTCCTTTTTTAGAGCAATGAGCACACACAGTGAATACAAATGTTTAAAGAGACCTGAGTGGCCCTGGCCGGGTAGCTCAGTTGGTTAGAGCATCACTGCAGTACGCTGAGGCTGCAGGTTTGATCCAGGGTCAGGGCACACACAAGAATCAACCATAAACGCACAATAAATAAGTGGAAGAGTTAATGGATGTTTCTCTCTCTCTTCTTCTCCCTTCCTCTCTCTCTCAAATCAATTAAGACAAATAGACGTGAAACTATGACTGCACTTGGGTAAGTCGTTTTTGGCGACCCGGACCCAGGATGGGTCCTGACAGCTTGTGTGAACACAGGAGCTCGGGACGCCCGCTCACCAGCCGATGTAGCACTGGCAGAGGTTTTCGTGGGACGTTGCTTGTTTGATGAGCAGCTCGACTTGTGTTGGGACATCCAAAGTTTCATCATGAGAGAAGTCTCGACCTGGGACAAGACAAATGAAGCATTTAATATGCGCCTGGTTTTCAACTCCCTCCTCGGCCCTGCCTGGCTTAGCTCTCCATGCAGCCCATGCCAGTTCGCCCTTGGACGTGAGGAGGAAGGCCACGTGGCAGTTGGACCCGAAATCACCTCCACTTGACTTGAGCCTTTCCTCCCATGGGGCGGTTGCTTCCATTATAAATTCATAAACTCGAACCTCAAACTGGCACTTGGCGCTGCCTGGCCGGCTCACACTGCTTCTTTGGCAACATGACTGTCCATTTCCACGGGATTATTTCAAGTCCTCTGCTCTCCCCAAATGCCCACACCTCTCTGGTTTCTCACCCTCAGCAGGTGCCCTCACCTCCTTGGTGAGTTCAGTCACTGAACACATGGTTTTTGGTCCCTGGCGTGGCAGGCCATGTCGAGGTGCTGGGTTTGTTTGCCATGCGCTTCCTCTTCTTTGTTCTCATGACGCAGGAGAGCTGTCCCCGCTACCATTCAAGGCTAAGTTCACTTGCACTCTGGGTCCCGTGTCCTCCTGCTCTAGGAGCCTTATCCTATGAATTACCCTTCCCCTCACTCACACCCTCCAACTGTCCCTCCCAACTGCCCTTCCCTGTTTGTGAGCACGCTCCGCAGCCGACTCCTTCTCCAGCTCTGCGTCCTCTCTCACCCCTCCACAGCCAAACTTCTCGGGAGCTTAGAAACTTGTCTCCTTGCTTCGCTTCTCAGTCTCCCTTCACATTCCAGTGCTTCGGTCTGGCTGCCAGGCTCACCCCAGCTCTTAAAGGCACCAAAGAGCCCTTCGCATCATCATTCCTTTTGGTTTCATCTCCTGACGATCTCATAAACCCACCTCCCTAACCAACCATCTGGCTGGAGGACCGCTCCGCCCTCCGACCCACACACCGGCCCAGCAGTGTGCCGGCCCCCAGGCCCTCCTCTTCCCTCCCCACCCACTTAAAAACCTTCCCTGCTTCCCCTCCTCCCTCAGCTAGAGGATAAACATGGCAGGTCCTAAGCTTTTCTCTGGGGCAGTCAGTTCAGGCCTCTTTTCTTGCCATGCTCCCTCCCTCCCACCACAGGGCACATGTTTCCTGGACCTAGAACTATCTGTCTCTAGTTAATTCCTCTTTCATATTTTAGCTCCAGGGATGGTTTGCTCGGGGGGAAGCTTTTCCTGAACTCCAGAAAGTAGGTTAATTCCCATGCTGACACCAGAGCCCCTTGTCCCTCTCTCCTACTCAAACTGTGTCCCCTTTACACCTGAGCCCCGGCAGAGGCGGGGGTCCGGCAGAGGCAGGGGTCTGTCCGTGTCCACCAGCACTGTTTCTTCAGCCCCTGGTGCTCACAGGCACTCAACAAACACACACGCCTTGACGACAAAACCTGCATGCCAGGCCCTGTCGTTAAGCATGTGGCACCCTGTGTCGCAGTGGGGCCTCCCTGTCTTCTGAGGGGCACTCTCATCATCTTCAGACAGAGAGAGGGGCGCTCAGGGGTCACACGGAAAGCGGAGGAACTGGGGTCTTTTGTTTCCTCGACTCCCCACCCTCCACATCACAGCACCTGGCCATGTGACACGTCTCCTTTTCAAAAGTGCGCATTTCTCCCCTTCCAGAGTCCCCACTCCATGACAGCCACCACAGCACAGATTGGCAACGATCAGAACAGTCAGGTCTGCTCTAACATCAAGTCCTGATGATAAAGAAGTTTCCTGAACTTGGCTGACTTTGAACCCAACAGGACTCCTAACCTCTGTTAAAATGAGAGTAACAATATCACCTACCATGAGTTCCTTAGAAAGAGCACCAGGGAGGGCTTGTAACTGATGGCCTCAGTGACACTCCAGGCAGCGCAGGCCAGGAATGGGCACTGGCACCATCAGGAATGGGGTGGCCGCTCAGTTGAGGGTAGAAAAGGCACTCGGATTTCGTGTTCTTTTAAGCAAACACACACACACACACACTCACCGGTGAGCTTATCTCGGACTCTGTTAATGATCTGAATAGCTTTCTTATTCAGGGCCTCTGGTTTGACCAGACCGTCTCCGACTGGAACAGACAAAGCAGAAACAACAGTGAGAACTGGATCTCAGAACAGGTCCAGCGACCATCCCTGCTCTGCTCAAACATCCCCTTTGGTGAGCGCGGAGCAGTTCCTCCTCTGTGTCTGCCTTTGTCCTCAGGACACAATGAGCAATTCACAGACCTTCTTCTGCTCAAAGGCGGTTCTGTTGCCTCATCCTGTCGAGCCTCCCCTGGTGGAACGCAGCTGCTATTTTCTTAATGAGCTAGTTACTGCCACAGGTCCTTAGAGGGTGGACTTACTGAAAGAATGAATAGATTCTGGCACTGTGGTCCCGGTTTTCTTGTGGGCTGGTTCCCCAAGTTCCACACCATCCAAAATTTCTAGGAGGAAGAAAATCAATTAGCTAAAAATTCAAAAAGCCTTTGTTCCAAGGTACGATCTCTCATTCCTCACACACTATGTTCCCTCTGACACTCGCCCTGCCCTCCCAAAGGGGAGAGGAGAAAGGAAGTGCTGTTAGTCTGTGCATACGTAAGAGTGTGAGTTTTCGAGCAAACAGCATTAATAAAATGTTCTGACATAGAGAATAGGAGCATGAATCAAAGACCTGGTGACAAAACTTATTTGGTTCAACAAAAACTGGTAAGCCCTGGCCAGGTAGCTCAGTTGGTTAAAGCACTGTCCCCATATGCTGGGGCTGCAGGTTCGGTCCTCGGTTACAGCACATCCAAGAAACAGCTAATGAATGCGTAAGTAGGTGGGACAACAGATCAATGTCTCCCCCACCAAAATTAATAACAAAAAAATAATAAAAAACCCCTAATAGTAATATGGAGAAAACTAGTTTTCAATGGGTCACACATATTGACTGAAGTGTTCTTCTTTGGAGGAACTTATATATCAATTCTGGGGAGAAAAAATCCTCAGGCTTTAGGGTCACCCTCCACTGGCTGTGGCCTTCAGTGCGGAGAGTCTAGAGTCAGAATGATAACGTCATTTACGCACTGCTGCCCTTGCACAACACAGGCCTTCAAAATGAAGCTAGTGATGATAATACTTTCTTAATGACCCCCCGGAGCTTAACGTTTAAGACACATAAAAATAACCGGGTCTGCCCCCACCTGGTGGCATCAGAGCCAGAGCTGGCCTTCCTAACTCCCCTCTGCAGCCGCAGGCAGCATGTGGGAGTCACCCGATGATGCTGAGAGCTCAGCAGTTAAGTCTCACATATTTCGGATGAGACCAGTCACTTGCACAAGGCACCCCAGACACGGTGGGGGGTTTAGGCAGTTGCAGACCTAGTGTGGTGTCTGGGGCAGAGTCCGTGCATGCGCAGAGATGCCACTGTAACCCAGGACTGCATCTTCCGGCCCAGAACACCCTTCTCCCTTCTGCCCGCCAGGCTCTATCCGTCCAGTACGTCTCAGCTCAAATGCGGATAACCCGAGAGCTCCCTCCCGCCCCGCAGTTCGGAATGGTAACTCCGCTTCGCCCTCTGCCCTTCTTCACAGCAGATCGTGTGGTGCTGGATTACACAGTGGACTGTGTTGCTCCCTTATTATTTCATAAACATTTTGGTCAATTCTATAATATGATCCTGTGCTTCTTTGGGGCAATCTCTATGTCACATTCTTTTTGCACCCTTAAAGATTATTTGGCTTATCTAAGTAACTAGCTGCAAATGTTCCATACATGACTGGAGAGAACATTTACTTCTTTCATGCCCTCAGCAGTACTTCCCGAACTGTGTGCTGTGCAGCCGTTGGGGGATGCTGTGAGGATGAAAGGGACGGGCTGTGGCTGAGGGGCGAGAGGATGGCCAGATGGAGTTGAACGCTGCACTGCCAGCTCTCTAAGAGGGCTCAGCACGCTGCCCTGCTCTGGCCCCGGCAGGCGTCACCTGCCTGGGACTCCACTCTGTGCACCACACTCTTGGGGACGGTTCCCGAGGCTCCCTGGCTGCGCAGGGAGCAGCGCGGGTGCATTTCTGCTGCTTCCATCTCCCCACTTCTGAGCTGTGAACAATGCTTTAGGACCAAGGTAACATAGCTGAAAATTATCCCAATCCAGACACCCCTAAAGGGCATGCTAAATACTAATATTCAGAATACCTTTCATTGTACTTCTAGAGCTACATTATGATTGGATAGTTCGATCAAAACTTCTGAGCTTTAGGTACCCACTTCATCCTGAGTGGCATTTAAACCAAAGCATGTGCTAGGTGCTGGTGCTCAGTAAATATTTCTAGACCATGTTCCTGAAGTTCAATAAACGCCCAGTGGGTGATACTTCAGCAGTGACAGCATCTCTCCTGTGCGTTCACTCCCTCCCTTCTCAGCATTGGTACTGCTTTCAGTTCTGCCTCGTAACGGCGGTGACACAGCACCCATTCTAGAAACACTCGGACGAAAGGGAGCAGTGCCCGCAGTCTCCCTCGGGGGCACCCACCTACGGATTGGCCAGCGGAGTAGGAGTCCGTCCTCGTTCGGGACCGCTTGTTGCCTTTGGTGTTTGCTGGGGAAATAAAGGGATGGTTAAAAAGTGCTTCAGACTCTGATTGAAAGAAACTTAGTTGACTTGATATTTCCTCACAATCATTAAAGTATAATGTTTCCAAAAGCTCCATTCCCTCAGGAGAACCAAAGACTGTTATTCAGGAGCACACAGGAGATGCCAGCACGGGTCTCTGACCCTGAGGGATGCTCTGTGTCCTCTGGCTGGACTCAGATGGCGTAACCCAGACCCCCAAAGGTAAGAGCATGACTCAATCATGGTGGTCAGGCCCCTCTGGTCAGCGAGCTTCTGAGGCAATAGGAACAAAGGGCAGATGGCGGTGCCACGGACTCGAATCACAACCGTGGACACCCGCTACTAAAATTCCGGCTGGCCACCCCACATGAAACCCAAACAAATGAAGTTCGCTAGGGTGCTTAATTTATACTGAAAACATTTTAATTAACATCCAATTCGATGACTGGAGTTTTCTGTCCTATTTACTTATTTTTAAAGATTTTATTTATTTAAACATCGATGTGTGAGAGAAACACTGATGGGGTGCCTCTTGCAGGTCCCCAACCGGGTACTTAGCCCGCAACCCATGCACCTTCCCTGACCGGGAATCGAACTGGCGACCTTTCAGTTTGCAGGCTGACGCTCAATCCACTGAGCCACATGAGCCATCAGCCAGGGCTGAGTTTTCTGTTTCAATAAAAACACTTGAAATTCACTTTCAGGCACCTGAGCTACTTTGTGAAACGTAATGCAGCGGCTCAGTGACGTATCTCGGGCTCCGGGCTGGACAGGCCCGGGGTCAGTGAAACGCACTGTGTCAGATGCTCCTGGTCTGTGAGGGTGGCGACTCTGGCTCCCGAGCCCTTGCTGATACTCACTGTCCATCAGCCTCCAGTTCAGCAAGGGGTCGTAGACGAAGGCTTCCAGCACGGCCATGACGCTGTCCTTGTGTTCACGGAGCACCTCCATCACCGTGTGGCACGTGATTCTGTAGTTGCCGTCCAGGCCAGTCACCTGCAGTGGGGCCACAGCCACTCATCACAGAGGCAATGATGCTGGCCCCTGCGGGCCCCATGACCAAAGTCAGGCTGTCAGAGGGCGGTCGCCCCCCTGAGGGAGCAGACATAGGCTATTACTGACATGTCAGGCGGGAATGTTTTCAGAGCAAGGGGCCAGTCAGGCCTCGAGTGTGACTCATGCGACATCATGACTCGTGAGCCGTAAATAATGGTAATACTTTCAAAGCCTGGTCATTTCTAACAGGATGGGAAATGCCAGGAAAAGATGACAGACATATTCTGGGGAACCGATCGGCCCTAACAAGCGAGTCTGTCCTCAGGGAGGGCTGGAACTGGACCGACCCTGTTCCAAAGCAGCTGCTTACCCACGTCTACTCACCTCCATAGCATTGGTCAACATTCTTGTCAGTCTAAACGGAATCTTCTCCGGGAATTTCTCTCTGGTCATAGCAACCTATAGGGTAAGAAAGGGAAAGAACCAAGGGCACTGGTCAGATTGTTTTCGCTGGCTAGCACCAGGTGAAGGCAGCTGGCTGTCCTCTGCATCACTAGCACTGAGTGCAGTTAGAGCACAGAAACGGAGCAGCTTGTGTTTAGTGAGCGGACTTATTGCAGGAATTTGAAAGAAAACACAGGGAAAAAAGAATGAGGAAGGGAAAGAGGGAACAAAAAGAGGAAGAGTGCATCGTGCCAGGCCTTGGGCCAGCAGGCCACGTGGAGGGGGAAGTCCTCCACCCGCAGCGGGGTGCACAGTCAGCAAGTGGCCCTCGCCCCAAGGGGCATTTGCGGCCAAGTGTTATGCAAATGGATATTATTTTTTAGATCGACCTCCTATCACCTCGGTAGGAGAGGGAGAGGTGAGCAATGCACTGTGGGCTTAAGTTTGCTGAATGGTCAGAGGAGGGCGAAAACTGGTCATCGGGAAGGGGAGCTTTATGCGGCGCTCCAGAATGCGTGTTCACCTCAAAGCAGTCCCCAAAGTCGATGTGCAGAATCTTCCCGCTCAGCCGGTCCAGCATCAGGTTGGACGGGTGCCTTTGAGAACCAACAGAGACCAGGGCAGGTCAAGAGAGCAGCACTGGCAAACGAATCAACAAGCACGTGACACTCTGGGCCACGGGTTGGCAAAGCACAGCTCTCGGGCCAAATCCAGACCCCCAGCTGCTTTTGTAAATAAAGTATTATTGAAATACTGTCATGCTCACTTGTTTAACTATTGTTTCAGGCTGCTTTTGTGCTACAATGGCAGACACAAGTAGTTGTAACAAGAGACTGTATAGCCAATGAAGCCAAAAATATTTATTATCTGATTGTTTATAGAAAAAGTTTCCCAACCCCTGCTCTAGGCCCGAAACAAGGATTTATCTGTGTGCCTCACAAGTCACCCCACTGCACCATGAGCATCGGTCCCAAGACAAATGATTCTGGAAGTGCTGGTGTCTCAGAGTGGCACAGTGCTGCTGTCGCTGCTTCCTGCCCACCCAGGGCCTCGCTGCCCTGAGCCCAGGAGCCCACAGGCAGGGCCGCCTGAGCTTTGTCAACAGGCATTCTGCCTTTTCTTTTTAAAAATAAGTACTTATTATTTTTGTGGGATAAAATTACTTTTACCCTCAAATAAGTGCATGAGACATGGTCCCAGGAGAAAAATAGAAAACTAGTTTTTTTAAAAAGGCAAATTGAGTCCATTTCTGAACATTCCTAAATGACTCTTCCAGGCAGTACATTTGGATAAAATGTATTACGAAGAACTATCAGAAGGATCTACTTTGGTTGGTTTCAATTACAGAAATAGAATTATTTATCTTAGCACAATGGTGATTCGTAAATGTTTACTGAATCAACAAAATCAGTTGGATTTAGTACTTTTTTTTAATACATTGAACCAACCTATATAGAAAGTAGTACCCTTGAACTATGGCTTTGCTTCTCTTTAGTCTGATGTGCCGTCCTGTGGACGCAGACAATAAACAGAGGACTAAGGCTGACGCCGCAAAACGTGCCTGAAGTACAAAATACAAATATTTACCAAATGGTCATCAGTTTCACCGGACAGCAAGACAAAACCACTCAAGAACACCATCATGGAGAAAAAAGACTAAAAGAAACAAGTTAAACTCACTCACCTATCTCCCAGGCCCAGAATATACCCGACCATGGACATGACGGCTAAGGAGCGGGTGTAATTGGTTCTTCGGTCAAACCACACCTGGAACGCAGAAGCTCAAGTGAACCCAGGCTCTGGAAACTTTAAATGGTTCTCACATAATGATGTCCCGACCAGCGGTTTGCTTACATTCCATTATAACCGGTTAGGAAGTACTTATAATGGAATAAATTCCCACTCACAACTACAAAAGTAATAAACTATGCTTGAAATAAACTAGAAATGTGCAGAACTTAGATAAATAGGTTAAACTTGGCTTAGAAATATGAAGACATGAGTAAATGAAAATACTTATTTAAGAATACCCACTTAAGATCGCCAAGATGTAATATCCTCCCCAATTATTTGATACATTTAATGTAATTCCAATAAATATTCAGTGGCTTTTTTGAGACCTTAACAAAATGATCACAGACTTTATCTGGAAAAAAAAGTATGAAAATAGCCAATGAGAAGAAATGTGTATGACAGCATGGAACTTCAGGAGAAACAGGCAGAAAGATCAATGAAACAGAATAGAAGCTCGACAAAGAAATGTAAATTTAGTGTATAGTAAAAATGGAATCTTTTAAATAGGGAAACAATGAACTATTTGGTAAATACCGTAGTGTTGGCTAAGCATCTTAAGAAAATAAAATTTATATTCTAATGCTAGATTCCAAATTTAGTTAAGGATTTAAATGTAAAAACAAATCTGATAATTAAATTAGTACAATAAATGTAAAAAGATACATAATCTTAAGGTGAAAAGGATCTTTCTAAATAT